>ML677342.1:17107668-17142854 GCA_007922305.1 Dermatemys mawii
TGGGGGCAGGGAAGAGGTGGGGCAGGGCATTGTGGAAGGGGTGGAGTCGGGGCAGGACTAGGGACAGCAAGGGGTGTCAGTGATGCAACCCTCGGATTAATGCAATAGTCCTCATGTGGCCCTCATGGTCATTTGAGTTTGAGCCCCCCCATACTAATACATCCCAGAATGATGTTTGCTTTTTTTGCAACAGCATTACACTATTGACTCATATTTAGGTTGTGGTCCACTATGACCCCCCAGATCCCTTTCCTCAGTACTCCTTCCTAGGCAGTCATTTCCCATTTTCTGTGTGTGCAACTGATTGTTCCTTCTGAAGTGGAGTACTTTGCATTTATCCTCATTGAATTTCATCCTATTTACTTCAGAGCATTTCTCCAGTTTGTCTAGATCATTTTGAATATCCTGTCCTCCCGAGCACTTGCAACTCCTCCCAGCTTGGTATCATCCACAAACTTCATACGCATGCTTTCTGTGCCATTATCTAAATCATCGCTGACTATATTGAACAGAACCGGACCCATAACTGATCCCTGCAGGACCCCATTTATTATACACTTCCAGCATGACTGTGAATCACTGATAAATCTCTGGGAACAGTTTTCCAACCCAGTTTTGCACCCACTTTATAGTAGCTCCATCTAGATTAATTTCCTTAGATTGTTTATGAGAAGGTCATCTGACCACTTGTATGTCCAAATAAAATGAAAAGGTCAAGCAAACTAAAAGTCAAACAGCTTTTTACTACAAAGCTCAGTATCATTGGATACTCTACAATGGTTGCTTATGAGGAGGACTGTCTGTTGGAGGTGGTTTGCTGCAGGTTTCTCTGTTTCAGCAATTAGCAGTAATTGAAGGTAATCCCTGATCTAGTTGTCTGCAGTGATTCATACCTGAAATGGCTCATAAAAATAAGTCCAGATATCTTAAGTATTTGTGACATGAAACCAGGTTGGTTAAATAACCCATGAGCAGAGTATTGAGTAACTCATTTTAAAGTAAGATAGAAGCTGTCAGTTCCCAGCATTAGTTCATCACAGGGCTGCCATAGTTCTGTTGTACACACACAGAGACATCACAAGCACCTATCACACACAAGAACAGAGAACGTGTGAGCAATAAAAGAATCTGCATGCATGCTAATATGTTTAGCAGGCATCACTTCACACTAGGGTTTTCTTTCTGGTTATAAGTTCATCAGAGCTTCAGCTTAGAACAAACACATAGTCTTCTGGGGTCTCAACAGGCCAAATAATTTCAATCCTCTCTTAAGGATTCTGGCCCTTCATGGACCAGGTGTCCTGTTCATTTGCTGGATCAGGAAGAGCCTTGAGTCAGTTTAAAACCCAGGCTTTTATCCAGATATAATTTCTTTGTCTCTAGGTCTTTGGAGAATCCAGTTTGAACTAGGATATGAATATCTTCCCAGAAGGGTGGCTTCAATATCTTCCCAGAAGGCAGGCTAACAATGGAGGAACTTTATCAGTATCCCTCATCCCTACTACAGAAGGCACATGCAATGTCACAACACCACACACAGTTGCATTTTTAATAGTGTACCCCCAAAGGTATTAACCATAATTTGACAGGTTTAACTTAATTCAATAAAAGGTTTGTACAGCATATTGTCAGTCTGTCACATGGGAACATGTGGCATGACTCACAGCCGACAAAAAGTTGGAGAAGAAGCCAGGAGAAGAAAAGACGGGCTAGACAGCCCAAGAGTAAGTCAGAACAATAATTGACCCTGAAGAGGGGTAAGTTCCTCACTGGAAAAGAACTGCATAGGTTTGGACTTGTGTTGGAGTTGTTTGTTTAAGGCTTTTATTGCCTTGGAAGAGGTGGGGATTTTAATTTGTCCAGATGGCTAAACTATCCAATGGAGGAGAGAGGGGAGGGACTGAGGAAGTGGCTGCCCTTGATGATGGAAAAGCCAGCCATTGCCGCAAAAGGTTCTTGTGAAGTGCTCCAAGTAGCGCACTTCCTGTAGAGCCCCCTTCATATTATGTCATAAGCCCTACCAGAAATATAACTGGCTTCCCAAGAAAGAATTCTAAGGGAAAAGGTCCCAACCAGAATATAGGCGATTCCTCACAAAAAGCAACACTAGGGAAGTGCAGGAAGAAAATGAAAGAGGCAACCCAACCTACTCCTAGAAACAGATGTTTCTAGTGAGCACACCACTCCTCTTCAAATGGCTGAAGAAATCCAACCTTGAAACATTTAGGGAAGTAAAATGTAGCTAGCTTGATTATGTAAAATAACACACGTATAATAAATGAACAGTTGCTAAAGCAATACAGGAATTGGAAGACAGACATCAGATATTGAACACTATCAAGAGGTCTGTGATGCAAAAAGAAAGTAACTGGGACAAAAAGGCATTGGAGAACAAGGAAGAAGGATCAATATGCACATAACAGGATTTGCAGAAGGCCAAGAAGATTTTAATCCTATCAAATAGTTTCCAAATTGACTGTCAGAAATACTTATAATAGAGAAACACATATTAATAGAAAGAACACACCAGGCAGCAAGAACAACAGAACTCAGAGATCATCATCCATTTTCAATTCTGTCAAGACTAACAAGGGTCAGAGAGTTTAAGACTAGAGGGGATCCCCAAATCATCTAGTCTAATCTCATGTAAATCACTGGCCACCAACACCATCGGGGACCTGCATTCTAAACCCAACAACTGAAATCAGACCAAAGTACCATAGCCCACAGGAGACTAAACTAATTATGTGCCACAGGTAGAGAATAGGAGGGACCAAAGTGCACCAGTGCCCAAGGCCCCTGAATTGACAAGAAAATGATTAAATGAGATACACCCAGATAATCCTGGCAAGTGAACCAAACCACGCACTGCACAGAAAGGCAAAATATACACAAGGTCACTGCCAATCTGACCTGGAGGAAACTTTCTTCTCAATCCCAGATATGCAAATAATTAAATCCTGAGTACATGAGCAAGAACCAGCCAGCCAAGCACCTGAGACAGGGAAGGCTCTTTGCAACCTCAGAGCTCTGGCCCACCCTGGCCAATCTCCAGTCTTGGCCATCCCTGATGCTTTAGAGAAAAGAATTTTTAAAAAGCCTAAAATATATTGGTGATTGGTGGGGGGCTGAGAATCCTTTCCTGGCCCCTGTAGGTGGCTGACTGAAACCCTGAAGCATGAGCCTTAGGAACATAAGACAAACTGGGAGTAAGCCCCAGGGCTGATAAGCCCTGCCCCTACCATCATAAGCAACCCTGTCATAAAATCACACTCTCAGAATTGTCCAGCTCTGTCTTAAAACTAATTAAGTTGTTTGACCCTACAACTCCTGTTGGAAGACTGTTCCAGAACTGCACTCCTTTGGTGGTTAGACACCTTCTCGTTTCCAACCTGAATTCATTCATGGCAAGTTTATATCTATTGGTTCTCATGCAAACATTGTCCTTTAACTTAAATAGTTCTTCTCCCTCCCTGTTATTTACCCCCCTGATTTTTTTTGAGAGAGTAATCATATTTTCTCTCAGCCTTCCTTTTTGGTAGACTAAACAAGCCACAGTCTTCCAATCTCTTCTCATAATATAAGCCCTCCATTCTCCTGTCCATACTAGTATCTCTTTTCCAAACCTGCTCTAATTTAAATTCATATTTCTTGAACATGGGTGACCAGAATTGTAGATAGTATTCCAAATGAGGTCTTACACTTGCCTTGTACAACAGCAATACATCTCTCTCTACTGGAAATGCCTCTCCTGATACCTCCTGGAATCGCTTTTGCTTTTTTCACAGCTGCACCACCTTGGTAGCTCAATCATTCTGTGACCAACCAACACATTCAAGTCTCTCTCCTCCTTTATTGCTCCCAAGGATGAGTGCCCAGCTCAAAGTAGAAATTCTTATTATTAGATCCTAAATGTATTTTGCACCATTTTGAATTTCATCCTATTTTTTTACGAGAGTCTTAAAGGTCATCCAGATCTTCCCATAGAATATTTCAGTCCTTATCTGTACTGGTGATGCCACCCAACTTTGTATCATCAGCAAGTTTCACTAGCACCCTCCTAACTTTTTGTGCCAATGGTGTTAATAAAAATATTGAACAAGATTGACCCAAGACCGGCCCTTGAGGAACTCTGCTAATAACCTCCCTCCAGCCATCGTTCAGCACAATCCATTGCCTTCTCTGATTTAGCCAGCTCCTCATCCACCTTACAATTTTTGTACTGATCCCATCTTGATTAATTTAACTAATAATTTCCCATGTGGTACCCTAGTCAAATGTTTTACTGTTGATTTCCACTCTCTAAAAAAATCACTTTTCTCTCAAAGAAATGTCCTTATAAACTGCTAGAGAAACCAAAGATGCAGAAGAGAAAATATGCATATATTCTAAATTTGGAATATATGCATTTCCAAATTTCTTAGCATCGCTACAAAAAAGTAGGCTGGATTAATTCCAGGGCAGCAACAAAGTCTTGGTGACTTTGTTTATACAGGCCCTGATGAGAACTTTTCATCAAAGACTCTCTCGTATATTTACAACACAAATTGAAGTTGTTCAGTGCCTGAGAATTCCCCAGCTATTCTAGGGAATGTCTTGGATGAACACACTGCAAAACTGCTTCCAAATCACTCTTGTTCAGCCCTTCTGGCCATTCATTTGACAAATATATTTGAGTGGGCATGCGTATAATTTAACAAGCACCATATATCAGAATTTCATACATAGGCAGTTATAGATCTTTAAGACAGGTGAAAGGTTAAATGTCTCTAAGCTGAAATAGGGTTTTCTTGTCTTATGCTAAGGAAATTCAAAGGAAGGGTTCTGTTTCTATGTATATCTTTTCCTTTCAAAAAAGCTAAATAAACTGAACCATAGCCTTCTTGGTTTCCTTCTGTAGGAAAGCCATATTAGTATAATGGGAAAGGGTCCAAATGCTACAAAATGGCTGGACTTAATCTCAAAACTGTGAGCTTCTTGGCAGAAAGGACAAGATTGGCATATACTGAGTAATAAGCACTGAGTTAATGCTGACATCCAGACATAGTCTATGGGGAACTGACTATATTATAAATTATCCTGACAGATAGGGGAGGTTGCTGGAGCCCATGGTATACATTTCAATACTCAAATTCATTATAACAGACATTCAATTAAACCAAGTACTAAAAATTAATAGAAAATATTGATACTTCTGGAATTTGGAAGAATGCATGAGACTAGGTTTAATATGCCATCACCTGTTACCATACAGGCAGACAACGTACCGCTTTCAACTGTCCAATGGCAGGGGCTGAATGGCAGTTAAGTAAGCTGGCAAACCTCAGGAAGTGCCAATGCCTGAGGATGGATGAGCACTTGAGAAGGGTAGTGGAATCCTCAACTGAGGAAACGCCATCAAAAAGTGAAAGAATTAAATCATGATTTAACCAAAGGCAGCCACAAACCAGAGGTAAGGCAACAAGAATTCACCTTCTGTACTTTCTCCCAGGAGAACTATTATGGCAGAGTCAAGGCAAAGTTATCAACAATCATAGAATCATAGGACTGGAAAGGACCTCAAGAGGTCATCTAGTCCAGTCCCCTGCACTCATGGCAGGACTAAGTATTATCTAGGCCAGAGGTGGGCAAGCTACGCCACGGATCACATCCGGCCTGAGGGACCATCCTGTCTGGCCCCCGAACTCCCAGCTGGGGGGACTAGTCCCCTCTCCTACACTGTCCTACCTCCCCACAGCCTCAGCTCGCCACACGGGCAGCACTCTGGGGGGCAGGGCTGCGTGCTCCTGTGGGGAAGTGCAGTGGTGTGGCTGGCTCTGGCCAGGCGGCACGGCTGCCAGACATGATAAGGGGGTAGGGGCAGGGGCTGGGGCCAGAGGGTTGGATAAGGGGCAGGGACTCCCAGGGGGCGGTCAGGGAACAGGGGCTGTTGGATGGGGTGGAGATTCATGGGGGACAGTCAGGGGATGGGGAACAGGTGGAGTTGGATAGGTGTGGGAGTCCCAGGGAGCCTGTAAGGAGGCAAGGGCATGGATAGGGGTTGGGACACTCAGGAGACAGGACATGTGGGGGTGGGATCCTGGGGGGCGGTTAGGGTCAGGGGTCTTGGGAGGAAGTGATTGGGGACAAGGAGCGGGGGGGGGGGAGTTGGATGGTCAGGGGGTTCAGAGGAGGGCAGTCTGCAGGCAGAAAGTGAGAGGGGGCAGATGGTGGCGGGGGCCAGGCTGTTTGGGAAGGCACATCCTTCCCTACCTAGCCCTCCATACCACTTTGCACCCCGATGTGGCCCTCGGCCAAAAAGTTTGCCCACCCCTGATCTAGACCATCCCTGACAGGTGTTTGTCTAACCTGCTTTTAAAAATCTCCAATGATGGAAATTGCACAACCCCCAGAGACAATTTATTCCAGTGCTTAACAACACTGACAGGAAGTTTTTCCTAATGTCCAACCTAAAACTCCCTTGTTGCAATTTAAGCCGATTGTTTCTTGTCCTATCTCCAGAGATTAAGAAGAACAATTCTTCTCCATCCTCCTTGTAACAACCTTTTATGTACATGAAAACTTTTGTCCCCTCTCAGTCTTCTCTTTTCCAGACTACACAACCCCATTTTTTTCAATCTTCTCTCAAAGGTCATGTTTTCTAGACCTTCAATCATTTTTTTTGTTCTTCTCTGGACTTTCTCCAGTTTGCCCACATCTTTCTTGAAATGTGGCAACCAGAACTGGACACAATACTCCAGTTGAGGCCTAATCAGTGCAGAGTAAAGCAGAAGAATTACCTTGTGTCTTGCTTCTAACACTCCTGCTAATACATCCCAGCATGATATTTGCTTTTTTTGGAACAGTGTCCTGAGGATGATGATGATGATATTAAACACCAGGTGGAGATTCTGTGAAATCTGTCTGCCTAGCTAAAGTCACTCATAAGGTCAACAATAAAGAGGGTACAGAGCTGCAACCATCAATCTGCAGAAAGGAAGTGGTACGTGCTGTTATGAAAATGAAGCCTGGGAAAGCACTAGGAGTAGATAATGTGCTTGCAGAATTGTTAAAGTGACTGGTAAAGAGTACTGATCTTATGTGGAAAAATTGTAATCATGTACGGATGTCTAGAAATTGACTGGAGGTAGGGTGACCAGATGTCCCGATTTAATAGGGACAGTCTGAATTTTGGGGTATTTCTCTTATATAGGCTCCTATAACTCCCACCTGTTCCAATTTTTCACACTTGCTTTCTGGTCACCCTAGCTGGAGGACTGGATGAAGGGGATTCTTCTGGCCTTTACCAGAGAAGGGAGACATAACAGAACCTAGTAACTATTGTACCATCTCTCTGATAATGCACACAAGCAAGGAACTGCGCTACATAATCCAGGATCCCATGGAACACAAGATAGAAGCAGAACTACAATCACAACAAAGTGGTTTCAAACAGAGTTGTGGCACACACAACCAAATTGCAAATATCCAGCTTATGATTGAAAAACACAGTACAGTTACTCATTGATCATTTGCTGCATTGACAACTCAAAAGCATTTGATACCATTTGACAACTGTTTTTGGATGACACTGGCAGACAGGCGAATTCCAAAAGATCTCATTGAACTCATTGCAAGTCACTGTCACCAACAACAGCCCATGGTGTAACAAGCAGTAGGCAACATTCAGTGGTTGTCCCCTGGGCAGGGTGTCAGACAAGGATATATTTTGTCCCCAACCCTCTAACATTTAAGCCAAGTTTATTATGAGAGACAAACCTTGGAAGGTTTTGACAACATGGAAGGAGCTGGGATTTCCATTGGTGGATAGAGTATTAACTACGAAGGAGCATAAGGCACAAAATTCAGATCTAGATTTCCAGCAGTTTCAGGAATCTGGCTTGCCTTGTTACACAAAGAGTAAGAAGCTAGATGCAAAATTCAGTTGGGAACACTCTAATGTTGAGGGAAGAAATGGAGCAGCAATGATGGCAGATTGCTGGTAACAAATTCTTTACATGCATACATTTTTGTCTCTCCATAGGAGGACTCTTCAGAATGGGGCAAAACATGCTTCCCAGTCTTGTGTGTATAGGCTCTGGGGCCCCTAAATCTATTTAATAGCCTTTTGCATGGTGCATAACATTTTGAAGAGAAACAAAGACATACATCTCTCTCAGCAATGCTAAAACATACCTGTAAGCACCAGGGTGTTGCTATTCACTCCAAAGACAAAACCCTGCAGCTAAAAACATTTCAGTAGACCTTTGAATTCCCTCAAAATGCAAAATAAATAGTGAAACTCATTTTTAATAGGTAATTACATTTTTCTGCTGATATAAAAGCTGTACATTATTTTAGTTAAGCATTAGAGGGGACAAATCAACTTTATTTCTTACTGTCATTTAATACCCTGTGGCAGCACAGTATAGATTAAGGACATCAGAATTTAGCATTTCATATCACTTAGGAAGACAAGTAGAGAAAATGGTTGAAATTTGAGACAGACTGATGGGAGTAGGGACAGGGTTGTGATACTCTAACAGTGAGCACAGTATCGACCACTGTACTCTGCCATAATCACAACACAAGGATATACATTAATATAGGCTAGAAAAAGTGCACAGAACTGCAAGCATATATTCAATACATTGTTCACATTAATCCCTGGTGGAATTGTAATAACTTCAGTTGCGTAATGCTAGGGATGAACGGGGCCTATTGTGTGGAATCAAACTGCAAGCTAATTAATGTTTTCAAAGCCATGTATAGGACCTATGACTTGTGTAGACATTAGTAAGGTGCAATAGTTCCCATACCACAATTTATTACTAGTTCATTTATTTCTGTATCCTGTCTAAGTGAAGCTAATTCCAGTACTCCAGAGGAAGGCAGAATGGCCATTACGCAGAATACAGAAATAAAGTAAACGTGTATATGTATATGTAACACACACACACTGCATAGAGGCTATTCTGATCTACACCGGTTGGCAAGAGTCCCCAAGATGGGGATAGCAGGTATGTGGCTGGTTTCAGCTATGTTGCAGAGATGCCCCCTCTACATTCACTTTAGGCCTGCCCAGTGCTGAAGTACCTCCCCAGCAGAGGAGATGCAGGCAGTTACACTGGCTGAGCAGTGCAAAATGAGTGGAGCGAGTGAGAGAATCTGCCCCTTCCTTTACAGAGAAAGAAAGAGAAAAAAAACTATTCAATATAGATAAACTATATACAAAATAAACAGCCCTGATAAGCCAAAAGCTCTACCCTACCTGTGAATGCAGCCAATTACAGTCACCTGACATTTATGTCTGTCTCTAGACTGAAATCAGAGAACTATATTATAATACTCCAGCTTTGCCTCTCTAACAACCTGAACCAAATCAATGAGAAATTTTTCTGAGAATGCTCATTGAAGCCTGCTGTTAGAAAAGTGAGTCTGTAAGAATGCCCTCTCAGCAGAGCTAAGATGGAGGATTATGCCACAGGAGACAATAGGACACTGAGGACTTTATCTCCCAGGATTTCATTTGACAGACTCTCAGGTAGGACAGTGCATGAATTTTGGCCACTCCATCAGAAGACTTCAATTGACATCGAAACTGTGCCTCCAAGAAAACACAGAGCTAAGAAATGTCTCAGAGAGTCCTGTAGCCAGAGCTAACAGCCTGCACTGGTATTGCTTGGAACTGAGGCCTGGAGAAAGGGAAGAGAAGACTTAAACTGACCCAAATGTGGGAGACGGGTGGTTTTGTTTTGTTTTTTATTTGGTTCAAATAAGGAAATGGGAGAAAGTTCAGGCTGGTGTGTTCTGTCTTAAAAGTTTCTCCTGTTTCTACCAGAAAATTCTTCTATCATTGGAACAGATACTTTGGCCTATCTTTTGATCCCTTTGTTTTGCTCCATGATTCAAAAGCTGAGGAGATTACCCAGGGAACTGCAGTCAGAGATTCCTCTAATGTGAATGAATCTCCAACAGGCATAGCCAGTCCCCACAACTCCTAGTGTTGAGGTGGGTATTGGGCATAGCTGGGGCATTGTCTCTTCTAGCCCCTTGACCTCCATTGCACCCAGGTGGGTGCAGCTGAAAATCTAGCTAACTCTCTATGGCATGACTGGATTATGTTGTCTAGTTATACTGCTGAGCTTTTAAGGAGATCCATTTGCCTGGAAAAAAAATATGGGCTAAATCCTGGTCCTACTTATGTTAATGAACTTCTGTTGACTTCAGTGCAACAAGGTTTTGCATGAGCTAGGAAGAAAATCATATGGAAGGAACCAGAATGCAGAGATGACCAAAAGCCCTGTCAGACAGACTGCCCATGAGACAACATCTCATGGTGGGAACATTTTTATCAGTGCTAAATTAGACATTTTCTGGAAAAATGGCCAATATGAAGCTAAAAATATATTTGCGCCTCTGTTTCAAATTCACACAACATATGTCTTGATTTCTGTGTTTATGAAGATATTGCTAGAATTCACAGCCTCTCTGGGGTTCATCTGTCTGTGAGGCTGATTTGTAAATTGAGTGTCTGAACCGCTTATGCTAGATTCAGAAAGATCAAATGGACAGCCTTTGAGAATATTTTAAATAATGTCTTTGAATGTTCCTGGGGTCCCAAATCCTTTTATAAATGAAGTAACCCCCTGGGTCTAACCCATGTTGTTTGAGTTAATTGAGCAGTGGGGTTACTGCTTTCCCTCTTTAAACATCTATTCTCATTTTGATTAATTTTTTTTTTTTTTTAAAGAGAAAGCAAGCTAGTGAGCTTCCAGAATTGCTAAATGTTATGGTGTCAGGAAGAAACTTTACAGGCAAAAAAGCATTCTGCAATCTCTCATTTACCTATATATACACACACATTATCTGCTGTACCACTGGTTAGCCTCTAGTCAGATATCTAATTTGCACTGCTTACGTGCAACCTATCTGAAATGTATCCTGCCGATTCATTGTGGCAGGTTTTTTCCCCAAGCATATTAATCCTAGAACAGATTTTTTTCAACAAATGTATTCCATTAAAATATCCACTGAGAAGCTATAATACATTTTATTTCAACTTTGTGTTACTGAAAAAAGTTAGATATTTAGCACTTGGTATTTTTTAAACACACTTCTCACCATGTCCAGGAGGGAACTCATAAATTCTATTTTGTCAGCTGCTAATGTGAAAGAATTTCCATCAAAGTGCAGGAGTTGTCAGTGGGATTGACATGATAATGAAGACTAGTTACCTCAGAGAGCATATTGCATGTCATGGTTGTAGAGTAGCTTGGAAGTAAAATGGTAACAACCCAAAACACTATCAGGTAAGTAAAGGAAGCACGAACATAACAATTCAAACACAGATGCAAATATACTTCATGTATTATGCTACTGTAATGCCAACAGAACCCAGTCATGGGTATTGAACCTGATATCTCTAGAGCTTAGTGCTTGAGACTCTACTGTGTGAGCTAAAAGCCAGCTCTGCCTGTGAGCTAAGGCTTAGAGCAGACACATTAATCTCTCTCTGTGGTCTCTAGATGGGACAGCACACCATACCCAGCAGGTGTGGGCGTTATGTACTTCCCCTAGATGAGGAATCATGTCCTGAGCTTCAGAAATGTCCCACTTGAAATCCCAGATGAGACCCCACTTGTAATACTGATAGACCTCAGTCATTGGTAGGCAGGATTGAATCTGGGACCTCTGGAATTAATGCATGGGCCTCTACTGCATGAGCTAAAGGCTAACTAGAGCTGAGCTCAGACTGTAGAGCAGACTCATTAATCTCTCTCTAAGTGGTCTCAGTGCCACTAGATGAAACAGAACATCACACCCAGAAGGTGTGAGGGTTACACTACTCCATCATTTCACGTTGGAAACCCTCATTTCACCTTGTGCAGTCCAAAGCATTTACTTACAACTTTCCACAATGATGTCACAGAATATTTCTGAACTGCTTCTTGAGTCCCTTGATACCGTTTATGCAGCTACCAACCTTCATGGGTGACTCACAAACAGGGAGTTGCCATCTATACACTTTCTGGGTCTGGTTGGGGACTGAATGTAGAAATGCTGAAATAGCATGAGAGGGTTTTCATTGGCATTTTCAGCTAACATTAGCATTCCCTAACTGTAGGGAAAAAAGTAGTGGAAGTGAGGTTTTTTTAAGGCTTGTTTTTGTGAGGTTTCCAGCCCACTATTGTAGACTAAAAATGTTCAGATAAGAATCCAATATTCAAGGTGCTTATTAAAAACTAAAATAAACATTTGACTCAGTTGAAGCTCATTTGTGACTTCAACACCAAAACCATCATCACAAATAGCACTGACTGGCATTGTTGACAGTCTCTGCAGAGACACACATTTTAATAAACCTGAACTCTGAGCCAAATTTTTCTCAGAATTGGGAGGAAAGTACTACAGTTTGGAGAACATATTTGCCTGCGTTTTCATTTCTTAGGTCTTTGGAGATCTATTGTCTTAAACCAACAAAACAGCTATTATGGCCAAGTTGTTTTTTCTGCTGAATAAAATGCTGAGCCATCACTTATGATTTTGAGGTGCAAAGCTGGATAACGTTATAATTAGATAGAAATTTTCACTCCTTACTTACCCTCAGGTTTACTGAAAGCAAAGAAACTTGGCATTTTGCAAAAAGCTTTTTAGAAAAAGTAATTATACTACATGACCCAGTGAAGGAAAGAATTAAATGTATCTATTTATTTTCATTTAAGGTCTTACTCTTACATTTCTGAAAATACCCTTGAAACTGAACATATTTGATTACAACTGAGACTTCTGCAAAGATACATGGAATAGAATCGATATCTGTTTTCAATGATAAGAACAATACCTTCATCTCTTCCATATCACCTTAATCCTCATAAAGGGCTAATTATGTACCCAAGACTCAATTATACCTTCTTCACAAGTCAGTAATAGGAGACTAATGTTGTTGTTATGACTATGCACAAGTGCAAATGACAACATAAGGGGCTAAACAGTGGACAGTCAACCCACAGAGAATACTGTTTGTTCAGCACAGTGTTCAACTTGTGTAATTTGAAATTGTGTGTGGGTATGTGGGGACATTGTAACAGGAACTGGGGTATATTCTGATATATACAAAGAAGTGCTCTTCATGCATAAGTCATATCTGATCAAGATGATATAGCTATATCCAGAGAATATGTGGACTGCGTCAGAGGCAGGAAACCTCCCCTATGCCACTTCCAGTCTGGTGCTAAAATTTTAGCAGTGGCTCCTTTTTATCATAGTCCAATACAGCACCATGACAAGGTCTTTAACTGCAAGTCCATCCATCCCAGGAACAAGAAGGTGGTTGTACTCCAAGGTTATGCATGGGCAAGGTTCAGTGAATCTGCCCAAAATCTGAAAATGTATTTTAAAGCATTTCCTGTAATGGAGAGAGGCTCCAATGGTGGGGAGCTGTTGGAGTGAAAAGGCTCCAGCAATGATGAAAGGCTGCCTCCCTACTGTCAGGGCCTTTCACTGACACATGTATCTACATACCCCGTGCCTGCTTTTCACTATGGTATGTAGCTACACATATCCTACATGCTGCCACAAGAGATGTGCAGTGTAGATGTAGCCTTAGAAATAATACAGCCATGTAAGCCAAAAGCTAAAGTGATGTGTGCAAAAACCTTCCATCCATCTCCTCACTTCTTGTCCCCTACTTTGATGAGCCTCCACCATTCCTTCCATAATAATTTTTCTGAAGGTTATTTCCATCTCTACAGCTAATGTCACTAAAGTACACGTTTGTGTACATTGATTTTCTACTTCAGTGTCTTATCTTCTCCAGTAATATTTCTAATATAGGCATTCAACTTTTTTCTATCCAAGAAATACACAAGAGTTTTCACCAGCACCATATTTCATAACTCCAGTTTTATGCTTGTCAGCAGCATTAACTTCCTATGATCCACATCTGTAAATCACCATGGAAAAATTTCACCAGCTGCACCGTCATATACTTAAAAATGCCATTTTTTCACATTTTCTTAAGAGATTGTAAGTTGTCCCTGGACTTTTTCCAGTTTATTTGGAACAGCCTCCTTGATTGGCTATATATGATCCTAGATAATTAAATTAATCTATTACCTCTTTTAATTGTGATGGCTGCTTGCATCCAGTGGTTGCAGATCATGTCAAGGTACATGAATTTTGTTTTTGTCACATTAAGAGATAGTCAATATTCCTCATAAAATGTTTCTACAGATTCCAACATTTGTTGCATTGCATCAGTGGTTGTAGCACAGAGTGCCATGCCATCAACATACCCAAAGTCAATTAAGAAGGAGTTGATATATTTACAAATATCTGACCTCTTGACTAGCAACCTCTGTGGATATTTACATGGATGGCATAGTGGTGGATTTCAGTTTAGTAGATCGTGTTCACACCAGATTGCCACCTTGAGAAGACTTACTGAGGAATGCTTAGAATGTCGGCAGAAGATTTTTTTTAACTTCCTTGATTATACAAAAGCATTTCATAGTGTCCATTGCCCCCGGAAGATTCTGAAACACTATGGAATTTTAGGAAAAAGTGTTTACAGTATTTGATAAAATCTTTGCATGATGAGTCTGCATTCTACATTAGGACAGAGCAGAGAGATGGAATGGCCAAAGGCAATGTTGCATACTACCCCCACTTCTATTCTGCATTGTTATAGACTTTGTGATGAGAAGAGCAACGGGTGCTGCGAAGGACACTGGTATTGTTTGGGCAATAAGCTGCAAGACTTATATTTTGAAGATGATATAGCCATATTAGATACCAACTTAGATGAGATGAAGACATTTTTGAGCATAAAAGCAGAAGCTGCTAACATGGCACTTCATATCAGTGCACGGAAGACCAAGATAGGAAAGAATCCTGTTAACACTGGTGGATTGAGAGAGAAAAGCACACAAAAAAATCATGACTTCATCTATCTTGGCAGTATAATATCTGATAATGGCCAGCTCACTGAAGAAGTGAAGGCCAGATTTGATAAAGCCAATGGATCATTTTCTCTTTTATCAAACATCTGGAACACTAAGAAGTTACATTTGCACACTAAAAATTAGATTTGTACAATGCAATTGTCCTTCCAACACTATTGTACACTTCAGAAATGTGGCAGATGAGGGAAGAACACAACAGGAAGCTGAATGCATTCCACCAGCACTGTTTAAGAAGAATCTAGGGAATTCATTGGACGCATCATGTAACCAATGTGGAAGTGGTGCACCACATGGGTTAGCAGACTACGGACTCAATTAGATAGAAATGGCTTAAGTGGTTTGACCATGTCATCAGGCTACCCCATAGCTTCTTTGGAACATAGAGAAGCAAGTTTCACCACTCCATCCTGAACTTCAGCACAAAGTAGCTTTGCACAATCCTGACATATCAACTGTTAGTGCTAGATTCTGCCACATTGAGCAGTACCTGGAATGGAATAAATGGAACTCTTTGCTGATAAGGTACTATTCTATATGAATAAGGATGGCAAAAATTGGCCCTTAAAAACTGTAAGCTGTCTCCTTCTTTGTGTTAGTACAATATCTAGCACAATGTAACCCTGATCCTCATTTGGGCTTCTGACCACGTATAAATAACAAAGGGATAATGAGAACATCTCATCTACATTCAGTGGACCTATATGAGGAAAAGTGGAATGCATTATCCAGAGCCAGACAAATTATTTTTAAGCAACTGGATAAATATCTAATACAAGTTATTTTTGCTGGATCTAGTACAGACTGAAGTTCAGATGAATGCATACTACTGAGCTAGCCAAAATTTCAGATTTATAAGTTTTAAATCAAAATATTTCCCAGGAATTTACTGGTTTTGTCAAAAATGTACATGAGAAGTTATAGAAACATTTTAATTTTGATAAAATATGTTTATCTTATCAAAACATTTTTTACTGTATTACCACTCTTATATTTGTATTATAATATATAACAAGCCAAACAAAACAAAACAATATTTCAATAAGGTCAAAATATTCAAACATTTTATTTTATTTCTCAAAAAATTATGAGATTGACTTATCTTCCAAATTTGGAACAAAACAAAATTTTGAAATCTCACAATTTCCCAGAGAATGGAAATTCTGTTTTCCACCAGTTCTAATGTAGCAATAGTTTAGGGACACAGCACTATCAGTAGGGTTAGTTAAGCCTGATCTGTCTTCCTTGCAGTAAGATTTCTGGATCAGGAAGCCTTCCTGTCACTATTTCATAGTTCATCATACAGTTTATAGATTTCACAGGTTCACAGATTCTAAGGCCAGAAGGAACCACTGTGACCACTAGTCTGAGTTCCTATACAATAGAGGCCATAGACCTTCCCAAAATTAATTCCTCTTTGAACTAGAACATCTCTTTATAAAAAGCGTCCAATCTTGATTTAAAAATTGCCATTGACTGACTATCCACCCCAATCCTTGGTAAATTGTTCCAGTGGGTTAATTACCTTCACTTAAAAATGTATGCCTCATTTCCGCTCTGAATTTGTCTAGCTTCCACTTCCAACCATGGGATCTTGTTATAGCTGTCTCCTAGATGGAGTAGCCCATTGTCATTTTTTTGTTCCACCTATAAATACCTATAGACCAGAGTGGGCAAACTATGGCCCGTGGGCTCCTCCTAACCAGCCCCTGAGCTCCAGCTGGGGAGGTTGCTCTGGCCCCTCCTCTGCTGTCTCCCTCCCCCGCAGCCTCAGCACATTGCACAAGCAGCACTCTGGGGGGCAGGGCTGCATGACAGCATTACTGGCGGTGGATCAGCGTGGCAGCATGTCTGGCTCTGGGCCAGACATGCTATTCTGAGCAGCAGCATAGTAAGGGGCAGAGAGTCTTGGGAGGTGGTCAGAGGATGGAGAACGGGGGGTTGGATGGTACATGGGAGTTCTGGGGGGCCTGTCAGGGGGCGGAGGTGTGGCTAGGGGTCGGGGCAGTCAGGGGTCAGGGAGCAGGGTGGTTGGATAGGGGGTGGGGTCTTGGAGGGTGGTTAGGGGCAGGGTGTCTCTGGAGAGGGTAGTCAGGGGACAAGGAGTAGGGGGGCTTAGATAGGGCATGGGGTCCCGGGAGGTAATGTTAGGTGGGAGGTCTCAGGAGGGGGCATTCAGGGAACAAAGAGCAGCGGGGCTTAGATGGGGTGAGGTCCTGGGGAGTAGTTAGAGTTGAGGGGTCTCTGGAGAGGGTGGTCAGGGGACAAGGAGCATGGGGAGTTGGATTGGTCAGGAATTCTGAGGGGGGCAGTCACGGGGAGGGAACTGGTTGGGGGTCAAATAGGGAGTGGGGCCAGGGTGTTTGGAGAGGCACAGCCTTCCCTACCTAGCCCACCACACAATTTTGAACACCAATGTGGTCCTCTGGCCAAAAGGTTGGCCCATCCCTGCTATAGACTAATCAAGTCACTCCTTAACTTTGTTAAGTTAAATAGACTGAGCTCCTTGAGTCTATCACTATAAGGCATGTCTTCCAGTCCTTTAATCCTCTCATGGCTCTTCTCTGAACCTTCTACCATTTATCAATATCCTTCCTGAACTGTGGATTCCAGAACTGGACACATTATTCCAGTCCTGGTTACACTAGTGTCATATGCAGAAGTAATATCACCTCCCTACTCACAATTCCCCTGTTTATGCACCCCAGGATTACATTTGCCCTTTTGGCCACAGCATCACACTGGGAGCTCATGTTCATCAGACCATCCATGATGACCCCCAGATCTTCTTCACAGTCACTGCTTCCTAAGATACAGTCCCCGACTCCATCCTGTGAATACAACATACATTCTTTCTTTTATGGATTTTAAGTTTTCTTCCAGGTCACAGGTGAAAATGTTAAACAGCACAAGCCAAGAACCCATCTCTGTGGGACTCACTAGAAACATACACCCTGTAAGATTGCCCGCTTACAGTTACATTTTGAAATCTGTTAGCCAGTTTTAATCCATTTAATATGTGCCATATTAACTGTGTATACTTATAAATCAAAATGTTGTGCATTACTAAATAAAAAGCTGTATAGGTATGTTTACATCAATACTCTCACTTTTGTCAACAAAATGTGTAATTTCATTTAAAACAATCAAATTACTTTGACAGATCTATTTTCCAGAACCCCACACTGAATGGCATTAATTACATTACCCCCATTTCATTCTTGATTAATAAATCCTGTATCAGCCATTCCTTTATGTTGCCCAGGGTCAACACACCTATAGCTACCTGGGTTATCCTGTTTACCATTTTTAAATATTGGCACAACATGGGATTTCATCCATTCTGAAACTTCCCCAGTGTTCCCAAAGTTATTGAAAATCAACATTAATCATCCAGCAAGCTCTTCTGCCATCTCTTTTAAAACTCTTTAATGCAAATTATCCAGACCTGCTGATTTAAACAGTAACTATTTGTTAGCCATTTTTAATATCAACCTGAGTTATTGGAATAGAAAGTGATTCATCAACATCAGCAGCATAACAGAAATATTTATTTAACACTTTTGCCTTTTCTGCATTACAATTAACAATTGTACCGTTTCCATCTAGTAATACCAATTGTTCTGATTCTTTTGGTTCTTAATATATTTAAGCTCTTTCTTATTGTCATTAACTCTGCAGACCACAGATTTCTCCTTGTGCCCTTCTGCTTGCTTTATGAAGTTTTCTATACTTCCTAGTTTCTGATTTATATTCTTGCTGTCACCATATATTACTTCAGCATTCAATGAATCTCAAACTACTGAGTATCTCAAATCTCATACAGTGCTTCATTGCAAAGGAAATATAGGTGCAGTTTGATTTTGCTCTTCAGAGACTACCATAAAAAGAGGTTACAAGCCACTCAAAACCTCTTCTTTCTTTGATATGTTAGGAATTGTACTTTTATCACACAGGCTTAAGATTAGCAGCCATGTTAGTCTGTATCTGTAAAGAAAATGAGGAATACTTGTGGCACCTTAGAGACTAACCAGTTTATTTCAGCATAAGCTTTCCTGGGCTATAGTCCACTTCACCAGATGCATAGAATGGAACACACCTTTATATGTGTTCCATTCTATGCATTCGATGAAGTGGGTTATAGCCCACGAAAGCTTATGTTGAAATAAATTGGTTAGTCTCTAAGGTGCCACAAGTATTCCTTTTTATCACACAGGGATTCTGACAGAGCATCAGCTCTGTGTTTGCTAAAAAAAAGTCATGAGTAAAGCTCTTGACAATGATCATCATAAGATGTAATGAATCAGGATAACTCTGCTTCTTTTCACCACAGTAGAATTCATAAAATAGTTTTATACTAAAGAAATGCTTGTTATAATCAAGCAATTAATTGAACTTTACAGTAATAGTATGTAACTTTTTGTTATTTGCACACCTTTGAAGAAAACACCTGCATACAATTATTTACCAAATCTTAACTTCCAATTATACTATAACAACACTAGTATCTGAAATAGGGTGACCAGACAGCAAGTGTGAAAAATCGGGTTGGGGGGAGAGGGGAAAATAGGAGCTTATATCAAAAAAGATCCAAAACTTGGGACTATCCCTAGAAAATCGTGACACCTGGTCACTCTAATCTGAAAGCCCATGCTGTCACACAGGTATGGCAGTTAGGCCAACTAATCCACCATCTGTGAAGTCTCTCTCGTACAACCACTGAAACCGTTGCATGCAAATTACCTGTCAAGTAAGGATGCTGATTGACTGAGTTACCTGTGCTATCCCAGTGGTCTAGGACTATTGGCATGGCATAGATACTGTATACCACATGGGTATAATTTGTAAAGTCAAAACAGCTGAGAATTTAAAAATTGGATGAATCAAAACAAAAAGAGCTCTGAGCCATACTTGTCTCACGATAAGGCAGAACACCAATGTGTCGGCAAAGAATGTTTTTTTAAATTACTTAAGGCCCAATTCTGCTGCTATCGAAGTCAATGGCAAAACTCCCACTGATATCAAAAGAATGATTTAGGTCAACATTTTCAAAAACTTGTTTTAATGACTTAGTCATTAAAATCCATATTTTAATGGGCGGCATTTCAGCTGCGGGACCTGTGGACCTCCCACAGAAACGCCACCAAATCCGCAGTACACCAAACCACCCGCAGGCGTGCCGCAAAACTTCCGCACTTGGAGTGGCAAAAAGCTTAGAGCCGCCCCTGGCCATGCCAAGTACATACCCACTAGTTTGAGGCAAGTGTGTACTTGGCACAGCTAAACCATACCTCTGCTGCTGTTGCCTGTGTTATTGCAGCTATACAACTATTTATGCTCATGCTAGCTTTCATCGAGCTACCACAAATACATTTACACAAGCAGGGACTTACACCCCTAGCTCATAGTATAGACGGAGCCTGGGAGTGCCTGGATCCAGTCTTGTAACCAAGAAGTCAGTTGTAAAAATCCGATCAAAATGGGAGCTACATTGAGACCTGTGAGAGTCAATCTACACGTCCAAGCATATAACTATGTGGATGTGTGCGTTTGGAGGGTGTTTTCACATGCATACGCCTACGGCAGCATCAGAACTTGCATTCATGTACCAGTGTATGTGTAGATGCTCATGAATGTGATGGTGTATAAATAAGATGACTATACCTGCGTGTATGAGAGAGTGTGAGCAAGATGCAGGATGCAAATAATGCTGAGGGCATGAGCTGTAAATGATTGAGAATCTAATTTAATAGATCAAAGAACACTCTCCCTTATTGTACCTGAGAGCAGAGCAAATTAACTAACTATCTATTAAAATGACACAGAAGATAGAATTTCATCACATCTTATTTATAGCAGCTGAAGAAAACATAAATGTGTAATAATGTTCTCAAGCTCATACCAAATCCTGTCATCTGATTAGCTAATTCAGTCATTTCAATAGAAGACACTTACCAGCCTTCCCCAGGAAACAGCAGCTTTTAATAGATCCACATTCAAATTTGCATTTTTGTATCTTTACAGTGAGTTTGCAGTCTGTTACCTTTTGAGAAGGAAGGAAAGAGAATATTAGAATAATTAGCTATTTTGCAAAATGAGCTTTAGTGCCATCTTATCTTGACTCAAGGATCAGCATTCAAGGAAGCAGTCATTCTGGGAGTGGGCATTTAACTGAAGTAACAAAAAAAAAAAATCCTGCAACCTTTAAAAGCAAAAGCAATTAAAGATATTATTATTCAGGGAACTTAGCCATTTTAGGACTTTTAGTATTTTGTATTATGGTTTCACAAGTGCCCAGTTATTTTGTATGCCTCAAATTTGGGCTGTACCTAAGTATCTTATGCTGAACACCTCAAAACTGAGGCATCCAAAATTAGACAACTTTTGAAATGTAGGTCTGGAACTACTCTTAAGTGACCATAAACATTTTCGTCACAGCAAAATGATAAACTACTTCAGAGATAGAGACCATCATCTTAAGCCCCAGTACATATTACACCCTGGTAATGTCCAAATATTTTACAGCCCATGAAGGGAAGACAACAAATTGATATATTTCCAGATTTACAGGTTTTTTAAAAAAATACTAATTCTCAGAGCCAGGACCCAATCCCAGCCCCAACATAACTTCAAACTGCTGCCAGAAAGTTTTAGGTTCTGCCATTGGCTCGGGGTCCTTAGTGGACCGTAACTGAGTGGAGGATTGCTTTGGTGACTAATGATCTGCTACACATCCTTCTTCCTTCAAACACAGTCTTCCCCACCCCGACATGTCCCCTATGCCACATGATGTACCTGGAACTGATCAGAAAAATTGAATTTCCCTCACACGGTGTCGCACTGGAAATTCTAACCTTTTACGTTTTCCTTTCATTCCAAATCATGACAGATATATTTGGTAATTTTGACTAACATCAAATGGAAATTTTGAAAAAAAAATTTCTGAAACCAAAATTGCCTTATCAAAAGGTTACATTTCAATAATACCATAACATAAAATGTTAAAATATCATAAAAGCATAGTATTAAAATGAAAGGTTAAACAAAGTTTTAAAAGAATTAAAGTAGAAACAAAATGCTGGAATAAAACAAAACCAAGTGAAAATAAATACTTAATTTCTGTTCAAATCATTTGATTTTAATGAAAACAACACTTTCTACCAGCTTTAGCTGTAAGTACGTTTGTGAATGTAGCCCTTATATTGGGAAAGCAGCTGATACCACAAACTTACTTATTAATAATACTGTTGCCAAAAGCTGTTTCAGTGGAGTAATTTTAGTAATTGTGCTATCACACAAAGTAAAAAAAAAAAAAAATCCTGAAAAACACATATCCATTAAGCTTTCAAGGAGGTGCTGGAAGGCATTTGTATTTTATGGACTGTGTCATGCAAAATTCAATTAGTTCAGCACTGAATAATGCATGGAGTAATTGTTCACCTCACTAATACAAGGCCAACGCAGAAGAAGTTTCAGCATACATTTATCTTAAATAATAACAACAAAAATAGAATTATCAAGGCCTCAAATGTAATAAAAGTTTTCATACTTTTCACTACTTTTCACTTTTAAAGTAAAAGTTATTTGTTAAATAAAGTACAATCTAATATTTTAAGTTAAGGAAGTCTCATGTTGCTGTGTGGTTCCTAATCAATAGCTCTGGAATTCTATGAACAGCACATTTAATACTGTGTCTGTTTAATTATCTCTTGGGGTCCAGTAAGCTTCATTAAATGCTGAGCCCTAGTCGTTCATAAATTCATGTTACTGCTTGCCTAAACTAGCATTACAAAACTTAATAAATCAGGAAGTGTTGCTTTAAGCTGATGACTAGAAGGGTTACTTAACTTACTCAAATTATTGAGTTATTGAAAAAAATAAGAAAATCATATTTAAAGTGCCTGGGTACAAACGATAACACTTAAAAAAATTGTTATCCACATAAAACAAAAAGAGCGGCCTACATCCCTGTTCCTGCAGATACTTATTTATGTGCTTCATTCTATGCACATGAGTAGCCCCAAGAATGTCAATGGAACTACTCACATGCTTAAACTTGACAACAGGTGTTTTCAGGACCAAAGTCTAAGACGAACTCAGAGGCTAAAGAGAGTCTCTTAGCTGATGGCTGCGTTATTACCTCAGAAACCAGAAGCACCTTCAAGTAACTATAAGATATAATCAAATTTGCATGGTTGGTCTGCTTCATAAAAAGAAACATTGGACCAAACAAAGTAATAAACATTGTAGTAAACATTGGACTTCACACAAAGTAGTAAGTGGGAGGCCTCAGCCAGCTCCTTCTCCTAGTACCTATTTGCCCCCTTGTATGCCTCAAACCACACACATGCATTATATATGGCCTTACATGACCCCTCCCACATCAAGAATGCTGGAGAGCAGAGCCAAAGTACAACTTTACAAGCAGGTAATGGAGAAAAGCACTTCTGAAATTCAGTCTGCAGTGGGTCACAGGCACAGTCAGATGAGACTGGAAATGAGGACTCAGGAATGGTGCTCTGGCTGCTGGAATGGATGCGTGGTATGGGTTTACTGAAACGGGGAAGTCATTTATGGCTACATTGGCCTAAGGGAACCACTTTCCAAAACAAACTCAAAAAAATTTACTCATCCCAATTTAAACCATTTTTGAGGTGAAAACAGCTAATTGACTTTCCATGCTAATCCTGCAGCCGCCGCTCTGGGTCCCCAAGAGGACTTCAGTGGCAATTGCTCATGCAGAGTACTTTCAGGGTTGAGCCCTTTCTTTTCCTCTCAGTTCCCTGAATTTGGCCTGAAATGAGTGTGCTGAATTATCATGATGAAAGGTTATTTCTCACAGTATCATCAACCAGGCAGGTACAAGGAAGTCCCAGAAATCCCCTACTAAAGCCTGTTCTCATTCTATGCAAATACAGATTTCTAGACTAATTTCAAGGCAGATTTCTAGAGCATTTCTAAACTGCAGAGCACCCAAATCAAGCAGAATATGCTGTATGTCACTACTACACATTGTTTAGCAATACCCACAGTTTCTCATGCATGTTTTTTAAACAGGCTGGACGCTATTAATTCTGGTTAGAAACTCCAATAGAACTTGTCTGCCCTCTAGAATATTGGAGTTGGCGACAGTATTGTTAGGAGTGGCCCACTCTCTAATGGGGTTCTTTCATATTAAACTAAAATTAATATATTTGAAAATATCTTTCTTTCAGGATGGATTATTTAATCACTTCTGTGCCATACATACACAGAGAGCAGCACACATGTAGTTTGATGAATATTCCATCCATTCCTTCTAAAAAAAGGCCTCAAAGCCATGTGGTTCTCAAATGCTCACAGTACTTTGTTCATGTATTCAAAGAGTTAATGAGGCTACACAATTAAAGCTTGAAGAGGAAAGAGAAGTGTATTTAACAGAAAATTATTTTTAATAGAAATTCAGAATAGCATACTTTGAAGTCCTGCATGGTAATATCTTGTCCTATCGTCATGAACGTTAAGCTTTCATCACGAATGTATTCTATAGCATGTTGTATAATGAGATGAGAATGTACTGTAGCAGCAGCTAGTAATCATTCCATAAATATGAATAAAACATTTATAAAGTACATTAATTTAGGTATTACCAATCAGCCTTTAAAACTATTTTATGTATAATCATGACTTTTTTTTTTAAGTAGGACAGAAAGCATAAGAACATACTAAAAGATAATGTCTCACATATAATGCCAGTAAAATACAGTGCATTGGCATTTGTAGTTTATAGATATAGTTAAGACTACATTTCTAGCTTCCATTATAATATCTACTTTAGTTCCTCAACTTTCTAAAACAAATCTGTCTGGGAATGTCTCAACTTTCAGGGAGGAGAATGGGAAAAGAGAAGGTTGATCAAAATCCCTTTGACCATTTTTTCAGCTCTGGATATTTATAAATCCACTTATCCCATATGGTCTACATAATTCAACTGAATACTCCTATGGATGTTGAATATGAATAGTCACACCACTAGTGACTTGGATGATCAACTTCAGAGTTCAAATATCAGATGCCAACACCAGATATTTTGCAAATAAACCATATCCATATCCTGCATTTGTTTGAGACAGAGAAAAATTGTCCATTGAAGCTCTATGTAGTTTTACACTGAGAGCCAATGCAGTGTAAACACTCAGGTCAGGAGTTATTACTGTAATTGTACAGAAGAGTATAAAATCAATAGCGTATCTTGAGCCATGAGGTTTCAAAGGAATATCCACAACTCATGAAAGGTTTAAAACACTTGGGTTGCAGCCTTGCACTCCAGCACATCTGAGGCACACAAGTAATTTGATGTAAGTGCTCATCTTGTGGTGATTATTTATTCAATGTCTGTTACAGTTCTGCAGAGAGGAGGGATTGATGCTTGCTGGACCCATGAATATAGGAGGGACAACAGATAAGTCTGAGTCTGTGATTGTCTCCCCCACTCACCATCCCTGGGATCCTGAAAAGCCATTCGGTGGGTGCATCTAAGGATCAAGCCTTGAAACGTTTTGGGAGCCGTGGCTGGGTGTAATAGTGGGGAGGACTCAGCCCTTACATGATTCTCCCCTCTTAAGCAACTGATTGTTTGGATACTCATTCTTAAAGTAGGCACTGTGTCACCAGAGGCTCTCCCCTGTATCCCACGCAGAGAGAGTGGTTTGTTTTGGTGTGTGGGGGTTCCTACCCAAAAGCAGTTCTGCTCCTAGAGAAGCCTGGCTGCCAGGGAAACAGAGCTAAATAAATGCACTTCTGCAAGCTGGGGGTTTATCTGGATGGATCCTGAGGATCCAGGAGGTTGGGATGCAGCACGTTGGCCTCCCAGCGTGTCTGTCTCTCTCTCTCTCTCTCTCTCTCTCTCTGTTACCTCCCCCCTCCTCCAGGAGATTCTGTGAGGTGAATCTGGCACTCTCCTGGACCCCTGTCCATCTCCCAGGTGTGTTTCCATAAGAGGGCCTGCTATGTTTTTGACGTTCACTTTTAAAGAATGACGTTCAGGATGGTACATTTATATTTTTGAGACGCTTCTAACAGAGGTCAGCATCCCTTTGTAACTAGATCACCTGTGCCTCCTTTTACTTGGAGATAAAGTAGACTACACAAGGAAGCAATTAAAAACAGCTCAAAGTTGCTCCAGGGATTGGTTTGCTAGCTACACAGAACAGTAAGCATGCTTCACACATGTTCAGTTACATTTAATCACATTCTAGTTTGGAGATTAAGTTCACCCCTGCTAGCAACAGTTGCTATGCAGGACAAGATAAACACCAGGGCAGGCATTGAGAGCAATATGCTATGCACTCTAGCTACTGAATTTCCCTTGTGTTATATAAAGAAATCAGGAATGTCTCTGAAGACCTGGTATTTTGGTGATTTCTTTCAGAAGTTTGGTGCTCCTGCTACACCTTACAGAGATTTGCCACTGACTTCAGTAGGCCTGACTCAGGTTCATTACTTGTATCAAGTTGATAACAATTAATATTATTAGGGAATTAGAAACTGCACATAAAAGGATTCCTTTAGGAATCCTTGCAGCTGAAACAATATAATTGACAACTAGAGCTCTTGAACAGCCCAAGCTGAAGAAGCCAGCAGGAAAACAGCTTATTGATATAGCAGATGGCACTCGTAACAGGCAGGCAGCGATAACTTCTCAGCAGTCACAGATCATTTTGTGCTGGGGGTAGCACTGGAGGGGATTACAGGTGGGACTTTAACTGAGGATAAGATCAAGGGGTGGGATACTCTTCCAAGTTCCACCCAGAAGTTCTGTAGGAGCTGAGCTGCTCAGGCTTTCTCGGGGTCCCTACACAGTGCAAAGGAGAGACATGGTGTAAGTTATTGAATAGTGTTGACTCTGGGACAGGTTGCCAGCTGGTGTAAACATGAGCAGCTCTACAGACTTCAAGAGCTTGACTTCTTCAAGCTGCAGCTACACCGATCTACTCCAGCAGACAATCTGATCTAACCCAGAGGCTGCACTCTGCAGTAACTTGCATAACTTCTCTCATCCGCACACCGCACAGGCTTCCACTGTTTGTGGAAGTGAATCTAGCCAAAATTTACTTTCCTCCTTATCTTTTCCCACCACCTGGGAGTGGGAGGGGGGAGAGAAGAGAGACGCAAGCTTTAAAATTGTACTGGGAATTCTTTGAAACATAGCAAGGAGCGAGCATTGTGTAATGTTTTGCACCATACTGAAACACTTCACAAATATTAAGTGCATTTTTCAACTTTTCTTCTCAAGGCCAATATATCACAACTGAAAGGCTATATTTGACTCATTTAGAAAAACAGTTGAATAACTTAATGTACCACAAGTATGGTAGAATTTGTTTTGATCACTGTTTACTGTTATGCTGTTGCTTAAATCTTATTTTCATAAAATCTGTGCCATTCATGCTGATGTTGATGTGTTTTCTCTTGATTATAATGATTGATGCAATTTTAGGGTGTAAGGATCAGGCTGGAAGTGATTTTCTTGGCTGTATTCCAGAGGGTTTTTTTTTTTTTTTGCATCTTTCTGAACTCATCTTAACTGCATTATGAAATTTAATAGCTGTGTGTGGGGGTGCTTGTTAGAACCAACTATAATTTGATTGTCCTGCCCTGATAATCACGCTAGAGTTTACTCTTATCACCATAAGGAGGAGATTCTGCCTTTATGCAAATATTGGCTTGGTGAGCTCAGTGTTCCACATCAGTTGGATGTAATCATCAGAAGAGGCTGTCCAGACTAATCACTGGAACTAAATTCTACTGGATAAATTACTCAAGAGATGCTAATGTTATATTAACTTTACAAGGGAAGAACCCCTCCCACAAAAAGCCTAAAAACTTAAAAGTAGTTGAAATCTTATAACTTCCTTAAGTTTGTCCAATTTTAAATTATAGTACTGGCAGAATCAAGAGAAAATTCATGAATTATTTCTTAAATATATATCTTTAACTTCATATTTTTTGGAAAAAAAGTTAATTCCCATGACCACATCTCATGCTCCCTATTAATCTCTCTATAAAGAGAGATTAATAAAACTGGGACTTCTCAACTTGGAAAAGCGATAACTAAGGGGGCATATGAGAGAGGTCCATAAAATCATGAATGGTAGAGAACATGAATAAGGAAGTATTATTTACTCTTCAAAACACAAGAAACAGGGTCATGCAATGAAATTAATAGGCAGCAGATTTTAAAACCAATGAAAGGAAGTATTTCTTCACACGATGCACAGTCAACCTGTGGAACTCTTTGCCAGAGGATGTTGTGAAGGCCAAGATTATAACAGGGTTCAAAAAAGAACTAGGTGAGTTTATTAGCCAAGGTGGAGAGAGATGCAAAACCATGCTCTGAAGCATCCCTCGCCTCAGATGCCAGAAGGTGGGAATGGGTGACAGGAGATGAATCATTTGATAATTACGTGTTCTGTTCATTCCCTCTGAAGTAGCTGGCATTGGCCTCTGTCAGAAGGCAAGATACTGGGCTAGATGGACCTTTGGTCTGACCCAGTATGGCTGTTCTTCTGTTCTAATAATATAAAAAGAGAATACAGAAATTTTACTCCAGGAGCAGGTTAATGGCAGTGAATCCTAAGTAGAAGAATTTGTCGCCCTCTGACCCAGAGTCAGACACCCAACTCCCTGTGAAGAGTGTGGCTCAGGCTCTGATTGTTATCTGAGAATATTTCAAAGTTTATCTTGATGTAACATTTTAATGTATAAATGGAAAGATAGGGATTAGGAGGCAAGCAGTGTCCTTGAACGGAGAAAGAGGAATGAATAAAAAGTTTAGTTAGCTGGAATTAGTATCAGGATGGAGTGTTTATCCAAAAGTCATCCAAACTTGGCTACCCATCATCATCATTTTCCCCCATCCCTCTCTGTGTACTGAGTTGTCACCTAACCAAATCCAGCAGATTGGTGAGAAAAGATAAACCAGTGAGGCTTTTCAGGTTAATGGTATATTAGAAGGTTTCTGGGATTTCATCTGCTGCCAAGATCACACTTCCTACTTTAAATTCCTTGGCTCTTTCCCAGCCCCCTTCTTACAGGCTACATTTGTTTCTCTGAATCTCCTCTGTACATTTTACTACTCAAAAAGCTCTTAAAATTTATTACTAAAACAAGGATATCTTCACCCACCTCCTTCTGAGAGCTTTACTTTATCTGTCCTCACTGATTTTAACTTACCATGACTTCTTCAGATCCAACCTCCCAGCCCATTCATTTTTCCACTCACTTCCCCTGAAAACATTGGGCCAGATCCTCAGCTGATACTAAATGGCACAGCTCCATTGACACTAATAGATCTATGCCAGTTTACAACAGCTAAGGGTCTGGATCTTCATTTCTATTTCTGGCTTTCTATTTTTATATGTCCTTCATAAACCCTGGGGAGAACTCTAACTTTCAAGCACTATCTGGTTCCTACTGATGTTCCACTCTCTCCTCTATTCCCCAATGGCTTTATATACCAACCACAACATTTTATTTCTGCTCTTAAAATTTTGGGGAAATTCAACAAGAGAAAATATTTAAAATAATATTTTAAACAAGTGATAAAAGAAAATAAGTCATTTAGGCAGGCCATGCCTTTAAGCTGCTGCTGTTATATCTATTTTTCACAGTGACAAAGGACAGTGTGTCTGTGTCCTGACTTTTGTTCATTTGTGTCATAACTATGTAATTGAAAGGTTTATAATCTGCAAATAAATACAGTTGTAACTCTGAGGTTCTAACATCTCGGCTATGCAGGTTTTCGTAACTCTGAACAAAATGTTATGGTTGTTCATTCAAAAGTGTACAACTGAATATTGACTGACTACAGCTTTAGAACTTTACTATGCAGAAGAAAAATGTTACTTTCCTTTATTTTAATAGTTTACATAGAATACAGCACTGTACTAGATTTGCCTTTTTTTAATTTCAATTCCAAATGAGGTGTGTAGTTAACCAGTCAGTTCCTAACTCTGAGATTCTACTATAGGCAGGTAAATTATGCCAGCTTTACTTTTCCCACTGTAATACTTACTATGGAGAGCAGAATGCTTTCATGTTACTATGACTTAGCCACCAGCTTTAGGCACCACACTATTAAAATGTAGCAAAAATATTTTGTCCACCTTGTTCAGTTACTTGGAAAACGAAGCATTAATATGTTAATGAATGTGAACAACCTCTAATACTGAAACAAGAGTTTCAAGATCTACAAGACATTTTCCTTCTGGAAAAGGCTTGCTGTGGAAAACAAGGACAAGAAAGAAACTTGGCCATTTTCACACCTACTTATTGAGTAGTTTAACCCCCTCCCCCACCCACACAGACACCACACCATTGCCCAGATTCTAAGGGCTTGATTACACTGGCACTTTATAGCACTATAAAGCCTTCAGGAGTGCTATAACTCCCTACCCGACCAGACTGGCGAGGCACGTAGAGCGCAGTAAACCCACAGTTATACCGGTCCTGGTAATCCTCCCTTCCCAGAGGATTAACAGCTAATGCATATTCGGTGATCTGTATTATCGCAAGTGTGAATGGGCATTAACACTCCAAGCACTGCAAGTGATCTCTGGAGAGGTCTCTTCCCTTTGTTTTGAACTCGGCTGGAGGAATGCGGAAGTACGTTTTTCAGAGTTTCTCTCTTAACTCGGCAGATAAGCAATGCAAATGTTTACGGAAGGAGCCTGTGTGAAATACAAAGCCTGCTAGTCTTCTCTGTCAAAGGACACTTACTAAGAGGCTCTCAGAAGGACGAATTCCCTCCCTCCGCATACACACAACACGTTCCCCCTCACCCCCCTCATTTGAAAAGCACGTTGCACCCAGCTGAATGCTGGCATAGCTGCCCATAATGCACCACTCCCTGTGCCAATGCAAGTGCCGCAAGTGTGGCCACGCTATACCGCTGGCGGGTCTCAGTGTGGACATGCTATAGCGCTATCCCTATAGCTGTATACGAGGACATGTACAACCAAAACCGCTATAAAGCTGTAAGTGTAACCAAGCCCTTCTAAATCTAAAGACTCTAAATTTGGACTCTAAAACCTGTTTTACATGAAGCAACAAAAAATCATCATTGAACTGCAGTAGAAGTAGACAAGATAAAGCAGCCTTGGCTTGTGCTAAAAAAACCCCAAAAAACAGAGAATATAGGTTTAAGATTAGCAGCCATGTTAGTCTGTATCTGTAAATAAGACGAGGAAGACTTTGCAGCACCTTAGAGACTGACCAGTTTATTTCAGCATAAGCCCACGAAAGCTTATGCTGAAATAAACGGGTTAGTCTCTAAGGTGCTACAAAATCTTCCTCATCTTATTTACAGAGAATATATAATCAGTCAAAATCTGCATTATTTCATTTAAGTTGGTTAACATTAGTCAATTTTTGGATACACCCTCTGCAGCATGACTGGTAAGGGTATGTGGTGTATGTGTGAAAAATTTCATTAAAAACACAAGATGCAAATCATTAGAATAAGATGGGTCTGCAAATTCTATTGAGCTGTTTCAACTACATCTGACTCCATGAAAAAGAAACAAAAGGAGGGAGAGAGAGAGAGAGAGAGAGAGAGAGAGAGAGAGAGAGAGAGAGAAATGAGAAGTGCCAGCGCTTCCTTCAAAAGAGTTGATTTGAGCAGAAACTGAGATTACTTAACTAGGAGAAAAACAAAAGAAAACCGATCACTTACAAAAATGGAAAAGGGGAATAGAAGAGACTGTTCTGCATTTGATGTAGTTTTAAACTAAAACATACAGTTTGATCTTCAGGAAAATTAAACCAATTGCATGTGCCTTCCATCCAGCCATGGATTGTTACATTGCTGATCAATTAGGGAACATGCTCATTTAAAGTTGTGCAATGCTCCCTTCTAACACTGTTTGGCAGCTGCCTGCTTTGTCCACTCCTTGCAGGAAGAACAGCCCAGTGGAGCTAGCTGGTGGGGTATATCCACAATTTAGACTTTCACAATAAAGTTGTTTTCTATCCTTTCTTATATGCTTTGAGCAGTGAACAATGTTGACATGTAAACTAGCATCATTGGCACCTGAATTAACATCCACTAAAGTGAAGAGGGCAGTTCACAGTTCTCAGCACTGTTGTTTCAGGCACTCTTCAAATTCAGTCAGACATTGCTACATCAGTTATATTTGGGTCATAGTTTGAAGATTTCCTTTGCAACCAGTGTTAGCTTACATTTGAAAATGAAAAGTGAGACTTTAGGGAACAACTGAGAGGGCTGTTCATGTCCTTCCTGCTAGTCTTTTGTATCATCTCCCAAAGTGTGGGGCACAGCCCTAGGGAACACAGTTTAAAGTAACAGAATATCCATTCAAATTTCAGTTCATATATTTTTCTTTGACTCCAGACATGAACTTCATTATTTAAAGAAAGGAACACTTAAGGCAAAAATACTTCCGTGGCAACAGTACAATAAAGTGTTTTAAGACAACTACATAAACTAACAAAAGCCAAAAAGCAGGCAATATACTAAAACAATAAACATATAGTAAATATTAAAGTAAACCTTTAAAACACTATGAAAATCTGATGCTTGTTTCAATACATTTGGTCATTTCTGATCTTGTTAAAGTTATATAACAATTTTCAGCTTGTGGTTTGAAAATATTAATAGTGTTCATTTGTTTATCTTTTTAAAGAGACAAGGTAGGATAGGTAAAGTAACTCCTCACTTAATGTTGTAGTTATGGTCCCCAAAAATGCAACTTTAAGCAAAACAATGTTAAGTGAATTCAATTTCCCCATAAGAATTAATGTAAATGGGGGGGGGGTAAGGTTCCAGGGAATTTTTTTCCACCAGACAAAAGATTATATTTTTATATATTTTATGCACACACACTAAGTTTTAAACAAACAATTTAATACTGGTACACAGCAATGATACTTGTGAAGCTTGCTTGAGGTGAAGGGGTCAGAGTGTGAGATATTTCCCAGTGAATGCCTTACTGCTAAATGATGAACTAGCAATTGGCTGAGCTCTCAAGGGTTAACTTGTTGTTAGTGGAGCATCACACTCTACAAGGCAGAAGGAATGAAGGGAGGGGAGACAGCATAGCAAAGACAGAGACACACCCCTTGTGTGCGTGTGTGAGAGAGATGTGCATTTCCCCCTTAAGTATGTCTACCCCTGTCTTAAGTACGCTGCCTTGTTAATTTGATCAGCAAGCTGAGACCCACCGCAGCTGCTTCCTGGAAGCCCCCTCCGTCCTGAGCCGTCGTGTCCACCCTGCTCTATGGAAGATGGGATAAGCAGAGTGCAGGAGAAGAGAGGGAGAGGGACACCCTGACATTAGCTCTCTCTTTCCCCCCACCCCTGCACAGGAGACAGAAGGCTCGGGGAGCAGCTCCAAGGCACAGGGCAGGAGCAGCACATGGCAGTGCAAGGAGGACAGCTGAACTGCTGGCAATTGATAACCTGCTGGGTGGCTGCTGCACAGGGAACTTCGCAGAGGGGAGAGATGATAGGGGGGCTGCCATTCCATGCTGGTTCCAAGACCCCATCAGCTAGCTCCACCGGGCTGTTCTTCCTGCAAGCAGTGGACAAAGAAGGCAGCTGCCAACCTGTGTTAGAAGGGAGCATTGCACAACTTTAAATAAGCATGTTCCCTAAGTGATCAGCAACGTAACAACGTTAACTGGGATGACTAAGTGAGGAGTTCCTATAATACCTTTTATTGAACCATCGTGTGTTGGTGAAAGAGAAGCTTTTGAGCTACACAGAACTGTTTTTCAGTCTATGCAAGATACACGAAGCATCACAGACAACTACAAAGTAGAACAGATAAGAAGTTAACACATTCAGCAAGAGACCATTCAAGTAGACAGTTAATATCTCTACAGTTGTAGGACAAAGGAGGGTGAGTGGGATACAGCTTGTTGTAATGAGCCATAAATCCAGTATTTTTATTACATCCATTATTTTGAATGTCTAGCAGAGTTATGAATTTAAGTTTCCAGGTTTGTCTTTTGAAGGTGTTGTGAAGGATTCATTTGAGGACAAGAACTGAGAAGTCAAATATGGAATGATCAGTTGGTGAGAAGTGTTCGCCCACAGGTGATATGTTGTTTTGGTGTCTCTCATATTTCTGGAAGAGTTCATTCAAGAGCATAGCGATGGTCTCATTTCATCCACCTATTTGTTCCTGGGCTGTTTAAAGCAGTGAATGAGATACATCACATGTTGTGATAGGAATATGTAAGGCCCATGGATTTCAAAATGTATATTGTGGAGGGTATTGATCATCGTAGCAGTGGAGATAGGTCTCCAGGTTTTTCACCTGTTGCTGTGGCAAGGGCTGGTGCCACTTTGAGTAGGTCCTGATCTGTGGGAAGTTTGCTTCTGATGATAAGCTTGGCAGGTTGCAGGGACCATCACAGAGACAATGATACTGCACAAAATGGAATATATCGAATTTTGCTGGCTTTTCAAAAACAGTTTGAAAAGGTGTAACATATTTAGGATGAGTCACTTTCTGATCAGTGAACCAAAATACTTAAAACACCTTCCCACAGGTGTGTCTATTACCTTTTTAAAATTATATATATATAGAGTGACAAAGCTCCAAGTCTGTACTTGTGGGTCCTGCGCTTCCTGGCAGATTTAGGGGCCTCAGAAACTCATCTAGGCCCCAGAGTGACCTCCCTTTCTCAGTATAATTGGCAAGAGTCACCACCTAGTGAGTTACCTTCATCACAGGCCAGTATGGAAGGTGGAAAAGGGGGGAGCCCGGGCCCGCCCTCTACTCCGGACTCCAGCCCAGGGACCCTAATAGTATCAGCTAAGATGGCTGACCTTTTAGGCACAACACACAATACAATTCCCTGGGCTACTTACCCACAGCAGTCTCTGCTTCTTCAAACTCCACTTCACCCTTACCTCAGGGCCTCCTTCCTTCAGTATGATATGTTGTCCAACACTCAGTCTCACCAACAGCATAACTTCCTTCCACAGCTCCTGACACCCACACCCACACCCACCGGACTAACTGGGAGGTTTTTATCTGGTTTCAGCCAGTCCCTGATTGGCTTCAGGTGTCCCAATTAGGCTAGCTGTTTCTACTCCTTTCTAGAAGGTTCTTAATTGGCCCCAGGTGTCTTGATTGGTCTGGAGTAGCCTTTGTTTGGCTATCCAGGGAACAAGGACCTGTACATCCTAAGGCTGATATACCTGCCTTCCAGCACTCTCCTATATCCTTCTGG
>ML677342.1:17143254-17180545 GCA_007922305.1 Dermatemys mawii
TAAAAGGTCAGCCATCTTAGCTGATACTATTAGGGTCCCTGGGCTGGAGCCCGGAGTAGAGAGTGGGCCTGGGCTCCCCCCCACTTTTTCCACCTTCCATACTGGCCTGTGATGAAGGTAACTCACTAGGTGGTGACTCTTGCCAATTATACTGAGAAAGGGAGGTCACTCTGGGGCCTAGATGAGTTTCTGAGGCCCCTAAATCTGCCAGGAAGCGCAGGACCCACAAGTACAGACTTGGAGCTTTGTCACAATATATACATATACACACACACACACACACACACACACTTTTCAATGTGTCTACCTGGAAGAACACAGGTCTATAAGCAATATTTTAGGTGAAACATTGAAATCTTTTGATCTAAAAGCTCAATGGGAGTTATACAGGCATTTTGTGGATGAAATTTAGACCTTCTATATTTTCTTGCAGGTAGATGCAACATGTATGTAATATAAAAGATATGGGCAGCTGGGGAGTGAAAGTAAAGTAAAAAAAAAATGTTGACCATGAATTAGTCAGAAATTGATGAAGTTGGGAGGGGAGATAAGGGTAGGGTTTATTAATCTGATCGAGGCATCTTTGTTAAGGATTATTCTCATATTTATATAAAGCAGCTGATTCCTCATAAACAGCCTTGAGGAATATGGTATTTAGACCATATACTGTTCTGTATGATTCCTGAGCGGCAGTAATAGACTAACATGGGGCAATGAACTAAGTAATTATCCCTGGCTCTGCTACGGACTCACTAGGTGCTTGATCCTGTACCACTGAAGTAAATAGGAGCTTTGCCTATCCAAAGAGAGAGACAGCAACCATCGCACACTAGCAGCCCACACAGCCTCTCAGGTGTGGATGGGAGTGTGCACTGATCACATTGGAAGGATGGCAAAGCCACCAAACAGCATGTGGTTCTAGGGTGACCAGATGTCCCGATTTTATAGGAACACTCCTGAAATTTGGGGCTTTTTCTTATATTGGCTCCTATTACATCCCCCCTCCCCCCCCCACACACACTCCCTTTCTCAGTTTTTCACACTTCCTATTTGGTCACCCTATGTGGTTGTGGGAACCAACAAGAGAAATTCAGGTTGAGCAACCTCATGGGAACTCCTGCTGCAGCACAGCCCCTCCAAACCTTCTCATGGTCTAAAAGCTACCATCTGACCTCACCATCTGTACACCACTTTGCAGATTTAAAGTGCTGGATGAGCAATGGATTTATAATTCACTAGAGTAACATGCATTTTACATTCTCTGTTTCATTATTTTGTAAGCTATACACAAATATAACTAGAAAAAGCAACATATATACCCCGTAACTAAATTACCCATCAAATGAGAAAGAAGCCTTATGGAATGCAAATAAAGAACATTAACAGAAAAGTGCTAAATTTCAAAGGAAGTAGTCATTGCATGTGATGATCTGAGGTCAGATTCTAAATGCATTCCTCACTCCGTCAAAGGAAGAGCCCACATGGGTAGTCGTCCCATCTTATTTTCTGTGAGAAGCCGCCATAAGTGTAGATTCAAGGAAAAATCTTTCATGTCTGGACTGTTTGGAGTCTAACAAGGCAGAATAACTGAATGAGAAGACAGATCCCCACAGTTCCTCTTGGTAGCCCTGAGACACAGTTGGGAAACTGGCAGATTACTATCTTTCTGCTACCCTTTGGAATTCTATAGACTGTGACTCACCTGTTTATATTTTACCTACTTTGACCTCTCAATAACTCATTTCCTTTTCTAAGCTAGTAACCCTTTTTAGTTAGTTTTCTATGGAATTGGCTACTAGGTGTTGTCTTTGGTATAGGATCCAGAGTAGCAGCCTGAATGTGGTGTAATTTTTGGTGTAAGTAACCATTTTTCACTTTGTCTGGCTTGCCTGGGGTGGGGGGGAGGGGGCAGGGAGATAACTTGAGGTTCTAAGGGGACTGTTTATGACTCCATTATAAGATCACAGTAGTACTTCGGTAGTTCACTTTTAGTACTGGATTGGTGAAATCTAATTATAGACCACAGCACCTGTTTGGGGTGTCTGCCCTGTTTTCTGTCTTCCCTGAGGCAGTCAGTCATTCAGGTCATGACAGCAGGACCCTGGCATTTTATTGAAATAAACAAAAAAAATGTGCTTTTCATATTTGCAGACAACACAACACAACAGCCTCAGAGCCTAATGCTTGTTGTTTTCATGTTTAGCCTTGCATAAATAGCTAACAGTTCATGAAGCTAGTTAATGGGCCCAATTCATTCTCTAGGAGATATGGTGCCAGAAGCCAGGCTGCAAGCCCCTGAGATAACAGCCTGCCAGGAAAAGTGGGCAGAAATCACAGTGGAGCAAACTACCCACAGGCAGCAGGCAAAGCCCCATATGTGGGTGGTGCTGGTCAGGGAGGGGACATGGCAAAAATTCCCAGAGGATACAATGATTAAGCCAGCACCTCACTTAGGCAGGGACACTACAGAGTCCAAAATTAGAAGCTATTCTGCCCAGATGGGGGTGGGGAGAGATACTAGCAACAAAAGCCTTTCCAGCTTTCTCTCAGGTGGGATTAATCTCCCTTTGAGTGTAGTTGCTCAGTGCTCTTGCGTGGGTGAATCAAGTCCAAAACCTTCATTTCTACAGCACCCAGACCTCAGTTCTTTTCAGTGCACTGTTTGAAAATTCTGAATTTTCCTACTACAGATTTATACCTGTATAACTTAGATCCAGATCGGGACCCAGGATAACAGAAAAAAAAATTGCTGACGCTTTTCAGAACAAGTTGAATATACTCAAGTGTATAGACATGAAGCTTTTAAAGATAAAGACTGTTAAAGATGTTATTTTTCAAAGCATTTAAAATCAGCCACCCCACTTATTGTGCCTGTACTTCTATTCTATTCCTCATTGGTCAGCTACTCTATATGAAGGTATATGGCTTCTGGCCAACTTTTCCTTATTTTAGTGACATGACAGTTGTGAAACCCACTGGCTCAGTAAACACGAGAAAAATGTATTATTTCTGGCAATTAGAAAAACAAAGTGAGTTGTTGGGTTGCAAAGGTTTCCATTGCACCTTTCAGTTAAACTGGCACGTTATCCTCTACCTTAACAACTAGAGTTAGGGGGTGACCCAGTTTTATTTTATTTTGCTGTTCTGTATTCAAGCATGAAAACAAACTTTTTTCAAATAGGCATTTAATTTGCAAATTAAAAATATACACCTGTATGCAAACAGGCAATTGTAAATGCAAAAGTAGGTAGCTGAGTGAGCGTAACATGAGTTGTATGTACACTAACCTGATTGTATCCTCAAACATTTTGAGAGAGAAATATATTGTAAATTTTAGCCCAAACTGTCTTAAAGTGTACTACAAAGGATTCAATATGCCTCTCTTTATGAGTTAGATATTATGATTCACATATACAGAGCTTTTCATACATAGATCTCATCCATTCCTCAGACTCAAAAGCCTGTACGCCCAATGCCCATGCTCTGTTTGGAAAGCAGCTAGCAGATCTACATAATGGCTTCTCTGGCCACTCCCCTCTACCAATGAACCTCTGGGGTCAAACCCACCCCACCTGCTCTGTCACACAAAAGCTTAAAGCATCCTTCTCCTTCCCACTCCCATAGTTTTCCACTCAATGTGTTGTTCATGTGTGGTTATTGACTTCTGGCCAAATTCAGCCATGGCTTAAGCCTTGTTAACTTCAATAGGTTTGCATGGGGTGTAACCAAGAGCAGAATTTGCTTTTATTGCCTGTTTAAAAAATTCACCAATCAACAAAATGCCCAGAAATTACCCTCTTCTAAATGATATTAGTCCTGTTATTCTAATGCAGCACAAGTTAACACGGCTTCATTTGGTTTACTTCCTTGCTGGTGAAGGTCATCATTACATCTCTGCCCAGAATATAAGGGCTTAAGTTAGCACTCAAATATTACCACCATTTTGGCTAATTCAGACTACTTCCAGGCACTATGTGCTCAAATACTACAGAGATGAGCAGCAGTATAAAACCCTATGAAAGACTAAAAATAATTAGAAAAGACAAAATGAGCCAGTGTTCACAATGGAGTACTTCTAATGGATTTGCAGATCCGTGAGGTTGAATGAAATTCATCTCATTGATATCAATGCAGATGAGTTCTAGGAACCAAAGCAGACAAGTCCAAAGCAGGCAGGGGAGCCCTATTATAATGAGCTCTCTCTCTTAGCTGGTGTTAGTAAAGGCAGCAAGAAAGTCCAGAAGCAGGCAGGACCCCTGTTATGGTACGCTCTTCATCCACATCCGTGTAAGGTGCAGGACCAGGTCTGTGGGACCTGGCATAAAGGGCTTTTTGCAGATTGACATCAGCAAGTGCAGGGTGGCAAAATGGCAGGTCATGAAGTTTTTGAACTAGGTTGCTGCTGAAGTAAGCTCTTCCCTAGCCTTTGACGTCAGCAGCACTGTACTGGACATTAGTGCCAGAAGCATCTCAGTGTCCCTCTTGATAGCATGATGGGACATGGGGGTCTTTTTCATCAGGTGATTGTGAGCGAGCCAGGAACAGAGCGTGAAGGGGCTGAACTGAAGGCATGGCAAGGAGTCGCTAGCAAAATGAGCCAAACTATTTGATGGCTTTTTCCTGGCATTTTTCTAAATTACTGGTGGAAGCTTAAATCCTGAGGATTATGCCAGTGAACTTTTGGCTCCATTACAAACACAGAACAAGTTCACCAAAAGGATGTCTAAAGTTCATAAAGCTTTTGAATGAAACTAAACATGCTTCCAAGTAAACCTGAGATGACATATCTGTTGGCATCAAAAACCAACAGGAAATTCACAATCACAACTCAAAAACAGTTTAAACAAAACAGTTCAGAATCCATTCCAGTCTGAGGATCAGATGGTCTACCACACCTGAAGCAGGGATGCTGCCAGACAGCTGATTATGCTTGCCTAGTTCTCTTCCTTAAGCCCAATACAAGCACTCTTGGAGCTACTTGCCCCAGTGAGCTATGGTTCTCTTAAAGGATCATGCACTAACTGGGGATTTCCAGCCCATTTCCCTTTCTCACCATTCCTTATCTGACATGTTTCCTGTACAAGGAGCTGTCAGGAGGGAAGCACAGGAGCTGGCTCTGCAGAGAACTGAGGAAGTGGATCAGAGCAGAGAATCTGAAGTGTGTTCAGACCAGAAGATCAAAAGAGAAAGGAGGATGAGGAAAATGGAATTATCACTCATGCTTCAAGCAAAGAGAATGTTTGTACAAGCCTCTGCAAATGAAACCACTATGATTTGCTCAGTTTTAGATATTTTCAATTAGAAAATGTTAGCAGCCCATAGGTTTAATTTTTACAGTTATTTTCTCCTGTCTTCATAATCGTTATTGATACTTCACTAGCCTCCCTGTCACCCAGGCTTGCTGTGTTACTTGGAGGTCTGGGGAGAAGGAAAGAGATGCTAACTGTTGACAAATCCTGCTGATTCTTCTTACAGAGAATTCTAAAACCTGTCCTGTCCTCTCCATCTCTACTGCTACGACCCTTGATCATCTCAATTTTCAGCTAGTGGATGCTAGTCCTCTCTGCCTCTGTCAGTCCATACAAAAAACTGCCCTGAAATTCGTGTTTCACTTTGATGTCTCAATCTATGTATCTATTTAGCTCCTATCATCATAGTAACTGAATGCTCCCACAAACAATGCATTTATCCTCAACACCTCACAAGGAAGTATACTATTATCCCCATTTTACAGGTGGGAAATGGAGGCATAGCTATTTCTTGCTCACAATGAATTTCATTATTGTGTGTTAAATACTCAGTGTGTGTGTGGTCCTGTACAAATAAAAGATTAAAGGCATAACACTGCAGACTTTACTTCACTTTAATCCCATTGAAATCAGTGGGACATGTTACTTGTGAATAAGGTTATTTGTGCTTAAGTCTTTGCAGTATTGGGCTCAAAAAGAGTCCATGTGCAAAGAGCTTTTGCTATTGACTCCAAGAGGAGAAGGATCTAATGCTAACAGGCAGGTATTCAAAGGAACTGAATAACTGCAGCTGCCATTGAAGTCAATGGGAACTATAGGTTTTTAGTACAGCTGGCTGGGAATTGTTTGTCAATACACTGTTTTGACAGAAAATGCAGTTTCTGCAAAAAAAAATAATTTCTGACCAATTTGAGAAGATTTTTTTTCAAAAATATTTCACAGCAAAACTGGGAAATGAACTCAAAGCTCATAATTGCCAGACCAGTAACTTAACCATAAGACAATCCTCCTTTCTCTATTCAAATCCAATTTGCACACCACTCTGCTAGCTGAGTAAACTTCACCCATTAACTCTTATAACAGTGCAGTGATTTTGATGTCTTTATTGCAGGATCTAGTTGAATCAACCATAATGATGATCACAAAGACCAATTTTCCTCTGTCTTCCTGTCTCTGCTGAGTTACTTTGGTTGATGCCATTCAAAAAAACACTATACTCTGCTTTGACAAAAAGGAGACACTCAGGCTGTCTATCTGGTAAAACAAAATACTAGTCACTTTGTCCAACTGACAGCTACATAATACATAAAGGACTTGAGCGGATAGGTGTATGGTACACTTTACAGTATGTTCATGCAGTTCAAAGTTTTATAATAAACTCAGGGCCTGATTCTACACTCAGATACACTCCTGATTTTCATGACTATCTCCACAGAAGTTAGTGGAGTTACGCTAGTGTAAAAACTGTGAGCAAGAGCAGAATTTGGTCCATACTGTTTAAAGTAAACTACATAGGAGAACAATTAATAAAGGTTATCAAACCAATGTTCATGCACTTTCCACTCTGTACTTTTTACCTCACTAAAAATGTTAAAAGCTTCTACCCCTAAGTCTAAATTTCCCCAGACAATCTAATTAGACAAGACAAACATCGGGTAGGGGAAGGAGTACAACACATAGAATGAACAGTGTGGTGGCAAACATCACTTTAGCTTCACATATTATTTATGTTGTGAGTTTAGTTAGAGGGAATAAGCTCAGCAGAAAAGGGAAGGGAGCAGGGACACTGAAGGGAAAGTGAGTGAGTAGGAACAGGACAGGGGAGAAGAGGGTAAGAGAGGCTGGTAGGAAGCGAAGCTGAGGAGAAGAGACATTGAGGGAGAGGGTGGCAGCAAACAGAGAAAGTTCAGTCAAACCTGTAGAAAGTTCTCTGAATGTTTGAAGGTCCCTGCTTTGGTTGTTTCTGCTCCTACCATCTGGAGTCTCCAGCTGATTCTTCTCTGCAATTTCTCCGCATGGCAGAGAGGCACAACTGGGACCCTACTGCCCCTCAGTAAGAGAGCATGTCTATGGCAGGGGGGTTCTTCCCTGCAGAATTCTTAGTCCAGGAGGATGATGGAGGAGTGGTGGTCCCAGCTGGGCCCCACTTTAACCCCTTCATCCCAGTGCTGGGGTCCCTGCTTTGGCTAGAACATTTAAATGCTGGGTAGTCAGTTCACATGCTTATCTGAGGAGTGGGTTATATCACAATCTATGGTTTTGTGAGACTAAACTCTTTAAAATTCACATTTTCTGAGAATCTAATATAACCAACCAAAATATTTAGGAACAGAAAGAATCTTCTTTCATGCTCACTTTCCAGGGCATTTCAGCTAATGCAACTCAGAAAATATTTTAGTCTATTTTGACTAATAGTCTCTCTCTCAGTATGATAGAGCCTTTAAAAAACGCAGACAATTGTATAATACAAGTACATTTTCATCTTATATATTTCTTGTAATGTTACCTAAATTCACTAATCAAAACATGCAGTTCGTGTAGATCTGAACACTTGCAGTAGCCAGATACAGGTAGGCCAGGCATTTTATGTCTTGAGTAGCAACTATTGCTGCCAGGGCTTGCTTTTCATACAACTCATTTAAACCTCCTCTGGAGGAAACACTTACAGACAGTAGTATAAAGCTTTGTAAGAATCTTTCCTAGGGCTACTGTATTGCTCTATAATATCCTCACAGTTCTGTGCGTCTCAATGAGAAAAAAGAAGCTTTGTTTCTGTGGAGTTTGAGGTCTACAAAAACGCTGCTCAGTCATTTTAAGCAGTTCTTTTTAAAAAGATCCTTTATGATGATTATTTTATTATTGATGCAAGGTTTTCTTCTAGTTTCTTCCAGAGAGAGCAAAGTGAGCAATTTCTCTGGTAGCATCTGCACTCCCAGGCAGGTACAACTAAGTCAGGAAATGAACAACTGAAATGATTTTTAAAAAACCTCACAATATTTGGGCAGTATCTTGACATTTCAGTACCTCGTGTTTTTAATGTGCACACTCAGGCTGAGTATTTGTAGCTGTGCGGTATGTAATGAATGGCACCATACATCAGTTGCTGGACATTTATATTCTGTCTGCACACTCAGATTTTATTTCATATTTGTAAGGGAAACATAGCAGCATTCAGCTGAAACGAGCTCTGCACAGTTCCTGCTCTGTTGCCTTTCTGCCTTGCTGGCAGAACAGTTGCCTGTAGACTACCATGTCCCAGTCAGTCTCCAATGCAGTCATGTGTAGAAGGAATACATAGCCATTCCCACCAATGGTTCCAGTTTGGCCCCAAACAGGCTGACAACACCGACCTCATTCACCAAAAGCACAACAAAGATTCCACACAGTCAGTAAGGATGTATTATTCCATCACAATCTGTGGAAAACAGTCCTGCTGTGCAATTTTTGAACATACAGTGCAGATTTTCACCTGTACAGCACTAATGGTGCCTTATCGATTCACAATTGAATGCAGAGTCTTTGTTGACTGTGTTGTCAAAGCTAGCTTGCCCTCATCATCATCATGACACTTCATCTACAGACTGTGTTATTAATGCCTTTATTTCATCTGGGCTGGATAAATGTACAAAAAAATCTCCATTTTCAAAAGCAGCTGGAAACAGCAGAAAAATATAAACAAATACATCTATGTATGGTGGACCATCCACTAACAAAACTGAAGCAAGCGTTACTAAACAGTGCTGCATTTGCAGCATAATATTTTTCAAGTTTGTTGATCAATATCTATTGTGCACTCTGCTTACATTAATATCCCTCATACATGGAGTAGGCAGTTGCCTACATGTAGGAGTCGAGAAGACTGAACGGTTGTGTGTCTTCCTCCCCTCAAATTTATGTTTTGTATATTAGATTTACCATTCTTGTCTTAAATTTTATCCTGTATTAAATTAGTTCCAAATCCACACAGAGCCACTGACTCCACCTGCTCACATCCCACTAAAGGAACAGTCTATTAGACAATAGGATCTTCATAGGATGTGTTTTTTTTTTACTACTGTATGGGTTTGTATAGTGCCCACCACAAGGGGGACCCAAATTCCAATTGGGGCCTCAGGGCTTTATCATAATACAAATAATGATTTTTTTCATTACTAACCTATGTTTTGTAGATGTTGGGTGGACATTCGGCACATACAGATAGCAGCTTGTAAACAAATAGCCACTTTTAAACAACAACAACAAGAAAGATCTACAAAAATGTACAAAAGCATCTCAGTTCCATTGATTTTCAATAGGACATCAGCAGTGTTCCCTCCAGTTATTCCCATGTATATGCAGAATGAATTTTGTTATGTGCATTAATATGGAGGCAGTTTTGGCATACCACCTCTATATTGGTGCACATAAGAAAATTCATATGGTGGAGTGGGGCCGAGAGGTTCAGAGTGTGGGAGGGGGCTCAGGGCTGGGGCAGAGGGTTGAGGTGCAAGGATGGGGGGTGGGGGTGAGGGATCCAGGTTTGTGGGACTCCCTGGGCTCTGGTGGGGAGAGAGGACCTCCCCACCCACCCCCCATTCTCTCTCCCCACAGCAGCACCTGGCTGGGGAAGAGGCATCTCTTCCCTGGCTGCAGCAGGTCCAGACTGGGTTGGACAGGGGATGGGTACCTATCTCACTGCTGCAGCAGATCTGGGCCGGGCTGGGTCAGAGTCAGGGGAGGGGTACCTCTCCCTCAGCAGGTTCAGGGCTGGGCCAGGCGAGAGGCTCCTATCCCCTGGTGATGGGAGATCTGGGGCGGGGCTGGGCGGGGTTGGGGCTGTGGCAGGTCCAGGGCTTGGAGAGAGGTCTCTCCCCACCGCAGCCGTAAGCGCCTGCACCATGCTTAATAAGCAGCTGTGTACTTACATAGCTGCATAACTTAGAGGGAACTTAGGACATCAGCTCCTCAGACTCTCAATACCTCCTAACATTAACAATACCTCAGCCAAAATCTCATGTTTTCTGATATTCACACTTCTGGAGGGACTATGCTCCAAACAGCAGAATTTGAATTCTAGTTCAGTATGAACATAGACAATGCAATTAATCAGAATGGGAACTCATGTTTCAGTCTGAGGCCATTAGATTACAATATGATTTTAAATAACATATATAGAGGATTTCTAGAAGGCAGACTTTAGCAGACTCAGAGTTGGTAGGTAAGAGCCCATTGGAAGTAACTAAGGGGAAAAACATTTCAAAAGAGCAAGCAGTTTTTCAGAGACATACCAAGCTGGGAGGGGGGACAGAACAACCCCAACTGCTTTGGGAGATAGAATTAAAATTCAAAATGATCTGGACAAACTGGAGAAATGATCTGAAGTAAACAGGATGAAATTCAATAAGGACAAATGCAAAGTACTTCACTTAGAAAATCATAAGAAATGACTGTCTAGGAAAAAGTCATAGTGAATCACAAGCTAAATATGAGTCGACAGTGTAACGCTCTTGCAAAAAAAGGAAACATCATGCTCAGATGTATTAGCAAGCAAGACATGAGACGTAATTCTTCCACTCCATTCCAGGCCTCAATTGCAGTATTGTGTCCAGTTCTGGGTACCACATTTCAGGAAAGATGGGAAGTCCAGAGAAGAGCATACAAAAATGATTAAAGGTCTAGAAAACATGACCTATGAGGAAAGATTGAAAAAAATGGGTTTGTTTAGTCTGGAGAAGATAAGACAGAGGGGACATAATAGTTTCCAAGAACATAAAAGTTTGTTACAAGGAAGAGGGAGAAAAATTGTTCTCCTTGACCTCTGAGGATAGGACAAGAGGTGATGGGCTTAAATAGCAACAAGGACAGTTAGGAAGTTTTTCCTAAGGTCTAACCTAATTATTAGGGTAGTTAAGCACTGGAATAAACTGGCTAGGGAGATTATGGAATCACCACCACTGGAGATTTTTAAGAGCAGGTTAGACAAACAACTGTTTTGGATGGCCTAAGTAATATTTACTCTTGCCATGAGTGCAGGAGACAGACTAAATGATCTCTCAAGATCCCTTTCAGTCTGTGTTTCTATGTAAGTGAATATATGCAGCTAAATCATATACTGCAAAGTAGAGCATCCTTAAGACCCAAATCCTGTCATCTCTACATGTGCAGATCTTTCACTGGAGTCAGTGGGAGTTTTGAGTTCAAATTAGTGACAAGATCATTGCTTAAAGGGAGAAACTTCAGGACAATTACATGTCTTTTCAAATTCTATTGTCTGTGGTCAAACCTTCCCCCTGAAACAGTAAGTCATTTCTTGAACTCTGTGTGAGCTAAACTATCTTCACCCAGTATATTAATTTGCAAACAAAATCTACACCTACTGGCAGATAAGGTTGCAGCAGTACGCATTGAATCCACACAAAATCCTAAAAGAATGAAGATAAAGGAAAGACTTCTCCATACCTCTCCACTTTAATATTGTTTGCAATACTAACAGTATCACACGCCAACACCCTGTAAAGCTTTCATTTCCATCTCCAATAGATGCAAAAAGTCAATACCTGCCTCAATGTCAAACTTGCACTCTAATGAAAAATCAGCAGTGACCTCCTATGCTTTTACATCAGTTATATCAACAAAGCAACTCATCTGACTGTCACCAATTCCATACATTTGGAAAATTAATCTGCATTAACACTGCTGAGGTCACTGTTAAGGTCTTGCATTAGAATTCAAATAAACCTTTTAATGGCATGTTTTCAATGATCTACTTTTCATTTGGATCCTCAATCTTCTAATTTTAAGCCATTTTCACAATTGCATTTTATCACAATTACCTTTGCAGGGGCTGATGAATATAAAAGGTTTATGTTGTCTTTGTGAACCACGCTAGGTGTTGTAAATAAATATTGAGGGCTCTATATACAGTAAATGTAGTTTAGTTGTTAGTGTGGAAAACCAATGCCACTACATTTAGATACATACTGTGTAGTATGTAGGTGAATCTCCACTGCAGGGAGTATATTGACAGAAATGGTAACACATCAATGAGCCACTTTTGCAAAAACCACCTGGGGTTCTTCTGCAGATGTCTGTATCAAGGAAGGTAAAGCATGGATTTACAGTTCATTTAATTTGGACCTGATGCAAAATTCTACTGAGGTCACTTGAAAGTCTCCCATTGACTTAAGCGAGATTTGGATCAGATACATAACAACGAATTCATCTTAGAACAGAAAACCCAGAAGATACTTAGAAAAAGCAAAACACATTGTTTTCTTTCCTTGAACAAGATCTTAACTTGTTTATATTATAAAAATTAAATAAGTGGGGATTTCAGGCTCTTTTCTTAAACAACTTTGAGTATTAAATTTTAAGCAAAACAGCACTACTATATGTGCAAAAGCCCCAAGATTGCTATTGGATAGGGAGGTGCATACATAGGTGAGTATGAGCTGGTTCTCATGAGTTAGGAACTTAAATCATCTCACTCACAAAGTATTATGCTCATTCATTCTATCTTGACAAAAAGCTAGAGAAACAGACACATTGGATACAACTTGTGGGATGGGAATATTGCCAAATAAAATTAGACCAAGTTAACCAAAGACAAAAAGTTACATTTATTTGGAAAAAAACAAAGGCCACCACAACAAGTGAACATAGCACACAATAAAGGGAAGGAAAATGAGGGTGGATGACAACTATGGTAATGAGATCACATGCTTCCACAGGATAAATATATGTACTACTTCATGGTTAACATTCTTTGAAAGATGTTTAAATACATAATGTGAGTTCCATCTGCCTGAATAATATAACTAGCCTTGTTAGTTGGATTTCTTTTAGGGATCATGGTAGAAGTGGGTCTTGAGGAAGGACTGTAAGGAGGGAAAGGGTTATGGATTAGTTCATTGTGGCATTCCATGATTTAGAATCAGTGCAGAATAAATTACAGGAAAAGAGGGAAAAGAGATACAACTGGGCATTAGAGGCTGGCACTTTACGGGGAGCAGATGGGATGATGTGATAAGAAACGTGAACAGATGAGTAGGGAGAGGCAGATTCGCAAAATGTAAAATAATCTTGCCATTTTTGAAGAAATGTAATTATTGGCATAGCCGTAGATATTGCTCACTTATCAAAATGCCCAAGGAGTCAAATGCCTCCTATGGAGAAATTTTTATATTATTCTGAGGAATGTCAGCATACTAGAGAGAATGCTCACTTTAATGATCTACACACAGAGATCTGAAAATGAAGATATCCACATGCATCTTTGAAAAGGAGGAATTGGGCCCTTGGTGACACATGATTTGAATTGGCAATTTGATTCTGTGTTACATTTAAACACAATAGTCCCTGAAATAAAGTGTTCTATGGTAATTTGCTTGTATTTGGTTTTCTCTTGCGTCTCCCACTTCACTCCCATTGCTGGCTAATATTTTCTCATCTTCCCTGAATCTGTACTGGAAACTGGCAATAAAATCTACTTATAGGCATTTGTAAATATCCCTCAGTACCACCAAATTATGCAACTGTTGAGAGGAAAACAATCTGGAAAGCACACTAGAAATTAACTGAAATACCACTGGCAGTTGGGGAGCACCTTGATAGCAACTGCTTGGGTTGTTGAGGTTTTTTTGGGTCATTGTACAAAAAAATTTTGAAGTGATAATTTCAGACCTCAAATGACAAATCAGTGAAGAATAAATTAATTTCACAGAGTGAAATGTAGTTTACAAAATCCTCACTATTGCAGTCATTTTAATTTGATCTAATCTTTACGTACTGTGACAAAGTTCCTCCTCTGCCTTGGTAGGTCCTGCGCTTATTGGTGGATTTGCTCACCTCAGAGGCTCATGGCAGTCCTCAGTTTGGCCACTTTTATGGCTCAAATCTGCCGTTCACTCAGCTAACCTCATCACTGGTGCCAGCATGGGGAAAAGAAAGAAGAACAATCCCCGCAGTCTCTGCTGATCCACCAAGTGGGTCAGGGAACACACCAGAGACCTTCCCCTCTGGTGGAACCCAAGTCCAGGTCAACTCCTCCTGTGTTCGACCAAGAGCTGGGAAATTTGGGGGGAACCCGAGCCCACCCTCTATTCCGGGTTCCAGCCCAGAGCCCTATGGATTGCAGCTGTCTAGAGCAGTGGTCTTCAAACTGGGGTGCGTGCTATTCCCATAGTCCCCAACCAGTGTAGACCAGGGCTGAGTCTCCTTCACTTTGTGATAGTGCTAGCAGGCTATAAAATTCTCTCTTACCAACAGAAGTTGGTCCAATAAAAGATACTACTTCACACGCCTTGTATCTCCAATATCCTGGGACCAACATGGCTACAACTACACCATTCCCGTGAAGATATTTTAGATCTGGCACAGACTTGTGTGACCTCGCGTGAGACACTTAAGTCCAGTGTAGCCAAAAGGAAACACTCTGACACTCTCTTAGACCCAACCCTGCAAAGGACTCACACGAGCAAATGAAATCACAAGAATAAACTACTCATATTAAAAAAGTTCTGTGCTTAAGTTTTTGTAGCATCTGGCCTTAGTTAGATATACAGAAGTGAGCACATCATGAGTGCTTAAGAAAACAATACCAACAATGACTTACATCAGGGGGAGCAATATCAAGCTTTTAATATTTCTTTGCCTCCATTTTCTCAACTTTAAAATAGTGATAAAATAAAATGGGTTCCTGAGGCTATGTTAATGGAAGACTTGAGATCCGTGGATGGAAGGTGCTAAGCATTATCATAACAGATTATTTCTTAATTATATTTATCTGTAAACTACATCATCTTTGCATGTATTTTATTATTCTTTGAGTGTACTTCTTTCACTTCCATCTTAATTTTGTTTTGCTATTTTAAGAGATTTTTATTTGAATTATATTTTATTTTCAAAGTGACAATTTCCATTAAACAAACTATTTCATGTCTTTAATCCTGAGTTTGATGTACTTACAAATAAAAAAAACACTCATATGTAATTTATTTTCAAACATTTTCATCAGAAATATCCAGGATGATTTCCCTTGTTTTCCCAGGGCAAATCAGATAAATATTATTTGGTGTTACAGATAGCATAAAAAAAATCTAAAAATCTTTCAAATTCTTTGAATCATGGACAAATGTATTTCATTTGGAAGTAATGTACATAGATCAGCTGCTATTGTGTTGATAGTTCCAATTAAAATTTTAAAAATGGGATATTACAAAATTCTCTCATCTACACTTCTTTTTCTAAGAAGATCTCCAACTTCCATCCCACTGAACTAAAAAATACAAGACTTTTTCCACTCCCTAAATGTTTGACTGCTCAAAGACCTACATCACACATTTCCTTCAGAGTCTCCTAGACTGCAGACAGGACCAGGAAAAATCTTAAAGTGACTGCTGATCAGAGCACGGTAGGGTTAAACCTTGAAAGGAGTCAACACCTGTATTGTTTGTTGAGCATCACTGATTGGCTACCTACAGTCATTGACTTTGGTTCCTGCACAAGTGCAAAAAACCACCCAGGACCAAGGGCTTGTCAATATGGAGTGTAGTGCATGGCAAGCCACACTAAGTCTACAGTGTCCTAGCCTGCCATTCACTAAGTCACCAGTCACCAAGTAGATCCTACTACTGGGCAATACAAGTTCCTTACTGAGCTTTGATCTACTGCTTTAGCAGTAGTTAGAACAAGTCAGGCTAGAGTGCTGTAGATTTGTATTTCAATTTGCTGCACACTACCCCTTCACACAGACATGCTCTGAGTGAATTCTTTACACCCACATCACAGACAACATCACAGTAATCAAAGACAGAGGTACACATAACATTAATATAAAATACAGTTATCGCCTACATTCTTCACATTGCCCCTTGCGTCTCCAGGGGAAATACTGTTCAGAAAATATTCATATAGGACTCAGTTTTACAAGGTACTGGATGCTCTCACAAGCACCTCACACTGTTGGCCCCCAAAGGAGTTCTGTAATATTACATCAAGAGGTCACGAGTAAGAGAAAAGAGAGAGATCTACAACTATTTGAGCTGAAATATGCAACCAGGCAAGTCTCCTGCCTGGTACAATTGATGTTATTAAAACAATGGGTCATATTCAGAGAGCAGTGGAGCACCTTGGGTATGTTCCAAAGCCCCATTAAAGTCAGTTGGAATCATTCAATTGACTTCACTGAGTTTTGGATCAGCTCCATGGGAGCACCTACAAATCCTATTGAGATTCACTGAAGTGGCAGATGCTCAGTCTCTCTCATGGTATAACCCACAGGAAATAAAATCAGAGATAAAACGAAACATGAATGGAAAAAGGAAAAGGAAGACAGGGAGGAATAGGTTCTCTCTGGAAAAGAAAAATGAAACAATGAGTGTGCTAGGAAAATATTTTCCTAGCTCCTGCTACTTATACCGCGATAGTGAATATGGTATAGCTACAGAGTTATATAATCTCCTTTTTTACTTTTCCCCTGCCATTGCAACATTTTACAGCTCATTCCACATTTACCATTTACCGCTCTTGCAATTTCCCTGGGATTTCTTTCACTCCTCTGCCGCTTATTTTAAAATGGATTTCCTGCCACCTTTTCTCAGCCTTCGCCTCTTGATTAGTAGAAACACCTCGAGAGTATACTATTAATCCCAATGTCAACATATTAGAAACTCTCCAACTGATTTTAACTTACTGATGTTTGACTTAACAGCAGCAAAAACTAAATGAATGAAGGGGAAAGAAGTGGGTGTGACAACATCAGCACTTAATGCACTCAGAGCATGTTTACACTACCTGCCCATAGTGATCGATCTTTCAGGAGTTGATTTATCGCATCTAGACTCGACATGATAAATCAATCCCCAAGCATTCTCTGGTAGTCCACCTCCATGAGAGGTGCAGGCAGAGTCAATGGGGGAGTGAAAGCAGTCAACTCAGTGCCGTGAAGACGCTGAGATAAGTCAACCTAAATACGTTGACTTCAGCTATGGGAATAGCGTAGCTGACGTTGCATATCTTAGGTCAAACCCCCTTCCCCACCCAGTGTAGACCAAGGCGGAGTCTCCTTCACTTTGTGCTAGTGCTACCAGGCTATAAAATTTAACAGCACTACTTGCTTGGCTATCCATGAAGTGTTATTAACTAGCAACACAGAAACTGGTTAAACTGATTACCCTCAGAGACATCAAAATGATGAATGGATCTGGATTGCCAGACCTTAGGTCAGCAGCAGTAATTTGACACATTTAGCCTCTTGATAAAGTGATTTGGAGGTGGCACCTTCTGGCACACATTCAATTGTTCTATTGACACCAGCTCTCGAGAGACACTCTTGTTTTCCTGACCAATGGGAAAATGCAGCAGTTTAACAGTAGGAGAAAGGACAAATTGAATTACACACACACACACACACACACACACAGATAAAACAAACATTGACACCATGGTGGTTCAAGATATGGTGTCGAAAGTTAGTCCAAAAGTCATCTGCTCTGTCAGACTCCAGACTAAGAGAGGAATTTCATGTAATTTATTCATCTTCAACCTAGACCACTAATCCTGCATTAAAGTCAAGCTACTCAGATTTCCAGCACTACATTGTGCACTGCATGATGGAACAATATGACAGGCCCTTTTAAATTTGACCTAACAAGAGTATGTCATTTATGACAAATTATATTGAACTGTTAGAGATTAAAGACTGCACATAGAAGGCTTTTCATTTTGCAGCTACAGTAGCTGAAATGTATTTCTCATCTATTGAGTCAGTATAGCCATTCAGACAGAACATTGTGTTCTATGTGCATCAGTTGTACATCAGTAAGCAAAAATTGGCCATATATAGAAACAGAGGATTAAGGTCAGAATAGATGACCTCCTGAGGTCTCTTCCAACCCCCTGCTCAAAGTGGTACCAACCCCAACTAAATCATCCCAGCCAGGGCTTTGTCAAACTGGACCTTAAAAATCTCTAGGGATGGAGATTCCACCACCTCCTAAGGTAACCCATTCCAGTGCTTCATCACCCTCCTAGTGAAATAGTTTTTCCTAATATCCAACCTAGACCTCCCCCACTGCAACTTGAGACCATTGCTCCTTGTTCAGTCATCTACCACCACTGATAACAGCCTAACTTCATCCTCTTTGGAACGCCCCCTTCAGGTAATTGAAGGCTTCTATCAAATCCCCCCTCACTCTTCTCTTCTGCAGACTAAATAAGCCAAGTTCCCTCAGCCTCTCCTCATAGGTCATGTACCTCAGGCCCCTAATAATTTTTGTTGCCCTCTGCTGGACTCCCTCCAATTTGTCCACTTCCTTTCTGTAGTGAGGCCCCCCCAAAACTGGACGCAATATTCCAGATGTGGCCTTTCACCAGTGCCCAATAGAGTGGAATAATCATTTCCCTCCATCTGCTGGCAACGCTCCTACTAATGCAGCCCAATATCCCTTTAGGCTTCTTGGAAACAAGGGCATACTGTTGACGCATGTCCAGCTTCTCATCCACTGTAATCCCCAGGTCCTTTTCTGCAGAACTGCCGCTTAGTCAGTTGGTCCCCACCCTGCAATAGTGCACGGGATTCTTCCATCCCAAGTGCAGGACTCTGCACTGGTCCTTATTGAAACTCAGATTCTTTTTGGTTCAATCCTTCAATTTCTCCAAGTCACTCTGGACCCTACCCCTACCCTCCAGTGTATCTACCTCTCCCACAGAACTTTGTCATCTGCAAACTTGCTGAGTGCAAATATTCCCATCATCCAAATAATTAATGTAGATTGAACAAAACCAGCCCCAGGACAGACCTCTGGGGCACTCTGCTTGATACCAGTTGCCAACTAGACATCAAGCCATTGATTAGTACCTGTTGAGCCCAATGATCTAGCCAGCTTTCTATCTACCTTATAGTCCATTCATCCAGTCCATGCTTCTTTAACTTGCTGGCAAGAATACTGTGGGACACCATATTAAAAGCTTTGCTAAAGTCATGGTATATCACATCCACTGCTTTCCCCACATCCACAGAGCCAGATCTCATCATAGAAGGCAATCAAGTTGGTCAGGCATGACTTGCCCTTTGTGAATCCATGTTGACTGTTCCTGATCACTTTCCTCTTCTCCAAGTGCTTCAAAATTGATTCCTTGAGGACCTAGCTCCATGATTTTTCTAGGGACTATGGTGAGGCTGACCAGTCTGTAGTTCCCCCAATTCTCCTTCTTCCCTTTTTTAAAGATGGGTACTACATTAGCCTTTTTCGAATTGTCAGCCAACTCCCTCAGCATCCTCGGATGCTTTAGATGTGGCCCCATGGACTTGTGCATGTCCAGCTTTTCTAAAATAGTTCTTAACCTGTTCTTTCACCACTGAGGGCTGCTCACCTCCTCCCCATGAGGCAGCACATTACTCATGCAGCAGTCTGGAAGCTGACTTTGTCTATGAAGACCGAGGCAAAAAAAAACATTGCATAGTTCAGCTTTTTCCACATCATCTGTCACTAGGTTTCTCTGCCATCCCAGAGTTTCCTTGATCATCATCTTGTTGCTAACATACCTATAGAAACCCTTCTTGTTACCCTTCAGATCCTTTGCTAGCTGAAACTCCAATTGTGCTTTGGCCTTCCTGTTTACACCCCTGAATGCTTTATTTTATTATTCAATATTTTTATACTCTTCCCTAGTCATCTGTCCAGGTTTCCACTTCTTGTAAATCTCCTTTTTGAGTTTAAGCTCACCAAAGATTTCTCTTGAGCCAAGCTGGTCGCCTACCATATTTGCTGTTCTTTCAGGACATCAGGATGGTTTGTTTCTGTGCCCTCAATAAGGCTCTTTTAAAAATACAGCCAGCTCTCCTGGATTTCTTTGCCCCTCATATTAGCCTCCCAGGGGATCCTGCCCATCAGGATCTGTATTTAGCTGTTCTCCTTTCTTCCTTTTGTCAGAATCCTGAATTTGACCATCTCATGGTCCCTGCTGCCAAGGTTCCACCCACTTCTGCTTCTCCTACCAATTCTTTCCTCTTTGTGAGCAACAGGTCAAGAGTAGCACAGCCTCTATTTGGTTCTTCCAGCACTTGCACCAGGAAGTTGTCCACAACACTCTCCAAAAACTTCCTGGATTGTCTGCACACTGCTGTATTGCTCTCCCAGTAGGTGTTGGGGTGACTGAATTCCCCATGAGCCTTTAAGAGCCTCTTCAGATGTTGTATTTATTGCTCACAGAAGCCTGAAAGGCAAAAACACTCTGTGGGAACTCCCAGGCAAACCCCCACTGTTTGCCTGTCTTCTGCTGATCACTTGGTTCACAACTCCTCCTCATGAATTCCTAGCAGATTATGGGAATACTGAATTTCTGGTAGATGGCAGAGCAGTCACAAACATGTTGGAGGCCATTTCTACCACTTCAAAGCTCTTCCAGTAGCTTAATGGTCATTTAATGCCTATTTTTCCCCATTCTGTCAGATAATCTACAGTACTTCATTATTACTGGCAAAGCTGCACAAGCACTTTACAGATAACAATCTGTCCCAAGGATTCAAAACCAGACAAGTATTGCAGAGGGTAAACGAAGAGCTTGGGTGGTATTGAAATGATGAGATTTACAATAGAGAAAAATGAGGAGATAATTTTGTTACATGCACACCTTGTTACTATAGTTCTTGTTTTGTGGGTGTAGATGTAAGAGATTTACATTCATTAGCAATTAATAGCCATTGGCTGCAGTGGAATTAGCATTCTGGATAGGATTCCAGGATCCTGTACAGTGGGGGTCTGTGATGAGGTTCACAGGCCCCACACAAAGGTTAAAGTAGTGGTAGAATGGGCCAAGGCAGTCCCATCTCTCAGCAGCTGCTAGGCATGCTCCTTATGGAGGGCCTGCTTAAAAGGGAGCTCTGGCAGTCAAGCTGGAGGAAGAGTGATGAAGAGACTGGCTGCAAGAAGGCAGACAGGTGGTAGCTGCTGAAGTAGAATGATCTACAGGGGGCAAGACAAGAGACTTGGCAGGGAGCCCATCCCTATCCCCTTTCCCTCTGCTTAGAGGGGAAGCAATGAACTCTGGAAGTGATCTGGGAACCTTCCCCCTCCTCCCACAATGCTCTGAATTGAGACTTTGTATGCAGACTGTACAGGAATCCCCCAAACTGAAGGGAAAACAGGGAAGGTAGGAAGAAGCCCGGGGGAGGCTGATCTGGATTAGCAGCCAGAAATCACTGAGCCACTCTTTGCTTTTCTCCCTTTGGGCACTGAGCCTGATGGAGAGGATCCAGCTCTTCTTACCCTTCCCCCACCCCATGACCAACAGATATCCCAGGGGACTCCCAAGGGCAGGGAGACAAACTGCACCTTGGCTGCCAGAACCCCCAAACAGCCTGGAAGAGCTGTCCCAAGACTTGCAGACATTATTTGGCTGCAGCTTGACTAATAGTCCTGCTGACCCCAGATTGAAGGCCACATCATGGACCAGTGCTCTGTAGGGACTCTCTGTGCCCCAGAATCCATGTGTTTTGGGGGAATGGTGCAGGCCACGGAAGAAAGAGCCAGTAGATCCAGAATTATTCTGATCCAGTGGCTACCCTCCCCATTGCCGGAAGCTAGCAGAACACAGGGTGAGTTGGCAGGAGTCATTCTAGCTAGTAATGGAGGCTCTGAAGGGAAAGCTATATTCTAAGCTACATCTGTGTAATTCCATTGCCTTAAAACTATGCCCTTTGCCAGACCCATAACACTATCTTGGTTTTAACTGTGGGTACGTCTCTACTATCCACAAGATCCATGGGCAGCAATCGATCCAGTGGGGGTTGATTTATCATGTCTAGTCTAGATGCAATAAATAGATCCCCAAGCACCCTCCTGTTGACTCCTGTACTCCGCCACCACAAGAGGCGCAGGCAGAGTCGACAGGGGAGCGGCAGCAGTTGACTCACCATAGTAAAGGCACCGTAGTGAGTAGGTCGAAGTACGTCGACTTCAGCTCCATTATTCACGTAGCTGAAGTTGTGTAACTTAGATCAATCCCCCACCCCCACCCACACGCGCACACACACAGTGTAGACAAGGCCTGGGTTTGCACAGGTGGAACAGATAATCTGAAGAGGAGAGGGTAGTATAAGTGTATCTGAGGTCATAATTTGTTTTGCAAATCCTTTATTAGTGATGATGCGCAAGAAGGAACCAAAAACCCCAGCTTGACTGACAGAATATAGGGCCAGTTTGCAGTGGTAGCTCTTTTACTTCCAAACCCAGTAAATATGGAAACAGTTTCACATGGAAATCAGTGACCCATGGAACTGGGAATACTACTTGGCCATTTCCACAAATTCACCTTTTAAAGTGGAGCTGTCTTTAACATTGAAAGAGAAGATCCTGGCCCCTTGAACTTCATGAATGGAATTACTTTATCGAAGATTTCCATGAAGTGTTCATTTAGAGTTCAAGAGTATTAGAAAATTAAAGTGTCATTTAAAGACCTGCAAACAAACTTAATTTCCAACACTTAGCAACCTCCTCAACTGGAAGTTACAATCAGTACATCATTGGCCATGATGCTTTCCTATATGGCAAACAGTTAGCCAGGAGTTAATATCTGCCATCTGACCAGCAATTACCTAATTTTTTGACCTCTGATATTCTCTAGGTATATGGTTAGGTTTTTCTAAAATAAATTTCTGAGCAAAAAAAAACTGAGTGAAAGCTTAGTTTCCTCAGTAATGTCTAGGAGCTAGAAAAAATAAGAAAATAATTATTTCAAACAAAATCCTTTGTTATTGCAGATCATGGATTTTCTGTTAATGCCTCTAATTTCTGAAAAAATTAATAAAAATAAGATTACTGACTACTTACAATGTGAACACACAGCTAGGGTTGCTCTGGTGAGCCAGCTATATAAAAAAGGTAATACAATTTTTACTTGAAATTGAAGGAGATAAGATTAGAGCCCAAAATAGCATTTCTAACCTTATTTTCTACTCCTAGCATATACATATCAAAACTTATATCTTTTGCCTCTAATTACAAATTTCTATAAAACAGAAGAACCTGAAATATGCATAGTACATTCATAAATATGCAGAACTGAGAGCAAATGGAAGTTTAAAAGCACTGAGATTAGAAAGACTGTTATAGATCAGTAGTGCAATACAAAGGTTAAATACATTTTACAACAACCACCACCACCACCAACAACAAGTTAGAGATCACTTGAACAGTGTAAGTAAGGTTTGAACAGCTACACTAGGGAATGTTTAAGCAATAATGTCTGATCTTCAGGTATCTTCTCAGACAGGCAGGAACCAGCTGCTGTTTTTAGGGGGATAAGTAAAGTGGAGCACTGAAAAGCAGAGATAACATCTTGAAGGTAAATGTGATGTAAATGTCTTACATATAAATTAGGTAGCTACAGTGCTGCTATTCTTAAATGCTCTCTGACTTCTGTTTAAATTTCAAACACCTCTTTATTGTTTAGTGACTGTCCAGATTCACAGGTAGAGTAGAATGTGGATTTTGCATTTACATTGTCAAGGATAATTAGCACATTAAAAAGTAGTCAAGGGGCTGTGCTGAATATTACAGAGCATCTAGTGTCATTCATAAACCTTTAGCCACCTTTCACCAGTTAGGCTTGCTAGCCCCCAGTTACTATACTACACTAGTTTTCATTAAAATGGGCATTCAGTTAGCACTGGAAAGACAGCCTATAAACCTGCTCTGCTACTGATCTGCTGTGTGACTTTGGAGAAAACCATTTCATCTTTACAGGTCTCCATTTCCCCTAATGTCCTTTGTCTACTTCATTAGGATTGAAAATTGTATGTGTTTACACAGGACCTACCAAAATTGGGCTCCTGTCTCAGTTGGAGCTTCCTCCAGTTTTGTAACACTAACAATAAGATGCTGTTCCCTGCCCCAGTACATCTCCTCCTCAGTTCAGGTCATGGACAACTTCCAGATTGTGTATTCCATATGATTTCAAGGCCTCTTCTGCTAAGAGATCAATTATATCACCGCACAACAGGAAAAATGTAAGTGGATGATATGAGAAAGATAGATTTTATATTATACACTTGTCACCAACACATACACGACAGGGAAAGAGCAATTCTGACATCTAAGAGACACCTTTGCAAATGTCTGGACAAATTGGATATAACACTTTGACTAGCTTCTCCTACAGTTCCTGTACCTTTTCTGTTGCAGTAACAGACTAGTCTTTCTACAAGTAGAAGTCACTTCCAAATAATTCTCAAGCATGTTGACAACTGAATAGATTCACTCTCAAAGCCTGTGCACACAACGTGATCTGTCAAAATTATTCCTATCGCCAGATTATCTTGGTGAACTTTCAACTTTTTCTACAGAGTTCAAGCTTCCATGTTTTATATATTTCTATTCTAACATGCTTGGTTGCAAAAATAATTTTCCACCAATGTACAAAACAGATTGAAACTAACTGAGCAGTGTAAACTGCCCCATTCAACAGGGTTTTATTTCTATATTCTAATTATTACAACTGAAGGCAATATCCACATGTCACATTCTGGGGTGCGATCCAGACCAGATTCAGATCCAGAACAGTGATGGGTTGCATCACCACCCTCCCCGCAAGCTTGGGAACCTCACTGTGAAGACACTACCTATGCTGATGGGAAGTGTTCTCCCATTGTTTAGGTACTCCACCTCCCCTGAGAGGTGATAGCTAAGTCAAGGGGAGAATCTTCCCTTCCACCTAGTGCTGTCTTCACTGGGGGTTAGGTCGAGAAAATGGCATTGTTCAGGGATGTGGATTTCCATAACCCTGAGTAATGCAGTTGTACTGATGTAAGTTTATAGTATGTTGACCTGGCCTTAGCATTCAAACACAAAAGAACTCAAAATGGTACAGTTTATCTTGTTATAGTGCAGGAGAAACCTCTTCCATTTAGTGCAATCAGTTAGAGGCACTAGCTTCTGGAATTGTGTCATCTCTCAGAGAACAAGCCCTGGTAATTCAACAAGAAATCCCAGTGAATGGTAGGATGCCAGTTTAAAGTGATCTCCTCTAGTTCTGGCAGCTGGATTCTGACACTGTAAAAAGGAGATGGCAGGCCAAAATTGAGTGATAATATAAATGGAAAGTGAAATACACATCAGCCTTGATTGTGATCTCACTATGGTGAGAATCAGGAGTAACTCCTTGAAAATCAACTGGGTTACACCAGGATAAAAACTTGGGGTAAGTAAAAGAAGATTCTAGTTCATGATGCACGAGTTGATAGGAAACTATGTGCAAGTGGTAAAGTAGTACAGCTTGAAGTTATGGCTGACAACTGATACCCAATGATTTAGTTGGTCTTCAGACAGACAGGCACTGTACACTAGAGCTGGTTGGTGATTTTTAATCAGAATAATTTTCCGAAGGAAAATAGTTTCTGTACAATTGGAATTTTCCGTAGAAACAATTTTGATTTTGCCAAAAAATAATCTAAATAGTGTCAAAATATTTCATTTGGCTCAAAGGTTTTGAAATAAACATTTCCAAATGTAACTTTTTTAAAATTTCCATTCTGCAAAATACCAAATATTGAAGTGTCAAAATTTCCTGTAGAACAAGTTCCAAAATTTTTTGCTCATCTCTACTGTACTCCCACTTACTCCAGCCTTCATTTGACTAATGCATGCTCTGACAGTTTCTTTCTAGATCCTAAACTACTCAGCTCTTGGTGCCAGGAAATGGGGGTCTTCCAAAGGCATTGCATAATTTCAGTGGGCAGGGAATCAGGCTGACAACAGTTCAGGAGGGGGTGAGGTGCATATTTCCCCACTCTGGTATAGCAGAATTTACAAAAGATAATACAGCTCATGTCTGTCTCATCTCTTTCACAGAGCCCTCAGACTCAGGCTTTGAGGTCAGAAGGGACCATCATGATCATCTAGTCTGACCTCCTGCACATTGCAGGCCACAGAACTTCACCCATCAACTCCGGTAATGGACTCAACCTCTGGCTGAGTTACTGAAGTCCTCAAATGATGATTTAAAGACTTCAAGTTACAGATAATTCACCATTTATACTAATTTAACTGCAAGTTACCTATATCCCATGCTGCAGAGGAAGGCAAAAACCCATCAGGGTCTCTGCCATATTTGGGGTCAGGAAGGAATTTTCCCCCAGGTAAGATTGGGAGTTAGACCCTGAACCCATGAGCAAGATTCACTAGGTACGCCTAACAGCTAACACTGAACAGTTTATATCTATTTGTTCATGTGTCCACATTGGCACTTAAATAACTCCTCCCTGCATGGTATTTATCCCTCTTAAATATTTATGAAGAGCAATCTCTCTCCTCAGCCTTCTTTTGGTTAAGCTAAACAAGCCAAGTTCTTTGAGTCTCCTCTCAAAAGGTAGGTTTCCCATTCCTCAGATATGCTAGCAGCCCTTCTCTGCATTGTTCTAGTTTGAATTCATCTTTCTTAAATATGGGAGAATTGTACAGAGTATTCCATATGAGGTCTCACCAGAGCCTTGTATAATAATAGTATAACTTCCCTGTATCTACTGAAAATATCTTGTCTGATGCATCTTAGAACCGCATTAGCCTTTGCACAGCCACATCATGTTTGCAGCTTCTAATCATCTTGTGATCAACCGTACGCTCAGGTCTCTCTCATACTCTGTCACTTCCAACTGATCCGTCCACCGCTTCTAACAAAAATTCTTGTTGTTAGTCCATAAATGCATGACTTTGCACTTTCCATTATTAAATGCCATCCCATTTCTATTACTTCAGTTTTAGAAGGTCATCGGGACCTCCTTTTGATATTCTGGGCCTCTTCCATATTGGCAATACCTCTCAACTTTATGTCATCCTCAAATTTTATTAACACACTCCCACTTTTTGTTCCCAGGTCCCAAATAAAAATGTTAAATAAGATTGGTCACCATTTTCTAACCTAATCAAAAATTTAAAAATGTATGTTAAGGTATACAATTGCTTAAATAAGTAGTTTAGATACATTATCTTCATAGTCAACACAAAAGTACTTTCGTGTGAAGACTATATTTAGCTATAAATCCACGTTTTAATGGTTATACAAATCAACAAGAACGAACTTCTCAAGGAAAATAACTAAAAAGTACAAGTGCAAAATGAGATTAAAATCAATTATTTAAATCAAGGTTTCCTGCTTGCTGATTTAAATAATTAATGTAGATGAGTTCAGCCATTTTGCTTTCAATCAATCTACCCTCGCTGAAGGAGTCTTTTCTCAGACAGTTCCCAAGTTCTCTATCAGCATCACGCACACCAGTTCAGAATGGATCCTTGTTTTCTCTCCCTGTCCAGACAAATTCCCCATCTTGCCCCACCTCTCAAGTCTGTATAAAAGACCAAAATGTGATTTTTCTGCAAGACTGCAGAGTTTTGTAAGCTGTTTCTCTTAATCCTCCCCACACAGTCTTCTCAACCTGTGGGAGAGCATCTCTGCTAAAGATAACTCTAATATATGCAGGTACACTGGGACTGCACTTCAAATTATGGACAGAACTACTACAAAATATCATAATTCCTGAGACAATGCAGGTGAGATAATATCTTCTATTGGACCAAAGACAAGCTTTCTAGCTTACACAGAACTCTTCTTGGATTTACCTGAAGAACTCTTTGTAAGATAAAAAGCTTGTCTCTCTCTTTCTCACCCACAGTTAGTCCAACAAAATATATTACCCCACCCACCTTGTTTCTTTATTATCCTGCCACCAACACAGCTACAATGCCACTGCATGCATTATTTCATATCTGTGTAACAACTGCATTGGCAATTGTGTACATATGCAGATAATGTCATTACTGCTGCTATATTATCTAACAACTTCAATGTGTCAGTAACTCATTCCAGAACTTCTGTAGTAAACTTCTGGATATAATCAACAGTTATGCATATTCAGATAAATGATCTTATACCAGAAAAATCTATCAAGAAATGTTAATGACTATTTTAATTGGCTTAACGGAGCTGAATTAAGAAATTAGTTATTTATATTGGATGAACAGTTCCACTCTTGGGGAATATATCTGTGTAACACAAAAAATCATCATCAGTAATTACTGGCTTATTTGATTGTTTTCTTTATTTTCATGGGAAGGTTTTTAAAAACAAGCTGATTTTAACTTCACATTACTCCAAATATACTGAGAGGTCTTGATTAAAGTAGCATCAAAACTATTGTATCAAACAAATTTGCATATTGGAGCTAACACCTACAGGTAAACATTTTTCAAAAATGCCTAAGTGACTTAGGAGCCTAGGTCCTATTTTCAAAAAGGCAGAAAATGGGACAGACATTTTTGAAAATTTCACCCTACATCAACATTTGTGCTTATAATTTTGCACGCCCATCTTTTTGATTATTCAAATAGTATTTGAATATGGCATTAAAATCCAGTAATTAGCTGTCTAGCTACTCATACTGTATGTACAGATGCAGGTTTTTGCTTGTGTGAATGTTCTTTTACATATCCATACACTGTATTAAATCTGACCATTTTAGCTAGATGTGGTGAAACATACGATAACTTTTTCACTGTAAGAGTGATTTATTAAAGTGCTTTAGGATATAAACAGCAGCTAAACACTGCACTCCTGGAAAAGATCCCCTCCCATAAGTAGTATTCTGGTACTGAAGAGATGCACAGAGGATCTAAGGAAGGGTGCTGGAGCTCCAATATACTATTCAGTTAGGCTCCTATTAACACAAACCTGTTTATCATCCACATTTTCTGTCAATATCACTGGAAAGTGATAGACAAATTCAACTGGAAAAAAATCAGACTTGTTCATGCATCACAGTACCATCCTGCTTGCATGAAGATTAGCAAAGGGCCAAATTCACTCCCAATACTGAGTTAAGTGGAGTTATACTAGAGATAAAATTGAGCAGTGTGTATGCTGAATGAGGAATGCATCTTGATATTGACGAGCAATGCACTTCCTTGTTTTCAAGAGAGTCATCTTCCTGTGTATTAGTATAATTGTTCCTCATCTTCCCAGAAGTATTGGGATCTGAGTCTCTCTCAACATTATCAGTCTCTTAGGTCTCACATGCAAGAACTAACCTGAGAAGAAAGCTTGCTATTTAACCATCGCTTTGTTTCCTTAGGGCACATCTACAGTGCATTCAGGAAGTGTAATTACAGTACATGTAGTCATACTCATAGGCGGTGAGTTATATGGGCCTGTAGTGTCCATTTTCCACCAATATTCAGGAATGTTGGCACGGCACCACCAATGTTTGGGCTTATATTTTCAGAGCTCTCCCGTCCATAGGATGAACTGGGGCAACCGCCCCAGGCCCTGTGCTTCAGTGGGACACAGGGTCCAAGGTGGCCTGGCTCTGGCAGCAGCGAGCAAACTGGCCCCAGCCCACCCCACCCTCCATCACATGGGCAAGTCACACATCCATGTATGACTCAGTTCTTTACAGGCCAACGCCATTGTTTACATGCAAGTTTAAATCATAAACTATCAGGGTTGGAAGGGATCTCAGGAGGCCATCTAGTCCATCCCCCTGCTCAAAGCAGGACCAATCCCCAAATGTTCCCAGGAAAGCTCAGATGTGGATTGGCGTCTTCCAAAGTTCACTTTCACCCAAGTTGCCTTCCACTTTCAAATTCTCAACCAGTTCTTCCTCTTTGCCAAAATCAAACCTAGAACAACCTCCAGCTAGTAGCTTTCTTCACCTTCTGAAATAAAAAATTGTCTCCAATACGTTCCAAGAGCTTGTTGGATACTCTGTGCCCTGCTGTGTTATTTTCCCAACAGATGTCTGGGTAGTTGAAGTCCCCCATCACCATGTCCTTTGCTTTGGATGATTTTGTTAATAGTTTAAAAAAGCCTCTCCACCTCTTCTTCCTGGTTTGATGGTTTGTAGTGGACTCCTACCATGACATCACCCTTGTTTTTTTACCCCTTTTAACCTTACACAGAGAGTTTCAACAAGTCTCTTTCTTATTTCTATCTCAACCTCAGTCCAAGTGTACACATTTTAATATATAAGGCAACACCTCCTCTCTTTTCCCTGCCTGTCCTTCATGAGCAACCTGTATTCTTCTATACCAATATTCCAGGCATGCTTATTAGCCCATCAAGTCTCCATGATGCCAAATGAGTCACGGTTGTGTTTGTTTACTAGCATTTTGAGTACTTCCTGCTTATTCCCCATACTTCTCATATTAGTATACAAACATCTAAGATATTGATTTCCCCCCATCCTGTTCTGTCTGGTCTCTCCCTTATTTGAATTTCTGCAATAAACAGCTCACGCTCCCCACCACCAGAATTCACCCCTTCCTTGGACTTTGGTCACCTGCCCTCTTTGAACCTATTTTAAAGCCCTCATCACTCGTGCATGGATGATCCTCAGCCTAGCCACCTCCTCCTGTAGCTCACCCACCTGATTCTTGAGAGATTCCACCAGCAGGCACCTCTCACACTGGATGGTCCCCCCTGGCTTTCTGTGAGTGGGAAATGTAGGCCACAGTCTTGGCAAATCCACACCAGAATCTGGGTAGAGGCACCCATAGTTAGGTTCTCTGGATACAGGCACAGGTGGAGGAGACAGGAGCTGTGTTGGCACTGATGATGCAGCCCTTCCTAACCGTAATGATTATATTATGACTCCCTCCTACAAACTCCCTCTCTCAAACTCCCCTGTTCACTTTTCCCCATAAAAGATCCAGGGCTGGCATTAAAAGATAGGAAGCAGGGCAACTGCTGGGGCCCCACTCCCCAGGTGGCACCAGGAAGCTAAGTTGCTCAGGCTTCAGCCCCATATATTGGGGTCCCAGGCTGCAGTCCTGCACAGCGGGGCTTCAGCTTTCTGTCCTGGGCCCTAGTGAGTCTAATGATAGCTACACATGATAGACCCCTGAAACCTGCTCGTGCCCCCCACCCACCCAGACCCATAGTTGAGAACCACTGATCTGGAGGATTAGGAACAAAGCTGGTAGTCAAGACCTCCTGAGTCACATTTCCACTTCTGACCATGGCTGGCCTTAATACTTTGCATTTACATATCATTTTAACACCCTTAACAGGCACATAAAAAAATTAACTCCACTTTCCTGATGAGGACACTGAGGCTCAAAGAATTTAAATGCCAAATTCCAAGATGGAACAGGGAAGTCTTGCATTCTAATGCTGTCTCAGACTCATCTTTACAGCTTTGGTCAAGTCATTTCACCTTTCTGGCTTGGTTTGCTACCTGTATTACTACTACTAACATATGATAGAGGGAGAGAGAGATATGCCTATCTCATAGAACTGGAAAGACCTTGAAAGGTCATCAAGTCCAGTCCCCTGCCTACACTAGCAGGACCAAGTACTGTCCCCTGACATTTTTTGCCCCACATCCCTAAATGGCCCCCTCAAGGACTGAACTCACAACCTTCGGTTTAGCAGGCCAATGCTCAAACCACTGAGCTGTCCCTCCCACGACATTGCCAGTTAGATAACATTTGCAAATACTGTATTTTTCTTTTTTTTTAAAAAAAAGTTGCATACACATCTGAGAGCAACATTATTGAACTCCATCTTTTGATCCGTTTTGAATGTTGATGAGGTCTGTAGTGGGTTTGCTATTCCAAACATGTAACCTCTTCTCTAACATAAGCACTGTACCAACTCCCAGAGCTCTTGCTTGCTTAGAGCGTTTTTTCCATTGCCCATCCCAAGATTTTAAAAGTTTTCAGGATTTGGCTTAATAGTAATAAAATAAAGATGCCTTACAAAACTTTCCTTTTGCTTTATTTACCACACCAGTTATATAGCAATTGGCCATGCTGTTTCCTTTGGTTCAAGTTAGGTCACAAGTCATGCAAACAAACTCAGAAAGGACAAACTTTACATTGGCGATGCTTACATGCTCCATACCTACTAAGCTACTGGCAAACCATTTGGCCTCTTACTGCAATCTAAGAACTTTTCCAAGGTTATTCCCGACTTCAGAAAATTAAAGTAGTTATTAATCTACACCATTATTCCTGCATCATCCATCTTACAAATGTCAGCTCTATTTGGCTCACCTCAGACATATCCCCTCCATGCAAAAAATATATTGTATTCAGATTGTGATCAGTCAGTAATAACCTGTTCTGAATGTTACCTTACATTTAAATCAGTTCAGCTGACTGCTGCATTTGAATTACTTAAATGCTCTGTTAACCAAGTTCTGGGATTCCATGGTCATCTATCAGCCCAGCAAGTGCACTGAAATTAGAAAATTTATGAGTACCTAGGAGTGTCAGCCACCAGGTTGAGCGATACAATTACTGAAGTTTTTTTGTTAAAAGATCTATCAAATATACCTACTCCACCTTCTGTCCACTACCGTATCATACCTCATCCATGAAGTGGCAGCACCACATTTTGAGGATTTAGGAATATATACAAAACCAGATGAGTCAGGTACTTTTAATTAAAATTAATTATAATGATACATTTATATTATTGTAGCCTCTGGAAGCCATGATCAGGGCTCCATTGTGCTAAGTACTAAACTAACTTACCTAGGCAGTCCCAGATCAACAATCTGAGATAAATAGCACATGAAGTGGGGAAAGAGGACAATTAAATATACATTTGTCTTCTAAATTTTGTAATAAATATTGACATGCTCCACCTGACTCAACTCTGATTTCCTGTAGACACTGCAGAGGAGGTGAGATTGGGGAAGGAATTTAAAGAAAGTAACAGGTTTACAAATCACATCAGGGAGGGCATTCCAAGCTTATGGAAGAAACTCCAAAAATGTTTGGAAGGTGAGTGGGTAAGCAAGCAGTTGGATTTGGTGTCACTGGTAGAAACTGGGAGAAACAAACTTATACCAGCAACTACTACTTCATACGATCCAGCTTATGAAGAGTTTTACACACATTCTGAAATCAAAACGTACTGCTGGAATCAAGCTAACTGCAGATTATCAGAGCAAATATTCAGCATGTCTTCAGTCACATAGGCTGAAGATGACGGCAGTGAAGCTAAAACCGAACATGACTTTACTGTGTTTCATCAGGTGGTCTTTCCGACAAACCAGTTTTCATGACTCATGCATTGCCACAGCAGGGAATACACCACAATCTACTATATTGATATATTTATGCAGAGAAGAGTGAAAATTTAAGTTCAATAAAAATTGCCTCGAAGTGACTATTGACTAACATTGACTATGACACAAATCAAGTAAATTCATGATTTAAAATGAGTTAGAATTGTTAAATGAATTATAAGCATCTTAGATACAGAGAGAGAGGGAGAGAGCACACATGCACAGACATGTAAAATGGTTTCCTGATGACAACAAAAATTACCCTGGTCCAAGGTCTAGCATTTACTCTCATCATTAGGCTGGTGCATGTGCCAAGGAAGCATTGTTTGGCTGAAGCAGCATGGACAATTGTGCAACTACAAATCATCATGGCTGGAAATGAATGTTTAATACCGATGAAAAGCTTGGTTTCCCAGTTTTCAAAATAGCGTAACACAATTGCTTCTATTTCTGGTATGTCAAAAGGCCATCCATTATCATCATCTCATTTCTTTTCCTCTCTCCCTCCTCCCCCTTCCCTTTTAATGCCAATATGATTTCAGCAGTCACTTTCACTATGGACAGAAATCAATTTCCATCCTCTGAAATTTTGGAATTTCAGCTTTCAAATGTTAGCTGCTGAAGTCATGTCATAACTGAAAACTGGCATTTTTCACACAGTAGCAGTCGCACTAACTATGGAAATTTACTAATTATTATGCCTGAAGTCACTTAGCTTTAGGATAAACACATGCATGGAACAGATACTTTTAAATCTATTTTTGCATGTAGGCTCAAAATGTATTGCCCAGAGGGATTATTCCTGTCTTCTCCACACCTGTGGCGAGCCCTCAGTAGCAGAAATAGAGTAATTTCATTGTGCTATGGCAGAGAGGGAGGATTTGGAGTGTACTGCACATGCACACACCGACATGGGGCCTGAATTCTCTGCCATCATGGACCCTTGCACAGCAGCACAAATGGTGTGTTGTCCTAAGTAGATATTTCTGCTCCTCCCCTCTGCAGGGCATACACTGTGGTTAGAACATCGAGGAGTCCTTGTGGCACCATAGAGAATGACAAATTTATTTGGGCATAAGCTTTCGTGAGCTAGGACCCACTTCTTCATCAGATGCATGGAGTAGAAAATACAGGAGAAGGAATATATGAAAAGATGTGAGTTGCTTTATCAAGTATGAGGTAGTCTAACGAGACAATTCAATTGACAGCAGGATACTATGGAAGGAAAAATAACTTTTGAAGTGGTAATGAGAGCAGCCCATTTCAAACAGTTGACAAGAAGATGTGAGTAACAGTAGGGGAAAATTAGTATTGGGGAAATTAGGTTTAGGTTTTGTAATGACCCAACCACTCCCAGTCTTTATTCAGGCCTAATCTGATGGTGTCCAGTTTGAAAATTAATTCCAGTTCTGCAGTTTCTCATTGGAGTCTATTTTTGAAGTTTTTCATTGAAGAATTGCCACTTTTAGGTCTGCTATTCAGTGATCAGAGACATTGAAGTGTTCTCCAACTAGTTTTTGAATGTTATGATTCCTGAATTCAGATTTGTGTCCATTTATTCTTTTGCATAAAGACTGTCCAGTATGGCCAATGTACATGGTATTGCTGGCACGTGATGGTATATTTCACATTTGTAGATGTGCATGTGAACGAGCTCCTGATAGTGCAGCTGATGTGGTTAGGTCCTATGATGATGTCCCTGGAATAGATATGTGGACAGAGTTGGCAGTAAGGTTTGTTGCAGGGTTTGGTTCCTGGGCTGGTGTTTTTGTTGTGTGGTGCGTAGTTGCTGGTATTTGCTTCAGGTTGGGTGGGACTATCTGTAAGCAAGGACTGGCTTGTCCCCCAAGGTCTGTGAAAGTGAGGGATCATCCTTCAAGATAGGTGGTAGATCCCTGATGATGCACTGGAGAGGTTTTAGTTGGGAGGCTGAAGGTGAGGGCTAGTGGCGTTCTGTTACTTTCTTTATTGGACCTATCTTGTAGCAGGTGACTTCTGGGTACCCTTCTGGCTCTCTCAATCTGTTTCTTCATCAGGCAGATTTTGTAGTTTTAAGAATGCTTGATAGAGATCCTGTAGGTGTTTGTCTCTGTCTGAGGGATTGGAGCAAATGTGGTTGTACCTTAGAGCTTGGCTATAAACAATGGATTGTGTGATGTGGTCTGGATGAAAGCTGGAGGCATGTAGGTAAGTATAGTGATCAATAGGTTTCAGGGTGGTGTTTGTGACCATAGCTTATTAGCACTGTAGTATCTAGGAAGTGTACCTGTTGTGTGGACTGGTCCAGGCTGATACAGACTAACATGGCTGCCACTCAAACCTGTCATTGTGGTTAGAGTGTCTTTCAGATAAAAGTTCGCAGTAGCAGCTGCTCCACAGCTTGTGAAAGAGGATTTCTTCCCCCTTGTTTTCTCAGAATAAGCCAATACCCAGAACAGTTAGTCATCTGAGCACTGAGCTGAAGATTTAGGTCAAACAAAATTTTGTTGCTTGACTTCAGGCTCATTGATTCTCATAAGCAGGAAGTTTATGAGTGAGAAGATGCAGATTCTAGTAATACAAGGTTGTGTAAAGAAGCTGAGTTTGGCTGTGCAAGGCTTCATCTTTATAAAACTCAAATCTTCATCCTGTATGAGCTTGTTTTAGCTAAAAGAGCTATCTGTGTAGCCCCCTGTATTTGAAATATTATATGGAAACCCAAGCTGTCTGGATTGCCTCCCCACTCTGAACTCTAGGGTACAGATGTGGGGACCCACATGAAAAAAGAAATACCCCCCCCCGCAATCTTATTTTACCAGCTTGGGTTAAAATGTTTTTCCCCTGAACACAACTTCTTCTGTATCTGGACCTGGTACACTGCCACCACCAAACTAGGTCTAGGATAGTTTGGGACCCTTCTTTCCCTTTCCACTAACCCCCCAAACTTCTTCCTTCCCTGGGAAGCCTGAGAGAAAAAAAAACAAACCTCGCCTGCTCCTGCGAGACGTGCCTGATCCAAAACCAGGATCTTACACAATGAAAAACAAGTAGTCAGCTTCTTAAAAAAGATTTTAATTAAAAAAAGAAAGGAATAAATCCCTTATAACCATCAATAGAACAGCATCTACCATAATCAACAAAAGGATTCAGAAACCAAATCTCTCCCGTGAGGCAACTTTCTCCCACTGTTGATATCTCTGCTGAAGCTTACAATATCAAGAAGCACCCAGCCAACACTCACCACTGAGAACCCTCCAAGTGATAAAAAGAAAGTAAACTTACTGACTACAGTACTGATAGAATCTTATAGTTACAGTGAAAGACATAGCTGTGTTCATCCCATAGCTGAGGTGAACAGAGAGAGACCCTGAGAGAAACTGAAACTTAAAATCCTTTGTCTCCTGAGGAATTTCTCATTGTCAGTTGTCCACCTCTCAGGTTACCTTTAGCTTAACCCCTTACAGGTAAACAATAATTCTAGGCTACTTCACACTTATGACACAAGCCATGCAGATTACAGGAAAGGTCAGCATGTCGGCTGTTCCTCAGCAGATACTGCCAAAAATGGACATGTGCTTAATTCAAAATCCAGCAGTGAACTCATAGGCTTTGAGAAGTTTGCTTACTATTATGTTCAAAACTCCATGCAATAGTTTTCTCCAGCTGCAGGCAGTGATTCAGCCTATTTTAGTCATGTGCTATAAAGGCAATTACAACTGACAACCTTTCCTAAAGCATTGCAATTGTAAAGCTAAATTACAAAGCAGTTGGTTACAACAAGGGCACACTTCAGAGTATCTGATTATGCTAGAACTACAAGCTCCAGTGAGGTAACGGAGATAACAGCTCTGGAGTCCCATTTTGCTACATTCTCCTGAATGTCAGTTTGAAACCTTTACGTGCCTATTCCTTAAACAAAAGTAAAAGACCTTTTTTCTTTCAGCCATATGGCTGTGATATATTCAGGGCTGGCTCCAGGCACCAGCCTGGGAAGCATATTAGGGTGGTACTTTCCACT
>ML677342.1:17180555-17211170 GCA_007922305.1 Dermatemys mawii
TGTGTGTGTGTGTGTGTGTGTGTTCAGCTGGCCCTCAAGCGGGTTGGGTCTCTTTTTTTTTTTTCTTAGGAGGGCAAAAATGCTGGAGCTGGCTTTGGATATATTATAAGGAGACAGATCTAGCAAGGAGTTCTTAAGTGTCTCTGTATAACAAGAGAGTAGGTCTGGGGCAATTCTCTAACCACACAAGTAACCTTGTATTTTCAAATAGCAGAACCAACAAGAGTGAAGTCTCTATAAAGGAGAACACAGTGGGTGCACCTTCTCTGTCAACATGCTGCATTCAGCTCTGCCTCACAAAATGGCACCCACTCTTGCAGACAGAAGATGTAACTCACATGTCTATACTGTAACAACTGGGGCAGGGGAGGATGTCGGTCAAGAAGGGAGAGAAGCAATGGAAAGGAGGGCACAGATTTTTGTTGAATCTTCTGTGTCTGCACATGTGCAGGGCACTTAGAAGGGGCCAGAGGCATCTAGAGGAGGGTTCTGTGGAAGTTGTTAGGCATACTCCATAGCTGTATCTGAAACTGTGCAGAGGTTTCCCATTGAGAGTAAGCATTTCAAAAAGTTCCACACACTCACCATTTAAGTGCTGAGCTGACTGGAGTTCAGTGGGGAAGGTTACACAGAAAATTAAGTCATAACAGTTACAGACATTGTAGTCCAGCATTTCTGCTCTTTTCAAACATTACTGTAGTTAATGTAACTCCACTGGGTTTGGATTAAGTAGTCATCAAGACTAGCTTCAAAGATTAGTCTGCAGATATGCATCACAAATTCCCAGTTTTCTATAAAAGCATCAAAACTCACTATGAGGAGGAATTCCAAGTCAAAAGCTCTAGAAAACACTAACGGATCCTAAGGTAATCAAAGGGACATTCTTGTTATTTTTGGTATTGTGAGTTGGGTTAAACCACATTTTAGCAACTTGTAAGGAAATGCTAAGCACCCTGACCTAAGACAAAAGGAGTATAAAGACCACCAGGAATTTTTATCATGTAGGTGGAAGGCTCCATAGGGTGTTGGCTTTGGGCAAAGGGGTGTGTTTTAGTGAATGGAGAAACAAGAGAAAGATACAGCATGAACAAGCAGCTGGAGCACCACCTAGAGAGGGAGATTTTGGAAGGTGCTGGCCGGAAAAGGTTTTGCTGCCGAGAGCAACATCATCCTGTCCTGTTTTGTTCCTTGTGTGTTCAGGAAAACAGGACCTTGTCATTCTTTGTAGATAAACAGGAATGCATCAAAAGCTACCAGGTTCCATCTTCAATTTCTCCTCCCAAGTGGAACAACCCCACAGTGCCATGGACTTTGATTAGCCATTCAGATGAAAAGAGGCAATAAAAGAATTAGTGTTCTTGTCTACAGCTGGCATCTCCTACATCTATTTCACAAAAGGTAGAACCCATGAAAGCCAAGACACCATCATTTGTTTAGTCTTCCTCCATCCATGCTTACTTGGGACATCTGAGTAATTACAGCAATGTGAGGAATCCTTTAATATTTGCTCAGAAATCCTTTGTGGCATCTAAGGGTACGGTTACACTACCCACTGGATCAGCAGATAGCGCTTGACGTATTGGGGATCAGTTTATCTCATCTCATCTAGACGTGATAAATTGACCCCCAAATTGACTCCTATACTCCACCTCAGCAAGAGGAAGAAGCGGAGTCGACGAGGGAGCAGCCGCAGTCAACTCGCTGCCATGGGGTCAGCCAGGTAAGTCAACCTAAGATACTGCAACTTCAGCTATGCTGTTTGCGTAGCTGAAGTTGCGTATCTTAGGTCGACCCCCCCTAGTGTAACCTAGCCCTGAAGGCTTGTCTACATTATCTGAAGGATCAACAGACAACAATAGATCCAGCAGGGATCAATTTATCATGTCTAGTCTAGATGTGATAAATCAACTACCGAGAGCTCTCCTGTCAACTCCACTACTCCACCGGAGCAAGAAGCAGAAGCGGAGTCGATGGGAGAGTATTAGCTATCAACTCACCACAGTGAAGACACCGTGGTGAGTAGATCTAAGTACATAGACTTCAGCTCGATTATTCACATAGCTGAAGTTGCGTAACTTAGATCAATTCCCACCCTAGTGTAGACCAGCCTAAATCTGAATAGTGCCTATTAAACATATGACCTATCTAATCGGCTATATGCAGTTTATTTTGTAGCAAGCAAGAAAATAGCAAGTAAGTTTTTATATTTTTAATTTTTGGCAATACAAAATGCTGAAGAATAGCTAAGGAGTCATAATATTTTCTTGGTACCATTCATATTACTGTAATTGGGTTACAAAAATAAATTCACCTTATTCTAACCCATAATCTTCTTCGCCACATAGCAACCTGTCAATAATACAGATACATAATAACTGAAGCAAGATCCCATGTCTTTCATTCCCCTTACTGTAATGATAACAGTGCAGAATAGAATACTGTCATGACAAGGAATTAAATGGGTCTAATGTCGACTCATAAAGCAGAGGTGTAATATGCTCATGTTTGTCAATTTCCTTCAAATATATAGTGCCTTGCTTTCTTCAGTGAGATCCCATGAAATTCTATCTAATCTGAAAAACCCTCCAAATTATCATAAAGCTGTGCCTTTGGGAAGGGGAATCCTTCAGCATGTTAGTAAAATGTCTTTTCTAAGCAGACATATGTGGCACTCAAGGGAAGGCATTGTGCCGGATTCTTCTATCCCTAGCATAAATCCATTAACTTCAAACAACTCAAGGACTCAAGTGAGATAACGCAAAAATTGAGGTTGCCTGTGCAATCCAGAACTCTTCTGTGTGCGCGCATTGTGAGACAGTCTTTAATTACATGATCACTTACTATTTTTTCCAACAGGACTCCTGCCTCAGTCACCGCACAGGATGAACTGCGCTTTAGTGATGACTCAAGGTTGTGTAGTGAAGAAAACTATTGTTTATACGAACCCTTCCTCATCTGTTGAGGAAGTTGGAAGGTGTGGAATGAATGAAGCAGGGGAATGAAGGAAGAGAAAGTACGGTTTTATGGTTAATGCAGTTGAATTCTGCCCTAGAGAACTGGCATCTATGCATGCCTAAGAGTTCTATGTGGGCAAGTCATTCAAACCAAATTTTTCACATGCTGCTGCTAATTGTGTCCTAATTTAGGACTCTGGGGCTGGGCACTTAGAATTACAGCTGATGTTGAGGAAGGCTGGACTTTGAACACATAAAATGTTAAGTACTCTGGGAGAAAAAAAACCAAGCCATGGGTATCTCAGACTGATCATCCAAAATTATTAGAGACATGGCATTAACCTCCCTGCTTCAGTTCCCCATCTGTAAAATGGTATAATGCCATGTCACGGAGTGCACTCACCATTGGTAGCACATCCTCCTGACTGCTCTGAGGATTAGCTCTGGCCAAAACATTATGCCCTCCTCTGGCAGGGTCTCTGCTGTCATCTTTCCATGACCCCTCTCACTCCAAGAACTGAAGCCTCCTGTTCGTGACTCAGCTCTCCAGCTGGGTCACCATACCTATTCCCCTTCCGGGGGTGTATCAGTCTTTCCAGCCAGTCCATTGTCTCTTGCCTGGTCTATGCCACATCCTTGGTGGCTGGTAGGGGAAGCCTGGTCCAGCCTCTACTCCAAGTTCCAACTTAGGGGCCCTCTAATCAATAGCCAAGGTCTAGACTCTTATTTCTTGCTACTTTTTCCAAGCCTTCTTCTACCTTCCTGGGATTGCCAGCCTCACAACCAGGGCCGGCTCTACCTTTTTTGCCACCCTAAGAAGCTCCACCAAAGAGAGAAGCACACTGCTGAAGACAGAAGAGTGGCGAAGCTGCCACAGGCGTGCCGCCCGGAATGCCACCCCCTGCTGTTTGCTGCCCCAGGCACCTGCTTGCTAGACTGGTGCCGGCCCTGCTCACATCTCTCTCCTCCCAGGGAATAACTGAAGACTACCCTCTATAGTCCAGAGCACACCTCCCTGCAAGTGACTGCAGTCTACTTCCCTTCAGACCCATTCTGTTGCCAGCTTCCTGATTTATATAGGCTTCACCTGTTCCCCCCCTACTGGGTGCCATCAGCAGTTAGGACCCAGCTTCTCCTCCAGGTGCAGCCTGGGCCTTTAATAGTCCTACCTGACCACCTTAATCCCTTCTAGCTCTGAATGAAGTGGACACCCCATCACATATCATTTCACAGAGGTGATATGAAAATAAAATCATGGATGTTTGTGAAGCACTCAAACACTACAGTGATGAGTGTCATCAAAAAGCCTATGAGGAAGTTAATACTGCATTCAGATCAGGTTTGAAGAGTACACAGTAAAGACAATAATGAATAGCTGCTCATTCAGCAAGAAACATCCATCCTGTGCACTGAATGAGGCAGAGTCTTGAGGAAAAAACAGTATGTGACCATATAATTTAAGATTGTATCATAATGTGCGAGTACAAGGGGGCTCAAGGTTGCACAGACAAACAATTCTAAATTTTTAGTACTTGATTTTTCAATCTTAATATAGTTTTTGTACATAACTTCAGAGACAGACAAAAACACAGAAACCAGTTCAGACACATCTAGGTATCTCCCAAACACTGTTGTATTATCTTGCTGTGGAAAATGATGAGTTTTACTATCTGTGCAGATATAGATAAGACTGGGGATCAAATTCAGAACTATGTCTAAGGCCTTGCCTACTCAGGCAAGTATTTCCCTTTATACAGGTATAGTTATGCTAGAATAACTTCCCATTCAGTATCAGAGTGGCTTTTTTTGTGTAGATTAAATCCCTTCCCCAATATAAGCTAAACCCAAGAAAGTCATCTTATTAAGGTTGCCAGGCGTCCCTACAAGCCAGACCGTTAAGAGTCCAGTTGGCAGCACACTAGGTGTCCAGGGCTAAGGCAAGTTCCCTGCCTCCCCTAGCTCCACGTAGCTCCCAAAAGCAGCCACCAGGTCCCTGCAGCCCCTAGACGGGCAGCCAAGGAGGCTCCACGCACTGCCCCCACCGGCCGGGAACTGCGACCAACCGTAGCTGTGGGGGAGGGAGCTGCAGGCATGAGAGCAGCACAGGGAGACTCCCTGGCCATCTCTCATCTCTGGCCCCACTCCAGAGTTCATACTCCCAGCCGGAGCCCGCACTCCCTTCAACACTGCAAACCCCTCGGCCCAAGCTCTCTCCTGCACCCCAAACCTCTCATCATGGGCCCCACCCCAAGCCTGCTCCCCCAGCCAAATTCCTCACTCCCCTCCCTTGCACCCCAACTCTCTGCCTCAACCTGGAGCCCTCTCCCACAACCTGAACCCCTTACTTCTGGCCCCACACAGAGCCCGCATCCCCAACCCAAAGCTCATACCCCTCCTACACCCCAAGTCCTTGCCCAGAGCCCTCTCCCACACCCCAAATCCCTCATCCCTGGCCCCACCCCAGAGTCACCCCCCTCCCACACCCCAACCGCCTGCCCCCAGCCCAGTGAAAGTGAGTTACGGTGGGTGACAGCCACCTATGAAGGGAGGGAGGAGGGAACAAGCAGGGGCAGAACCTCAGAGAAGGGGAGGGCCTCAGAGAAGCAGGGGTGTTTCATTTTGGGCAGTTCGGAAGTAGGCAATCCTACATCTTATACCAAAATAAGAATGGCCACATGGGATGTGCATGCTGGTTGGGGAGGAGAGGAGGGTTATAGTGGTATAACTATTGGATTCAAATCACACTTCATGGACACTGAAAAAAGTTTCATATGTAGACAAGGCCTAAAAGTTTAGAGTGAATCTAAACTGGTGTTTAGATTTGGCCTTCTCCCCCATCTAAATATTCATTTTTACAGCAACTTATCCTAAGGAACACTAACACCACCACCTAGTTCTTATACATTGGATGACAGAGACCTACAGCCACTGACCAACAAATAACTTGCCATGCCTCCCCCCACCTCCCGAACCTTTTAATTAAGCCCACTGAGGGTAAGTAAATGGGTGTTAAAACACATGCTGGGGGATGAAAAGCAAAATGTGGCAAGAAAAGCAACTAACAGGAGGGTGAAAGAAGATTCTGACACTTTTTGCTGGCTCCTTGGTGTGTGAATTATACCAACTCAAGAATCAGAGGGGTAACTGTGTTAGTCTGGAATTGCAGAAGTGACAAAGAGTCCTGTGGCACCTTCACTTATACCATCTCAGACTCACTCTCACATTGCTCTGTGGATGTAAAGTCTGAGCCCAAAAGAGTGGAATAATTCTGCTGCTGCTTCAGCTTTCCACTCCTTCACAGCTCAAGTAAGGAAACCTCCGATACTGATAGGAAAGAAAACACTACCACACACATTGCCTCCCCACCTTGCCCCACCCCCACCAAAAAGAAAGTTAGGCTGTTGAACTGCCTAAAATAAAAATCCCTTTTGCTTATTTCCCTCCTTCTCAATTCACCCTTCTAACAACAATCATGAGAATTTTATCATTGACATTCAGCTCTCCCCCACAACTCACTACCCTCCCCTTTCCTCAGGAAAGCAGGGCAGATACTGAGGCAAAAGCCCTATCAGTGATTTGGTTCACATCTGAAAAATCCCAACCTTCCCCTTCCCTCCTCCAACCCATTCACTTTTGAAACACTGTGCTTATTCCGGGGAGGAAAGCTTTCTGAAGCAGGCATAAAAGGTGGCTAGAGAAGAAAGGGAGAAGAAGTGACATCACAGGAGACATGGGGTGAGGAAAAGCACAAAAGTTTCAGTTTACCCCAGGCACTCAGCCCAGAACGGAAAATGCAGTGTCATGTAGACCTTGCAGATATAGATAGATAGATAGATAGATAGATAGATAGATATATATATATATGTTGGTTTGGGTTTAAATGCTTTCTTCACAAAAATTGTTCAAATCTTATTCGACTTCATTTCAGCTAGTTCAGCAATCTTACCACTGCACTTTACACATATTTTCTCATGTGCATGCATGAGTTGTACATCCCTCTCCAGCCTGTACTGCCATTAGCAGCTTAAACTGTAACAAAGCTCAGGCTAACAAAAAGTCATTGTAAAAGTGTTAAAAAAAAAAAAAAACAAGTGGCAAGACTCAGCAGCTTTCAGTCACCTCAGCTCCACAAATTGTTTGAGGTGGAAGTGTAAAAAAAGCTGTCCAGCTAACTGTGGACAGGTGTTCCCTTTTCACCAATACCCCACAGAATTGAAAGATAGAAAGGTTATCTAGTTAATTCCCCTGCCAATGTACGATTGTTCCCACCTCTTCAAACACATTTGCTTTTTCCCTCATCAGCCTTTCCAGCACTGTGATCATTTCTAATGTTGCTCCCTGACACCTCTCTATTTTTCAAAGTATTGAAAAAGAACATTAGAAGGGCCATATTCCACCCACCCCTCAGGAAATTGTGCAGATGTGCTTTGCAATGCATTACATCATGGTGCAAGTCACTGTAATGCAATATCCCATGTTTTCAAACCTACTTTCCGCTACAGGAAGGCTCTCCCAGAAATGTAGGGAGGAGGAGGAGGAGGAGAGGGAATGAGAACATTCCATAATGGCAAGTTAAAACAAATGCCAGTGCTTATTTCAGATATGTGCATAGCTCAATTATTGTGTAGCCAGCTCAAATAACCAAAAGGTGAGTACAACTACATTTATTACCAAAGGCCAGCATTCCATGCAGTGTGAGAGACCTAACTTATACATCAAAGCCCCTTATTTATAAAAGACACAGCTGTATGGTTAATGCATTCACTGCAGTGTTAATTAGTTACCAGATCATTCAATAACCCTGTTTTAACAAAAAACTCTTCAAAAACTACACTGTGTTTAACTCACCAGCCAGCACAATCCCAGGTGGCTGCACGCAGTGTAGCAAGCTCTGCTTTAGCATGCCCTGCTAACACCCATTCCATCCCTGGAGTCATCTGCTTCTTCTTGTAACTCACCTCTCCAGCTGGATCACCTATAGGCTCACTGATTCCAGAGAGTGAGCCAATAGTCCAACCCCTAGTAATCCTTCAATTTTACATCAGACCATGGTTTGAGTCAGACCCACTATTCCTTAACTCTAGTACAGGGCAGGGGGATTTCAGCAGCTCTAACCCCTTACTGAAGGAAGGGTAGTATTCCACTCCACCCTCTTTGGTATGCTAGTAGAGGAACCCAGACCCTCCTCCGGGTTCCAGTCCAGTCATCTGTGACTAGGCAGTCCAGACCTGACCACACAGAACCCTTGCTACCTCTCAGAACCACTTCCTACCTGGAGCTCTCTTGGGCCTTTGCCTTATCTTCCCAGCAACATAGTGCATCAACTCCACTCCCATTAGGCCTCTTACAGAGGCTCATTGCAGAGCTTGAGTCCTTTCTGTTATCCATGATCCATCTGGTTCTGTTGCAGGAGAGTTTTCTCCACTCCTCTCACAGGACAGTCACTGACCACCTGGAGTCTTTCTGCTCCCTGCAAGTCCCTCTACCAGTACAGAGAGTCCTGGGCAGACTTAATTCCTGCCACTCCTTCTCAACTGCTTTAAACTCTCTGCTGCAGAGACACCTTCTTTCAGGGAGGTGTGCTTTCTCTCTCTCTCTGTACCAGCCATCCCATTCTGTTCCATTCCTTCTCCCCAGCCAGTCCCTATCCTGAGTAATAGCCAGATACCTGCTTCCCTTCCAATTCAGGTCCTAAGTGAGCCAGATTTAGCCCTTTTAACTCCTCTCTTCAGGTTTGACACTTACTGAAGGTGTAGCCTGTGAGGCTGATTGCACCTGCAAGCTCTCATTAACCCCTTCTGGGCCAGTGTGGGCTGGCATACTCCATCCCAAACACCAGAAAGGGGAAAGTGAGATAAAACATGGTATTTATTTGTATCATGGCAGCAAACTACCACTCCTGTTGCTTTTAAGCATATGGGAAGCTTTAGGCTACACAGGCAGTCAGAGCAGAGGGTCATGTGAACAGAAGGGGCTGAAGCACTGTTTTGGGTACAGTAGTGTTCCTTTGCCACAGTGCACATGAATAATGGAAATTAACTCTTTCTACTCTTTGATGCATTTCTATTTGCTTTGCAGTAACATCTAGGGTCTAATCAGACCACATATGCCTGTGAGTTCATTCATTAGCTCATGCTCCAAAAAACACCCTCGATCCATACGATTCCAGTCCCTTTCTCTCCAGGCATCGGAGTTTTATTTCTTCATAAAATATCAGGGCTAGAAGTCACCTAGTCCAAACCCCTGCTCAAAGCAGGATCATTCCCCAGCTAACACAAGCTCAACACATCAGTCCTATCCCTTCCCCTTTGTTGGGGGCTTCTGCAGAGGCCTATCTACTCCTTACAGAATTACTCTTCACAGATCTTCTACCTGGAGGCAACGCAAACCTCCCTGCTCCTTTCTTCAGGATTATAAGCCATCTGCCTGAGAGATGTTTAAAAACTGAGTTCTTTCCTCTAACCCAGGGGCTGCTGTAGGAATCTTCCAATAGCTCCCCTGAGCAACTGAGCTCTTGCTGGCTTTTGAGGACCAGGTAGTCTTCAAGCTACCACTTGATTCCTGGCCTCATGGGCTCATCTAGGAAGCAACTATTTGCTCACAGAACAGGCTGGGGGCCCAATTTGCCTTAAAGAATGACCTGGCTTGTGACAGGGTTCATTGTAATAACTAAAGAGATAAAAAGACAATCCATTCACCAGAGTTTACAATCTAGGTTTTGACAGGATCCAGGAGATGAGAATTTGTGTTGTCTTTCTTCAAAGGGCAGTGAAGGGGAATGTCCTCATTATGCTGGTCTGTTTGAGGAACCATTTTGCTCCCCAAAGTAAATTAGAGCAGCACCTCTAATTTACAGTAGTCCCCAGAGGACTATGGGTTGCTCCACAGTCAAGAGCAACTCAGAAATGGCTGTTACAATCTACATTATAACCTCACATACTGCACTCCCAACATAGCCCTTCTCCCCTGCCATGTCCCCTGCACCAAGATTTGCAGTGGTACCATAAACAGTGCAGAGGATTTTAAACTGGGGAATAGAAATCCTTCCAACAGGTGGAGGAGATAAACTAACTGGGCTTCTCCCTCCACAAATTAAGGGTGAAATAAGCACACACTCTTATAATCAGTTAGTTATATCAGCTCATCATCCACCATAGAATTGCTTCAGTAAAATTCAAAGTTATCGATCTGGCAATTAATTTTTTGAACTCCTATCTCTGAGAGAAGGTGCAATGCAGCAGATCATTCTCACATTTGTAGCTTTTCTGAATTGCAAAATCTCTCCTTACTGTCTCCCACGTTCCTTTAAAGAACAGCATTGAGGGATCAGACAATATTTTTTATCATTATGAATTATTTGCATTACAGTAGTGCCTAGAAGCCCCAAGGTACACACAGCAAAAGACAGTTCTCTCCATAGTTGTGCTCTAAATAGAAAGGCAGACAAAGCATGGTGGGAAATGATGCAACCTACAAGAAGATTAGAAAACTGAGGCACAGAGAGATCAAACAGAACTCTTCTTAGAAGGGAAGCCCAGAACACCCTGCATCACAGTTGCCAGCTTTCACACAGTAAATAAGCACCCCGACTTTCAGAATAAGCCAAAAATCAAACTAATCCCATTTCAAAACAAGGACAAAACAAGCCATTCCCTAAGAACTTCAACACTCCATGTGACTGGATCCCCCTGGCCTGCAATCTGGGACTGTGGTGGACCCACTGTGTACCCCTGATTCTCTCCCTCCCTTGCCCCTGCTTTTGTCCCCCCTTGCTGGGAGCCAAAATAATTAAAAAAAAAAAAAAAAAAGCAGCAGCAACAAGCTACAAGCCAAATAAGCAACAAGCTATAAGTCTAAAACTAGCCAACAAGCAACTCACAAGCCAATTAAGCGAAAAACAAGCCAAATTTTGGTGGTTTTTTTATGGGTTTGGCATATCTGCCCTGCATACGTATAGAAAGAAAGCAAAACAGCAGGTGGACAGTATGAGGAGATGGAGGATGGCAAGACTATAGCCATTTTTATGATGTTATGCTGCACAGATATAGATTCATGCCACATCAGGGAAAAGAGTAATTACACTGCCATTTGCATGGCTGAATATTTACATTATACACATTCAGATACATGTATCTGCATTCAGCTGAATTAAATGATTGCATATTCAAATTAGCACACATACTGTATTCAAATAAATGCAGAAGTATTAATCGGAATGTGCAGTCATATCAAGTCTCCATTTTTCATTCCTGATTTGGAAGCAGTGGCATCTCTGCAATCAGTTACCTTGTTGGAATTGTGGTGTACATCATCAAGTCGTGTTGCTTGTTCTCTGAGAGAACTTTACTTAGTGAGTTCTACAACAAACCCTGTAAAGCCCTGTGCACTTCCTAAAGGTCTGTCTAGGTATTTCTAGACTGCCCAATAGAACTGTAGTTTCTCCCCAAATTTTCTATACTGCAAGTGCTATCATCTTTGAGGAACACCGCACTTTCCGTAATGTGGAACAATATATACACTAAAATGCAAATACTTCCAAAATTTTTAATCTGTGCAAAGTTAGGCCTTGATCCTGCACTATGCATTATGTTGGCACCCCTCTGCACCCAACATCTTCACCAGGGCTCCAAACAGACGCAAGGATCTGTCCATGTGGAGCAGCTTACAGGAGGATGGTCTTTGGACCACATTTTGAAATCCCAGGTCCTGCCTCAACTTCCTGACTGAAGCAAAGCCTTACAATACAGCCCAGATGGCCTACATGGTAGAAATAGGAACTAAAAGCATAGTCCCATTCCCTGCTTCTGAGACTCTTCCTAAATTAAGGGAACATTTACACTCTCCACTTTGCCTCCAGAGCTCCAGTGTTGGTTAAATGGGGGTGGAGGAGAGAGAATCTTGGGGAATGAGGAGGACCACAACCTTAGCAGGGTTGTGGGGAGAGACTGATAGGCACAGGGGGAAAAGAAAGGGAGCCTATGCAGAAGCTTACATCTCTAGGAGCACTTTCACCTTTGGAAACCCCACTTCTTGCCCTCCTGGAGGTGCAGCAATTGAAATTGTACCTTGTGGGTGCTGGCAGTTGCTGCATTTTCCCTCTCTCTCACCTCTATGCATATACCTATGGGCTGAAGGAAGGAATCTGAGAAGAATCATACGAAAGCCATTAAAACAAGTGAGGAACAACTTCAGAAGCCACCATTAGGTAAGAACACGTACAGAGAAGGCATCCGAGCCTCAGTAGACTCAAGTCTTATTCTCCCCATTCCCTTGACAGTTTTGGAGCAATAGGGCACCAATGGTTTCCCACTCCTTGGCCATACATGGAACTTGCTGCACTTCTCATGGATTCTGAGTCTCCTCTACACCCATACTAGAAACTTGAAAGAGAGCAGAATAAATTCTCCCTTACCCGGGCAAAGTCCCAGCAAAAAAATGGGAATCTGCCTGTCTGATCAGGAGTTACTGCAAGAGTTATAGTGCTCTGTTCAAGCCTTTTGCCACTGTGGGTGTTAGTTGCAGTGGGGTCAGCTGTGTCCCATCTTCCAAGTGCAATGGCCACATCTGCTCCCCAGTTGCTGGCGATGGGACATCATTGCAATCTCCTTCCAGACAGGTTTTCTGCAACCAGAGGGTCTCTCTCAGTTGCAGCAGTGGAAGCCAGTGTAACTCAGGTCTGAATCAAGCCCATGCTCAGGCATGGCATTAGACTTGCTGGAGCCCAGGGCCTCACTTACCTGCCCACACATTAGATTTCTGCAACATTTCTGAAGCTGAATCCCAAGCCCCAGTGCATGGGGCATTCTGTGGTGCTGGGCCCTGGGCAATTGCCCTGCTTGCTACCCCTGAACACTGGCCTTGCCCATGGTGTAGATACAAATGTTAAACATCTGCCATTCCTTAACATGACTGCAAAGCTCTGCAGAGGGGATAGGACAGGGTTTCTTAAACAAATTTGAAATTAAATTTCCTCCCAGCCCTCCTCTCCCTTTCCCTGCCCATCCCCCCCTCCCCCCCCCCAAGAAATAACAAACATGTTGCCTGTGATTAAATTCAGGGGGAAATTGTATGGCCTAGCATCCTGAAATGTAAACTACAAAACAGGGAGAGAAACACAGCTGTGACACATCCAGTCTTGCTGTGCAGCATGGCGTGGTGAATGACTATCAATTATTCTATGAGATTCTATCTTGTCCTCTTTTATCTGTACTATGTTTTCTGATATCATAGATTTAGTGAGGTCCTTAGAATACTTCAGTGGATAGAAACCACAAAGCAGATAAGTACCATAAAAATAAAATGTATTATTATTGTGCTAGAAGATGACTGCATTATATAATTAATGAAAATGCAAAAACTCCCATGTCATCATTATAAATGCCTTTGCCAGAAGCCTGTGGTTACTCCTATTTTAAAGTACTATCTATTTACTCATTATTCTAATAAAATGAAGGCAATAGTGATTTAAGTCATAGTAATGTGATGTTGAAGTTAATACAGACATTTTTAGATACACTATATTAATGTCACACACAAATAATCCATGAGTTTAAGCACTAATATTTATTTAACACCCATAAGTTACCTTGATTTATGTTCTAAATTGAATTTAAAACTATTTAGTACACATACAGTTACTCTGAGACACAACTGACAAGGATAATAATAAGGGGCAAGTCACACACAGCCCTGGTAAAACTCACACTATGGGGCGCTTACCAGGCTATTGTGTTTGGGTCCCATTACAGTAGGTTTGTGTGCTCTTAAGCTTCCCAGGGCCTGTTCTTGAAAGATGCTGAATACCCCTAGCTCCCATCAGCCACATTAGAAGTTGAGCAGCTTGCAGCAATGAGTCCTTATTTGTTTATTTTGAGAAAGTCGTAAGGCTTTACAGTTTTACAGTTAATGCTATCTATATTCAGTGACAGTGTAAATCCCAACAGAAGTACAGCATCTTGGGGACATGACAGTGCTATACAAATGTTATTTAATATTCCAACTTCACTGGCAAACTAGGACTTAAAATGAAGATTACTAATCTTCTAGTAACTGGAGTTCTTTGAGATTTGGATTCCTCTGACATTCACTGCAGATGCTCATGCACTCCGTGCCCTCAGGACCAGAAATGGTTCAATAGTAATGTCCATTAGTCTACACCTGCATCCAAGGGCATAAGGGGTGGCATGGGCTGGCTGCCTCTTCAAGGATGAAGATGGGATGGAACCTCAAAGATTCTTTATCTCCGTGAAGGACTTTGTATGGAGGATCTGCCATAAGGGCCCTAAGATATCCTACTCTGCTAGTGGAAGTAATCACCATCAGAAAGGCAACCTTCACAGATGTGTGTAAAAGGGAACAAGAGTCTAAGGGCTCAAATGGTGGGCTCATAAGTGTGGAAAGGACAAGGTTCAGCTCCTGAGGAGGAGTAGATTTAGATGGCCGAGAGAATGTCCTTAAGATACTTTTTAGGGACTTCACAGTAAGGGGATGGGCAAATAATGAGCAGTTGTCCACCAGAGGATGGAAGGCATTAATAGCTGCCAAATAAACCCTTAGTCCAGTCATCTTTTATGAGAGATGACATTCTGGGATGGGAGGGATTCCTGAGTAGGTAAGTGGCATTGCTGACACCACTGGGAAAATCACCTCCATTTGGTGGCATGGCACTTCTTTGCAGAGGCTCTCCTAATATTGGTAAGGAGGAACTGGACATCCTATGAATAGACTCTTTCTATGCTCATTGTCCATCCAAAAGCCATGCCACCAGATGAAGATGAGTCTCCAGCCCTCTCTTCTTTCTCTGTTTGTCAGGAGGGGGCATGGACTCTACTGCCCCCAGTTGGAGTAGGGAGTTTGCCTCCTGTTTGAGAATCTTCTTGTGACAGGAGTCCCTGAAAAGGGACCAGGAGGGAGTTTTGATGGGGAGGGCAGGCAGGAACATGAGCATGAAGCTGATTGAGATGATATGCAAGACTCATTTGACATAATAAGGTGCCACACTGGGAAGAAACAGGCCCTGGGGCCCCCAAAGGAGTTCATGGTAACAGCTGTTATGGAGGCTGGCTGACAAGCATCCCATCAAAATGACTTCTTGGTAGGTGACTGAGACTGAAATAGGGGCAGTGGTGCAGTGTGCTTGCCATGCTGGACCCTCTGTCGTTTTCTAGGGGGCTCATACATCTTTTGGTGAAAAAAAAGTCTGAGATGGTGTGTGATATCTTAGAGTAGGTGACCTGGAATATTTCCTACAGGGCACCAGGGTATATATCCCCAAAGAGCAGAGGGTAGCACAAGAGTCCTTAATTATATGCAATTACTCATTTGTCCTCTCCATAAAACGATTTGTTACTATTGAAGGGGAGATCCTCTACTGTTCCTTGGACTTCCTTGGGGAACTCCAAAGCCTGCAGACCTGAAGTCTGTCTCATAATCACTGTGGTGGCCATGGAGCATGACATCATGTCCACTGCATCAAGAGATGCTTGAAGGAATGATCTTGTAACCTGTTTTCCCTCATCCAAGATGGAGGCCTCCATTCCTGAGGCAACTTATTAGCAAATTCCAACAGCTTGTTGTAATTCATGAAGTGGTACTTGGACCTCAGTGACCGGTAATTCACTACACAGATGGGTAGGGTAGCTGATGAAAAGTTCTCTCTCTCTTGAAGAGATCTCATCTCTTGGTGTCTTTGTCTGAAAATGTATATATTCCTTTTCTTGTGAGAGTGTTTACCCCTGACATCTTCATGCCTCCATTTAGTAGACTCCTTGTACCTGTTGGAGGGCTCCAAGCTGGAGGGCTCATATGATGAAGGGGTGCTGCATGGAAACTAAGATAGCAAAAATGAGGAGCTGGGGTCTGAATAGGGCCTCATTGAGAACTCCATAAAGTGTCTACAGATCCTGAGACTTTCTGGTACAAGGGGGAAAGGAGCAGCAGCAGCTGCCACACCTTGAGGGAATCTATGCTTCCCAGAAGCAGTATAAGCAGGGTTGGTCGCTCACTGGGGATACCCGGGGACAGGACAGGCAGGATACGAGAACTAGAACTTTGGGCTCAATAGATGTCCCAAGTGGTGGGGGAATCAAGGGTAGAAGAACCTCTGAACCCTAATCTAGCTAATTAGTACTATGGCTATCTAAAAACCTAACAATTTATCAACCTAACTGAAGATCAAGACCATGGCCACCACAGAAGGAATCCATTCTGGTCCATGAGTAGAGAAACAGAGATGGTCAGTCTGTGTTGCCCTTATGCCTTTGGTTGGGAGTACAAGGAGGCAAAGGATGCAGGTCTGGACCAATGAACACTGCAGCTGATGAATTTCTGGTCCTGGGCATACAGACCCACAGTGAATATCAACAGATTAACAATTTTATATAGCTAGAGAGTGGGTGAAGGGATGAATTACTAGACCAAACAGTTAATTACAACTGGTTTTGGACAAATGAAACCTTTTATAGAAAAAGTGTTAATTTTTAAGTAATTTAATATACTGTTGGGATCACAGCTCCATTTTTCTCAGGCTGATCATTTTCAAATAAAAAATCACTATTAAAACATCACAGCTTTCAAGATTTGACATAGAATTTATATTTATATAAGATAAATGAAACTGATCTTGTTGGCATGAATATAATTACCTCTCTCTCTGTTAAAAAGGTATCTTTTCATACTAGAAGTATCCTCCACAAGATAAGTAGGATTACAAAGAAATGTTATGGCAAAAATCCAGTGTATTTTCTTCTATTTTAAATCTGTAAATCAATGTTGTAAAATGCACTGGAAGCAGCAGACATACCCACATGCTGAAAGATATGCTAGGCTCTGATCACCAGAGTCTGAGTTATGCTGTCATTTAGAGATAGTTTCATATTGTAGTCTCCACCACTTCCTTTTACACTTACATTCAATTTAGTTAAAAAATTGAATCAGACTCTCACTAAATGGTATGTGGGACATTGTCCCACTCACAGGAAAAAGTTTTTCTCCTAATTCTAAGTCACAAAATGTTTATTGAACACATGAAAGTCTTTTATGCTCAGGCAGTTGTTGTACTGCCCCAGATGGCAGAGTGCATTCTAGTGAAGAAAAGGTTCTGTAGTATGCAGTCCTAACCAGGAAGTTGGGCATGTCCAAGGAAGCCTAGGGATGTGTTAATTCAGTACATCCCCAGGGCAGTTTCTGCCAGCAAGACTCATAGGCAGGTGGCAGTGGAAATGTTAGGAGATCATCATGAAAGAGCCTAGGTGGTGTAACAAAATATCAGTTATAACTAAAAGTTACTATAACTTTATAACTATAAAAATAACTAAAAAAGACTAGTTAGACCAGTCCTGCTCCCTGCCAACACAAAATTGTGCCTACTTATGCATTTATTAATATTTGGTCCAGGTGAGTTTTAAATGTGCCGTGCAAGCAGGTTTCCACTGCTTCCTTAGGGAGATCTTGCTGAGGACATACTATGTTACACTCTTCTGTAACATCGATCCAAAGCATTACAGCCTGTGATAACACTTAGCTGTTAGACTGCATTTTCTAGCTCTCAAAAGGTAGGATCCACAAAGTAGGTGCCTAAACTGTTTGATTCCTGGTGGTGAGTTCCGGTTTGGGGATTGCTAAACTGACTCAGAGCAGCTTGGATGTAGGTACCTATCGCTGAGAAACAGGTGGAGCTTAGCACATCTGTTGTCAGCCTCTCCTAGTGCCTAGCTTAGGCAGGGAGCAGTAGTGTTGGCTTTTGGGGATGGCATTTTCAGGCACTTCTCTCCCCCACCATGCATTGCACTCGGAGTGTAGGTGCCTAACTCAGTTTTGCGGATCACTGTGTAGTCCTGTGATTTCCTAGGTGCTGTGACATGCAGCATTGCAACACCTAAGTCCCAGACTTGTGCTCAGCCCAGTAGACCTTCGTTGTTATCAGTGCTCTTGCTGTGCTTTGAACCATTACTGCTGAATTCTGTCATGGGAAATGCCAGGTATTCATTATTACTATTATTTGGGTGTCATTGTTTCCACTCGCATGTCCTATCACGCAGCCCTGCACCTTTGCTGAGAATCATGTGTTGCTCTTTTGACACTTAGGGCAGGTCTACACCAGAAACACTACATTGGCACAGCTGTATGGCTGGACCTGCGCCACTGTAGCATGTCTGGTGAAGACACACTATGCCAACGGGAGAGTGCTCTGTGTTGTTGGTATAATTACTGCACCTCTGCACAGGTGGAAACTGTCAGCAGGAGAGGGACATAGTGCCTAGTGCTTAGGTTGCTGTAACATGCATCACTTATGGGGGGGGGGTGTCTTTCACACCCCTGAAGAACGTACATTAGATCAACTTAAGCAGTGGTGTCGATCTGCTTTTAGACACTGTTCATTTGCTTTGGGATATGGCTTTACAATTTCAGTGGAAAACAAAACAGCCCAATGCGATTTCTTTTTGATTTTCTTTCCTCCTCAGATCTTGTCCGCCTGTTGATTTGCAGGTAAAAGACAGGTGGCTTAGATATATGGGGATAAGGGGTTAAAATATGTACTTCAGACAATACAATGAGGGAAATAACAGAGCCTGTGAAAGAGGAAGATACCTACCTTATCTGAGACATGTTTTGAAAGGGTTGTGTGTGTGCTGGGAGTTAGACCACCGATAGCCTGCCATAGAGAATCACATTTCATTTCAATTCCCAAGGATGAAAAGGTGATGCTGGCTAATTTGAACCTAGTGATTAAGACCTCATTTCAAATTTCCAGAGTCAATTAAGCCCTGTTCTCTCCCCAGCCTGTGGACCTCACTTTGTTGTTAATCATCAGGAGACAGGGAAATTGCTTTCACATAAAACTTGCACTGTTTTTGCTGGAAACAAAACACTGATCTGATTTTGCCTGATGGAAGAGGTTTTTATGCCTGCTGGACATGAGTGCAGGAATACAAAGCTCCTACAGGCCAGGATGGGACAGGCAGATTACTGGCAGAGTAGGAGGGGCTCAGCTGGAGTCCAGCTACAGTGGTGGATCCCATTCTCTGGGCCATGTTAGCAGGCAGGATTCTCTCTCTGGAAGCCACATTTGGGCATGGACTCAGTGAGGAGGATTAAGATCCAGAGAGGCATATTTGAAATCTTTATAAAATGGATACTACAGCACTGGTCCCAAATGCTGTAGTGACTCCACTGTAAACTCTAGCCTTAGATATCAAGACTGCAGAGCATTTCAATATTGCTTTCTATTAAGGGCTCCTAACTCATGATGTATGTACACATAATGGAGAGAGGAACTATTCTAGTTTGAACTCTGTATAATGCCTTTCACCCCACCATCTCTCTGTAAGTATCATTATCCCTCTTTTATATAAGGGGAAACTGATACACCAAAACATACTCTGCCCAAGGTCACAGAGGAGACAAGTACAGAGTTAAAGAACCATAACCAGGATGGAGCAAGCAGGGAAGCTGCCTGGGGTGCAGCGCTGCGGGTGGAAAAAATGACCAAAAAATCCACGAGGGGTACAAATATGCTTGCTCCCCCAGGTTGCTAAAACGCCTAATTACAGCTCTGACTGAAGTAATAAAGTTGACTAGCTTGCATATAATTTAGAAGTCTAAGGATTATCCTTCATTGCATTTGCATCTACACACCGCAGGGAAAATTGGAAGGTCTGTTCCCAGATCTGTTAAATAGTTTTGCCCATAATACTGGCTGTCCTATTAAGCTCTGAACATTTGGAACCTTCAATAGTCTCTTTCAATACTTTGTTACCTTACATGACTTACTGAAAAGTCACCTGACAAGATCTTCCCATTATTATAATAAGATTAAATAGGAATATTTCTACTGGCGTTACTCCAATTTTATCTATAAACAACCACAATGAATCAACACCTACAGTAAACATTAAAAGATATCAAATGTACAAGAGTAGATGCATTGTTAAACTATTGTATAGCTTAATTTTTTAGATGAAACAATACATTTAAAAATATGATCTAAACTATATTTAATCTACATAATACTAAGTGAAAGCCTGTGCTGTCATATGGGTATAATTTGTAAGATGCAAAAAAGCCAAAAATAGCCAAGCCCTTAAGAACTCGAGCGAGAGACCATGAAGCCCAGTGATGATGCAGCGTGGTACAATTCTAAACAAAAAAGAGCTCTTAACAGCTTGTAGCTGTTTCCTTTACTTCAGTCAAACTGATTCAAGAGCCATCATAGATTTCAGACTAGTACTAAGATAGAGGGACAATCCTGGACTCTTATTATGTAGATTCATTATTTTAAATTGAAAAATATAAACAGATTATTACACACTAAATAGTCTAAATCTAATAATCCCTAAAACTGCAGTAGGATTAATTGCGTGTAAAATTGGGGTCAAGTACCAAGATACTAAAAAAAGGTGAAGGGAATATCAATCTATATTTTTAAGAGTCCACTGGGGCAGTTCTCATCACAGTATGTGCATGTCAGAGGTGGGCCCAAAACAAAACCTGGATCAGAACATCGTGAATTTTGAGGAAGTTCAGGTCCTTATTCAGATCCACACTTGTGGCATAGGTTCATCTCAAGCATGCCTAATAACACTCTACAGCTATGCAGTGTCTCCCATTCAGCAGGGTGGTGATCACTCACTGCCCAATGTGCTTGTAAGAGCTCTGCTTTATTCTGTGTATGAATATGCTATGCATAACAACAAAAAGAGCTTCATAGCACCCCTGAGCAAAGCTCAGTCTTTAAAGACCCAAATACACATTTTCCCTTAAAAGCCAAAACTTTAATAGCACTTAACACTAATGTACCACGGTTACAAGTATTTATACCAAGCCTAATAACTGACAATGTTCAACTAATCTTTCAAGTGTCCTGCACCGTTGCTTAGAGTTGCAATACTTTCCTGGAACATCAGCACTATTGCTGTCCAGAGGTGATAAATCTGTTTGTTCCATGCCCTGGGTCTCTACTGTCTTAATGGGTTGTTGCCTCTGATTCTCTGGACAAAACAGCAAACTTGGTGTCCCTCCCTTCTGGTCTTTGGAGAAGGTGTCACCTATTTCTCTATAGTATGTGTGCATCTGGGGTGACAACTTCACATAATCATGGGGAAAATTCCTGTGGCACCACTGTTATTTGCAACCATTGCTTCCCATCATACAGAAGTGGAGCTTCATTTTTATGAAGTGGTAGTATCTCTCAGGATCCCAAGTCAATTTTTTTTTTTGCCTTATTTGTCCTTTTTTCACTCCTGGTACCATGTAGTATTCAGTGCTCATTTAATGCTTAGGGTACTTGCAAGAGATCCGCTTTATCCTGCATTTGGTTCCAAATGGCTGAGCTTCAAAACACTCCACCAGCTTCTCTGTCCAGGACGCTCAGCCTTTATAGGCACAATTCCAATACCAGAGGTATCTCAGTGTTACAGACAAATAATAGGGAGCTTTGAAAGTTGTTTGGTTCAGTTGCAAAAGCAACTTTAAAGGTGGGTGATGACAAAAGGAAATACTAAAGAAATTGAGCTAAACAGAGGTTGAGCTCAAATAAAATTAATCAGAGCAATGGTGGCCTTTTTAGAAATGCTACTTTTAAAAATTCTGACCCAAACTTCTGATCAGTGCAGTTTTGGGACTAAAAAAGGAAACAAAGTAAGACATTTTGAAAAACATTTTATTCTTCAAATTCGTGAATAATGTATTGTTCACGAAAGTGAGAAACTAAACACTAATTTGAGCTACAAAAAGTGGGGGCCAGGAATATACAGCTCTGCACAGACACATGGAAATTTTTTTTTTTAACCTTACAAGGGATTTAGCAAATGTTTAGTCACTTTAGTCTTTTGGTTTCAGTCACTTTAGTCTTGTGTCCCTTGAGTTTTGGGATCCCAATGACATTAAAAAATTTCCCAGCAAAACCCCAAAGTGGTTTCCACCCCAACCCACATTTGAAGACTTCCTCACCTTTCCTCCAGTTACCAATAACCAACAAGAGACTCAGGCTCCTGTCCCATATCATCTTGAATCTAGATACAAGGAGGCCCAGGGAAGAAGCATCAGTGAAATGAAATCAAGCAATGAGTAGCTACTGTTATAGGATCTTTGGGTTCAAACCCAGAGTAGTGGGTGGACCCAGGGTCCCCTACCAGCCACAATGGCATTAACTCCAAGAAGGTGATGAGGCTTATCTGAGAGCCTGAACAAAGGGCTGAATTTAAAGGGACTGAGCTGCGGCTGAAGACCCCAGTGAGGGCAATGAGATGTTCATTTATTGGACACTTTACTACCCTGGAAGGGATTCATTTGGACTTATATGGCTTGGCCCTCTGGCAAAGTCACAAAGACCCCCATGTTATCCAGCAGCCAGGAGCTGGTGCCAGGGGTGAGAACAGTACTACAGTACCACACCTAGCTACTAGAAGTTAATATTTGCTATCATTTATGTTATGCTACTGCAATGGGGGCACTTTCCCTTTGAGAGTCAGCCAGCTGGTCTTCTCTTCACCTGCAAATCTTAATGAAGGCAGCCTCTTGGCCCCTTCCTCCACTTCCAATTTATGTAGAGGGCTTATCTTGTTGACCCCCTTCTCCTTACCCTAAACAATTCCCTGTCTATCCACAAACAGCCTCAAAAACATACGCTGGATCCCACACCCACAACAGTCTTTTCTGTCATTTTGGGACCCTGAGCACTTAGAATGCACCATGTTACTAGCCAATCCTGTTACCAATTCATAATGTAATATTTCTGAAACAGAGCAGATTGCATTAATCTCGAGTATGTTCTACTTTCTGTACTGTTTGATCATTATTTTATCAAAATGTTTTATCTTGAGTCATGCCCCCAAAAGTCTCTATGACCTTCCTAATTTTGTTCAGCTCACATTAATATCATTGATATCAAAACTGGATGGCAATTTTGTGCTCCAATACCATCATGAGAAGTATTAAACTCTGAAATTCTGCTTTGTGACTGAAGTAGATGCAATAATAAAAACCAATGCTGAAATTGTCATAATAAATAATGCTCAGCAACAGATGTTAATTTTAATGTTTCAGAACACAGGAACATATCCTTTTTCATATATGCTATCAACTTCACTCAAAAACCATTTTTGGCTAAATAGATCATAACATAAGCGGTAGCAAATATTAACTCAGGAAAAAGCAACCTTTGGATATTAAACTTGTACTATACAGGACTCAGAAACTGTAAAGACTGAGAAACTCAAAGAATCAGTGTCATCAAAATAAAAAAGTGTGTGTCCCTATTTTATATTGGGATGGGATGCTACCTTACAATAAAATGTTCTGCAATAGATTCAGCAGTACAATGCAATGTATCATCAGGCTCACACATTTTCATAAATTCTTCTTGCATCAGAAACAACTGGAAAAATTATTCCAGAAGGCAACAGAGTTATAAAAAGGATGAATCTGGCACAGTATCACTAAGATAATTTAGGAACAACATTTTATGAGAGAGAATCCCACTTACAAATCCAAGTGAACCACATTTGCCTACCACATTTACCACAACAGCACATGCAGATAAAACACTTTTTGCATGCAAGCATGTAGGAAAGTGTACAACGTACATGTGCATGTTTATGTCTTCTCCCCTTTAAAAATGAAACCATTGGGCTTTAAAATTGTCTCTCTCTTCCCCCAGTTCTGATATTGTTTCTTCATGATCCAAGCCAAATTTATTAGGGTAAGTGTGAAAGATGTGTCCATTTGCTTTCAATGTGACCATTTTCATCTTAATAGGTTTTGAATTGCCTGAAATTGACTACCGAGCACTCCTAAACACAATGTTTCATCTGAGTCTTCTCTTCTTGTACAAATACATTTAAACCAAAATGTCACAACTCTCATGTATCAAATGATAGAGAATGCACAGAAATATAAAGGGCATGTTCTAGTCTCAGCGTTTGTTTAGAACACTGTCAGAAATCATTTGCAAGTGAGCCATGTACCACTATCATTATGCCATGAGTATTTCATTTATAATTAAACTAGCGTCAAGAAAGCAAAACACCATTTAAAGAATAATTTCCAAATCATTTCAGGTCTCCTATTAAACATCATTACCTCTCCTTTTTGGTTATTCACCTACTGCTCAAAGACTCCAAACCCATTTTAATGAAAATAGACTGAATTACATGTTCTAACTCTTTTGACCTCCAGTTTGAATGAATTCCATCTCTATACATCTCTGTTTCACTTGAGCTGTTCTTTATTATTGAATTTTGCAGCTTACCCTGAATTCTAATGTTTAAATTCCCCAGTCATTTCTTAGTGTTACATATGATATTTTTAACTGCTATATACAATAGTGTTTACAGAAATATAATGAAGACACTGCTTCCTTTACCAGCCTTTATATATGGTAGTATAAATAGGTAAGGACTGCAGGGATGCATTCTTATTACTTATTCTATTTAGGTTACTAGTATTACCTCACTATAGGAATGACCCAAAAACCCATTAAAATCAATGTGAATCTTTCCATTGACTTGGATGGCTTTGGATCAGGCCTCATAAAGACAGTTCAGTGTGCAATGTCGCAGTTAATTGCACCTGTGTACAAATATATTTATAATATTAGAACAACACTTATAGCTGTGTGGGCGTCCAACAGAATTAAATGGAACAGGAGAGGCTAGGTCACTATTACAAAAACATATTTTATAAAGTATTAACAAAACACTTCAAAAAGTGCAGTAATGCTAGGTTCCCAGTGCCTCCTGTATCACATGCATTGTCATGAGCTTTCAAAAACAAATGCTCTCTGCAATTAGATCAGCATAGAATGAAATAGTTTATATACATAGATTAAATAAAAGATCAGTGTCCTCTCACAGTTAAAGTACAGTGAATGAACTGCAGAACTATTGTGATACAAATTCACTATTAGGAGTTGGTTGCTAAACCAGTTTATTTCCAAACTGAATTTGATCCATGGTGTATGTATCTATCAATTGGGACAAAGTTTCAAGTCTGTATTTGCAGGTCCTGCACTTCCTGGCAGATTTAGGGGCCTCAGAAACTCATCTAGGCCCCAGAGTGACCTCCTTTTCTCAGTAACCAATTAGGGGAGGCAGAAAGCCCCTGCTCTGTCACAGATTTCCTCTGTGACGTTAGGAAGTGATTTAGCCTCTCTGTGCCTCAGTTTCCTATATGTAAATTGGGGAGAACAACACTTCCCTATTTTACAGAGATGGTGTGAGACTAATAAACACATTTAAGATTGTGAGGTACTTAGATACTAAAATTATGGTGGCCAAATAAGTACCTAAAATAATTATTTATTTCTAACAGACCCAAAAAGTGTGCAAGATGCTTCCCCAAACAGACAGATGTGATCTCTGTCCCAGGAAACTCACTACCCAATTTTAAGTAGTGACATAATGAAGGTGTAACAATACAGTAGGAAGGGGTTTGGAGAGGAAGGACCAGGAGATTACAAGATTACTTGATTAGTTAGCAAGCTTAGTGCAGAAGGGGGTTTATTTACTTTTGCGTGCATTGTCTTTGCTTGATAAACTCTTTTAGACTTTGCAGTAGGCATGGTCTCAAGATAGGCCTTAAACAAGGAAAAAGTTAGTGGCCTTGAACGTCAGCTTGAAAAGAAGGAAGTACAGAGAGAGTTGTGTGAGAAGCAGATGTATACAGCATCCAGGCTGGCGTCATTGACAGAGCAAAAGAGGTGAGGATAATGCAATAAGAGCTCAGTGGGGCTGTCAGTCTATTGTGCCCAGGAATCTGAAATCTTTTCTGTTCTCAGGTCCATAAGGGGGTTGGGTAAGGGAACCCAGGCCCACCCACTCCACTGAGCTCCAACTCAGAGCCCTCAAGCAAGACACGCAGGATCAGGGTTCGCTGAGTCTGACAGTGCCCTGAGCTCCTTCCTAGCTTCCTCCAGACTCTGCAGGCTCTTCAGTCTGTGGTCTGATCAACCCTTCCTGGGGTGTTGTCCCTGGGCAACTCTTTAGTAGTTTGCTGACATGAATTCCTTTCTCCAGCCTGCTCACTCCTCTGGTAGCCACCCCTCCTCTCTGCTTCCCAGCCCTTATCATAAAATCATAGAATATCAGGGTTTTATCCTTCCAGCTGCTATGAGACTGCCAGTCAGCAGTGACCAACAGTGCCTGTATTAACCCTTTGGTTGCTGGGCCAGTGTGAGGTGCATATACCCCCAAGACACACCCACGCTTTCATTCGAATGGATATTCTGTCCAAACTGTCACCAAGGCACAAGCACAGTGTCCCATATCCCATATTTGACACAAATTCTCCTCCAAAGTGTTTGCTCATCAAAAATAAAATGTAGAGCCCTGGTTAAGCTTTGACATTGTTACCTTATATTTAAACTGAATAAGTGCTCATGAATGCTATGATATGAAAAGTTTATTGCCTCCAGTATAACACTATTTATTCTCAATTTAAAATAGCCCTATTGATATGAAAAGGGCATTTCAAATCAATACTTTATCAGGAGTCTGTGCATGTTAACAGGCAAGAAATAGGGAGTGCATTGACTGTAGCTATTCCCCCTCATGGACAGAAACAAATATTTCTGAACAGTTACTACTACAAATCTGGCCATGTTCAATAGCAGATGAATATCCTTACTAGGGCTGGCAAATATCACAATATATTTCCCATGAATTTGCATTTGAATGTTTAAAATAACTTGTTTTGGCCTACCGGCAACCTTCTTGTATTTATTTTCTATGAAAGTTTGTGTGAGTGAGTTTCACTAGCATTATAGCACTCAGAAAATGAATTTTAATATCACCAAAATTATGTAATCAAAAATTAATTTACTTTTTTTCATGGTGCAGAGCAACTTGAATGACAGGTATTGAACACATGTCCAATATATTCAAAGGCATAAACAAAAGATCACCAAATATAGACTCATAGACTAAGGTCAGAAGGGACCATTATGATCTAGTCTGACCTCCTGAACAACGCGGGCCACAGAATTTTACCCACCCATTTCTGCAATATACCTCTTACCTGTATCTCAGGTATTGAAGTTCTCACATCATGGTTTAAGGACTTCAAGGTGCAGAGAATCCTCCAGCAAGACACCCATGCCCCATGCCGCAGAAGAAGGCAAAAAACCTCCAGGGTCTCTGTCAATCTGCCCTGGAGGAAAATTCCTTCCCGACTCCAAATATGGCAATCAGCTGAACCCTGAGCATGTGGGCAAGACTCACCAGTCAGACACCCAGGAAAGAATTCTCTGTAGTTACTTAGATCCCATCCCATCCAACTTCCCATCATATGCTACCAGGCCCATCTATTACAATAGTCAAAGATCAATTGCCAAAATTATGTTATCTCATTATACCATCTCCTCCATAAACTTATCAAGCTTAGTCTTGAAGCCATATAGGTCTTTTGCCCCCAATGCTTCCCTTCGAAACCTGCTCCATAATTTCACTCCTATGATGGTTAGAAACCTTCATCTAATTTCGAGTCTCAATGTCCTGTTGGCCAGTTTATATCAATTTGTTCTTGTGGCCACATTGGTACTGAACTTAAATAATTCCTCTCCCTCCATAGTATTTATCCCTCTGATATATTTATAGAGAGTAATCATATCTCCCCTCAGCTTCTTTTGGATAGGCTATACAAGCCAAGCTCCTTGTATAAATAAATATAAAATGTAGTCTTAGTTTTCTCTGTCTTGACAGACAATAAGTGCTAAATTATCAGTGTTGAAACACAGTGATGGGTCTGGAATCTAATGCAACTGAAAGTACCAGTCAGCACTGACACTCACATGACACTTAAAACAAAAGGATTTCCTAAAAAGTTTCCTAAACATATACTGTATTTTTGAAGCTTAACATTTGTCTGGAACTCTTTTTATTAGCAAAAAGTATTGAAGAATATTAGGTTTAAGTATTATTTTCACTATCTGATTTCTCCATGAACTCAGGGGCCTTATAGCCCCAAAGTTTGGAAAAGTGAAACATTATAATACAAATTAAAATAATTATTAAATACAAATTATAAACTTCAAGATAAAAAGCAATATGCAAAATTATTCAAAATACTGTTGTTTTAGAGGTTTGCAAATCCCTAAAATATATATTTCCATAATTCATTAATATACCTAAGGAAACACCCAGACAACATACTGTGCTTTTATTGTACAGAGACTCAATACAACCCATAAAAGTACCCTTTCTACAATAACACTGATCAAATGAACAATGTCAGGGAGACTGGACTGGCCAGACCTGATTTAACAAACAGAGACAGTAGGTGAAATGAACATTTAACAGCCCTTAACACAAAACAGAAACAAAATGACAACTAAAAGCACTTGTCAGATAACTTTAGTGTGTATTTATATATCCTTTCCCTCTTTCAGAGTGGGAGAAAACTGACATTTTACAAATTGACCTATGTAAAGCAAAATGTCAGAGAGGTGTGAAGCAATTGCCTCATGAAATCTGAGGCAGAGAGAATAAAACATAAAGGCAGAACAGTTAAGTTTGAGAAAGAGAAGGAAAAATGCAGTCTTCTGCTTCGTTTTTAAGAACACAGTACAGATAACATGCCCAAATACAAATACTGATTCAGACCTGAACCCTAATTTTCTGAGTTGTTTGGATCCAAGGTTTTGATTAACTCTATTACAGAGCGAGGGACTAGCTGCAACATTTGGATCTGGATTAACCTATCACTTAAATCAGTTTCTGTACCAGATGACTGGAGGATAGCTAATGTGATGCCAATTTTTAAACGGAATCCTGGCAATTATACATCAGTAAGCCTACTTTCAGTGACAGGCAAATTGGTTGAAATGACAGTAAAGAACAGATTTACCAGATACATAGATGAACACAATATGTTGGGGAAGAGTCAACCCAGCTTTTGTAAAGGGAAATCATACCTCACCAATCCATTAGAATTCTTTGGGTGAGGCAACAAACATGCGGACAAGGGTGATCTGGGTTAGTGCACTTGGAGTTTCAGAAAGCCTTTGACAAAGTACCTCACCAAAGGCTCTTCAGTGAAGTACACAGTCATCGGATAAGAGGGAAGGTCATTTCATGGATCAGTAACAGGTTAAAAGATAGGAAACAAAGTGCAGGAATAAGTAGTCAATTTTCAGAATGGAGAGAGGTAAATAGCAGTGTTACCCAATGGTCTGTACTGGGACCAATACTACTCAATATATTCATAAATGATACGGAAAAGGGGGTGAACAATGAGATGGCTAAATTTGGAGACAATATAAAAATTATTCAAGACAGTTAGGTCCAAAGCAGACTGTAAAGAATTACAAAGGGATCTCACAAAAGTGGGTGACTAGGCAACAAAATGACATTTTTATGTTCTTATAGAGATAAATATTCCCAGGGTTAATGCTGTTTAATCGGTGTTGATGTGTGCCTGTCTCGAGTTCCAGTTTCACCAATATTCCAGCTTTCTATCTTCAGTAAATTTTCTTTCATCTTTCATTTTTTAAATTCCTATTACTAAAATTATTTACATCCCTTGCACTTCTGTTTCCTTCATATATTCCTGCTGAGTATACTTATGATCTGGAAATATGCATGGTAGTCAAAAGAGCAAACAAAATGTTAGGCTATGTATAAATAATTGGATAAAGAATAATGGTGGAATATTACATAAATCAGTGGCGGATACCACTGTGGTGGATGCTCAGATCTGGACAACCAATCTCATGAAAGATATAGTAGAAACAGAAGGAAGATATCTGATAGGTAAGATTCTCAAAAGGGACTAAGTTACTTAGGAGCCTAAATTTTAATTACTAATGTGAATTAGGCACCTGGGAAGCTTAAATGCCTAAATCTCTTTTGAAATATGACTTAGGCTCCTAAATCATATATGTGCTTTTTAAAGATGAAAATAGTTACATGCATTAAAAGACTTCTACATAAGAAATTAGGAGTAGTATTTTTTATCTAAAATAATGAATGGTAGGGAGAAGGGAAGTTGGGAATTCCTATTTACCTTCTTCTCAATGCAAGAACAAGTGGAAATTCAATAAATTTAATAACTGTAAGTGGTAATTAAACCATTGACTTCACTGGGGCCAATATTTCACATGTTGGCATGAACTAAGCATATAAATATTTACTTTACAGTCAACGTAAAAGTCGGTGAAAATGTCATTCCCACATAACTGAAAAGCTTGGTTTCCTAGAAGTAGCAGTGAATTACAGGCTGACTGTCTGAAAGGCTGCAGAATTTATATAATTTTACTACTGATTTTTCTTACCCTTCTCAGAAAAATTGGATGTGAAAAGACTCAAATTTCCAAAGACATTAGCAATGATATGTGTTTAAAAAAACACTAAAAAGCCTCTGGAAGATTGAAGTCTGGCTGCTGAAACCTATTTCTCATAAAAGCTCTTAGAAAAGGCTTAAATCAAGTGTAGTAATCTTTAGCAAGCATTAAAATTCATGTGTCAGTTTCTCAATGCATTGTTCTAATGATAGGTCATAAAATTCGATAAGAATCAATAAAATGGTAGTGTCAGCATAACAGTTATTAGCATCAAAAAATAAAAAAAGTCTTGCAAGACAATAGTAGATTGAAAGATAAGCTCCTGGGATCCTGAACACACTGTGTGTGTGTGTGTGTGTGTGTGTGTGTGTGTGTGTGTGTGTGTGT
>ML677342.1:17211180-17282624 GCA_007922305.1 Dermatemys mawii
TGTGTGTGTGTGTGTGTGTGTGTGTGTGTGTGTGTGTGTGTGTGTGTAAGAAGAATATCAGCAGTATGTGTAATTTAGCAGAAACCCATTATATATTATCACTCTTTATGAATGAGTGATGAAACTATATCAAGGCTCATGATGATGGATAGAAATCAAGGTGATGTACACATTTAAATATCAGAGGGATTTTATCCTCTCAAATTGTGAGTTGACAAAGAGTAATAAAAATGTTCATTCTTTTGTCAGTGAAACTGAAGATTTATATTGCTACTTCTAAAAAATCACAGCATACCAGAATAGGAATTGGCCACAGACAGTTATTGTCTTACATTTATTGTATGGCCTGAGGTTGAATGTTATGAAGGTTTCTTTGTTTTGCTAAGGGGATGGTTACTAACATTCATTAACAAGGGGTGGGGTTAGTAATGAAACTCCTTAGGAAGAGAAGCTGAAAAACTGGAGTTTACAGAAGAGGATAAATAGTTCTTAAATAATAGTACTAGAAATAGTTGATAACTGCCAAACAGTTTTGCAGTTTTCACCTCTTACTTTACTACGACAAATCCCTACAAATTTTGGCAAGATTTTTCATTTTCTTCCATTGGTTAAGGTTAACAGGAAAGCAGTGTTTTCCCCTCAATGTAATACATTAAAATTAATACACAATTTTATACTACAAATGTGGGGTATGTGTACACATGTATGTATATTATATATGTGAATTTATAGTTATATGAAACCTCATGTTACAAAGCCTGAATTTTGAAAGTTTAAAGCAGAATATCTCTGGAGATTAATTCAGTCTCAGTTACTTGAATATTTAACATTTTTCATGGGCACTACTCTAGTGAAAAGTCACATCTGTTCTCTGTTTATTGAGAAGTTGTTGTATGAATAAGTCATAGAATCACTGAACCGTAGAAGATTAGGGTTGGAAGAGCCCTCAGGAGGTCATCCAGTCCAACCTTCTGCTCAAAACAGAACCAATCCCAAATAAATCATTCCAGCCAGGGCTTTGTCAAGCTGGGCCTTAAAAATCTCTCAGGATGGAGATTCCACCACCTACCTAGGTAACCCAATCCTGTGCTTCACCACCCTCCTAGTGAAGTGTTTTTTCCTAATATCCACCCTAGACCTCCCCCACTGCAACTTAAGACCATTACTCCTTGTTCTGTCATTGGCCACCACTTAGAACAGCCTAGCTTGATCCTCTTTGGATCCTCCCCACCCCACTTCAGGTAGTTGAAGGCTGCAATCAAATCCCCCTCAGTCTTCTCTTCTGCAGACTAAATAAGCCCAGTTCCCTCAGCCTCTCCCCTTAAGCCCCCTAATCACTTTCATTGCCCTCTGATGGACTCTCTCCAATTTGTCCACATCCTTTGTGTAGCAGGAGGCTCCAAAACTGGATGCAATACTCCAGATGTGGCCTCACTAGTGCCAAATAGAGGGGGGGATAATCACTTCCCTCGACCTGCTGGCAATGCTCCTACTAATGTAGCCCAATATGCCATTAACCATCTTGGCAACGAGGGTGCACTGTTGACTCATATCCAGTGTCTAGTCCACTGTAATCTCCAGGTCCTTTTCTGCAGAAAGGCCAGTTGGTTGCCAGCCTGTAATAGTGCATAGGATTCTTCCATCGTAAGTGCAGGACTCTGCTTTTGTCCTTATTGAACCTCGTTAGGTTTCTTTTGGCCAATCCTCCAATTTATCTAACATCACTCTGGACCCTATCCCTATCTTCCAGCGTATCTATCTTTCCCCCCAGCTTAGTGTCATCTTTGAACTTGCTGAGGTTGCAATCCATCCCCTCATCCAGATCATTAATGAAGATGTTGAACAAAACCAGCCCCAGGACAGACCTCTGGGGCACTCTGCTTGATAACAATTGCCAACTAGACATCAAGCCATTGATCAGTACCCGTTGAGCCCAAAGATCTAGACAGCTTTCTATCTACCTTACAGTCCATTCATCCAGTCCACACTTCTTTAACTTGTTGGCAAGAATACTGTGGGACACCATATTAAAAGCTTTGCTAAAGTCATGGTATATCACTTCCACCACTTTCCGCATATCCAAAGAGCCAGTTATCTCATCATAGAAGGCAATCAAGTTAGTTAGGCATACTTGCTCTTGGTGAATCCATGTTGACTGTTCCTGATCACCTTCCTCTCCTCCAAGTGCTTCAAAATGGATTCCTTGAGGACCTGCTCCATGACTTTTCCAGGGACTGAGGTGAAGCTGACTGGTCTGTAGTTCCACAGATTCTCCTTTTTCACTTTTTAAAAGATGGCCATATATTTGCCTTTTTCCAGTTGTCCAGGACCTCCCCCAATCACCACGAGTTTTTAGAGATAATGGCCAATGGCTCTGCAATCAAATCAGCCAACTCCCTCAGCATCTCAGAGACATTAGATCCTGCCCCATGGACTTGTGCATCTCCAAGTTTTCCAAATAGTCCTTAACTGGTTCTTTCACCACTGAGGGCTGCTCACCTCCTCCTCATACTGTTCTGCCCAGGGCAGCAGTTATGGAGCTGACCTTGTCTGTGAACACCAAGGCAAAAAAAGAATTGAATACTTCAGCTTTTTCCACATCATCTGTCCGTAGGTTGCCTCCCCCATTCAGTCCCACACTTTCCCTGATTTTGTTCTTGTTGCTAACATACTTGTAGAAAACCTTCTTGTTACCCTTCACATTCCTTGCTAGCTGCAACTCCAAAGTGTTTTGGACTTCCTTATTAAACTCTTGCATGCTCGAGCAGTATTTTTATACTCCTTTCTAGTCATCTCCCAGTTTCCACTTCTTGTAAACTTCCTTTTTGTGTTTAAGCTCACCAACGATTTCTCTGTTACGCCAAACTGGTCACCAGCCATATCTGGTATTCTTTCTGCACATCAGAATGGTTTGTTCCTGTGCCCTCAAAAAGCCTCCTTTAAAATACAGCTAGCTCTCCTGGATTTCTTTCCCCCTCATACTCGCCCCCAGGGGATCCAGCTAATCAGTTCCCTAAGGGAGTCAAGGTCTACTTTTCTGACATCCAGTACATGTGACCCAATACACAAACTGGATCATACCTTGCTGCATGAGCAGCCTGAATGGAGCTGATCGGATTTCTCATGAAATAAAACATGGCTCAGTGAGTGGGTCAAATCTGGTCTTGTGCCTTTGACATAAGTTTTTAGTCTTTATTCCAATGATTTTCTTAAAATTATGGCTTTCCAAAAGCTCATGAAAGAATTAGGTGCCCAAATCCCACAGAATTTCAATGGCACCTCACTCACTTTGTCTCTTCTGAAAATCTCAGCCTAAAAAAAAAGCTATATAGCTATCCATTTGGATATACATTTTTACCTAGTAAAATCTACATGCAATTATCCAGTCATTCACAGAACTACACACAAATCTCATTAATTTAATCTAAATTAATACTATAGGGATTTTTTCTATTAAAATATTTACATATTAATAACTAACAACAAGGCAGAAATAATTAAGTATTAGTAATATAATACTAACATCCTAAAAATTAATACTTCTGTGAGTTATAGTAGGGAATCTGCTTTAAGAAATATTAACAGAAATATAACAATAACAAATACACACCACAGTCCTGATTTCCCAAGGTAATGTTCACCTGCAACTTCCAGTGAGTTGAAGTGAAACTGCCAGCCTCTTTCTGGGTGCTCAGCATTTCCGAAAATCCAGCCCTAGGCACAAAAGCAAACAAACAGCTGCTATTAAAAATAGTTGTTTTAAATCAGAGGTACTGACTCCATGGGTGCTCCAGGGCTCGAGCACCCATGGGGAAAAAATGATGGGTGCTCTGCACCCACTGGCAGCACCCTACCCCAGGTCACCTCTGCTTTGCCATTGCCTCCTTTTTCTCCTCCCACTCCCAGTGCAAACAGCTGTTTTGCACAGCAAGCCTGGGAGGGAGACAGGAGGAGGGGGAACACAGAATGCTCAGGGGAGGCGGCAGGACTAGGGCAGGGATTTGGGGAGGGGTCCAATGGGGCAGGGAGGGGCAGAGTTTGGGCAGGGACTTTGGGGCAGGGGTGGAATCGGGGTGGAGCCGGAGGCAGTGGAGGGTGCAAGCACCCACCAGCGCTGACAAAAGTTGGCACCTGTATTTTAAATAATGTCTCATTATAGGTCCTTTATTATGCCAACACTTTAAGGGCTGGTCTTCTTAGATATTTTAGCTGACTTTTTGTCCTCCCCCTGTCTCCCATAATTATAGCTTTTTTGAGTAACCTACAATCTCATGGGATATTGCATTACATATTTTCTATTGGACAGACTTGCTTAACAATAAATGCTCAGCTCTTTTTTTTCTGTGCGTAAGAGCCCCAACATTCTCATAAACAACAGCCACAAGCAATCATATTAATTTTGCTTTTGTCTGGCAATGTGTTTGACTATGTCTCCTAATTTCTACTTTTTGGGCCTTATCAAAATTCTAACACTGACGTATGCATAGACATGACCTTGTTTGTACAAGACTTAGTTCTAAGATATCAAGAAAAAGATTATTCCATAAAGATGATCGGATCATCTCATTCTTTTCTTGCTGGGATGCTTAACGTTAGTTGACTAAATTTTCTATTTTTTTTCTTTTAGAAGCCGTAAAAGATTTAGATATTTTATATTTTGTTACTATGAAGATTTGCTTCTCATTGGTTTGTACTTGTAGTTCTATTAGCTTCAAATTTGCTTTTGAATAGCATTAGCTTTAGACCCCAGATTAGATAGTTTCACAGATATGCTTTCTAGTTTGTTTTCAGAACCTAAACAGAAGATTGTGATTTATCTAGTTTAACACTTCTTGCTTCCAACAGAGATAAATGCAATTAATTTTTTCAAAACCCTGGCCTGCTGTTGAGCTCTCTTCTCTTGCGGTTCAACAAAATGGCACCACCTGGATTCCCTTTAGAGTGCTGACCAGGTAAGCAATACAATTTGGTTTATCATTTTTGTGCGGTCTTGGCATTCTTTTTTATTTTAGATTAAGGTCCTAGCTATTACAACCCTGTGATTTTGCTTTCAAAAGCCCACTTCAGCCAATAGAACAACAGATTCAGTCATACTATGCCTAGGATTTACCATCGTGCCCCATGTCCCAAATCTTTTATGAGGGGCATGAGCTCAACCTTCTGCTTTCATATAACTCTGAGTCATAGGAAAGACTGGTATTGGCAAGTGAATTTTGGTTGTATAACACTGGTCTACAATTTTTTAGAAGTCATCTGCTTCAGAGATAAAATGTGATATTTATTATGTATTTTGATGTGCTGAATTCAAATATGACAATTAAAACAACTGATTGGCTACTGTTTCTAAGATATTTAAGTTTTTACGTTTTATGTCTATGTATATTGTGTAGATAGTAGAGTTTTAATCATAAATTGTAAACCTAGGTCTTTTCATGCATTTATGGTTGCTTTACATGATAATATTTCACCTGTCCTGTTTATGTAACACTTTAAAAATCAGCAAAAGGGTTATATAAATAAAATGTATTATGAAACAAAAGGCAAAAAACTATTATGTACATAGTTTAGTCCTATTCAGTGTCTACTCGGTGCTTCTTGGCTTGTCTCTTGTATTCATTAAATGGAGCATCTCTTGTCACTGTTCAGCAATAGTCTGCAAGCATTGATGGGCTCCATTTGCCCTGAGAGCGTTTCTCCATTGTTGCAATGTCCTGGTGAAATCGCTCGCCGTGCTCGTCGCTCACTGCTCCGCAGTTCGGTGGAAAAAAATCTAGATGAGAGTGCAAAAAATGTATCTTTAGTGACATGTTGTAACCAAGGCTTTTGTATGCTTTGAGGAGGTTTTCCACCAACAACCTGTAGTTGTCTGCCTTGTTGTTTCTGAGAAAATGTATTGCCACTGACTGGAAGGCTTTCCATGCCGTCTTTTCCTTGCCACGCAGTGCATGGTCAAATGCATCATCTCGAAGAAGTTCACGAATCTGAGGACCAACAAAGACACCTTCCTTTATCTTAGTTTCACTTAACCTTGGAAATTTTCCACGGAGGTACTTGAAAGCTGCTTGTGTTTTGTCAACAGCCTTGACAAAGTTCTTCATCAGACCCAGCTTGATGTGTAAGGGTGGTAACAAAATCTTCCTCGATTCAACAAGTGGTGGATGCTGAACACTTTTCCTCCAAGGCTCCAATGACTGTCTGAGTGGCCAATCTTTCTTGATGTAGTGGGAATCTCTTGCACGACTATCCCATTCGCAGAGAAAACAGCAGTACTTTGTGTATCCAGTCTGCAGACCAAGCAAGAGAGCAACAACCTTCAAATCACCACAAAGCTGCCACTGATGTTGGTCATAGTTTATGCACCTCAAAAGTTGTTTCATGTTGTCATAGGTTTCCTTCATATGGACTGCATGACCAACTGGAATTGATGGCAAAACATTGCTATTATGCAGCAAAACAGCTTTAAGACTTGTCTTCGATGAATCAATGAAGAGTCTCCACTCTTCTGGATCGTGAACGATGTTGAGGGCTGCCATCACACCATCACTGTTGTTGCAGGCTACAAGATCACCTTCCATGAAGAAGAATGGGACAAAATCCTTTTGACAGTCATGGAACATGGAAACCCTAACATCACCTGCCAGGAGATTCCACTGCTGTAGTCTGGGGCCCAACAGCTCTGCCTTACTCTTGGGTAGTTCCAAATCCCTGACAAGGTCATTCAGTTCAGCCTGTGTTATGAGGTGTGGTTCAGAGGAGGAGGATAGGAGAAAATGTGAGTCCTTTGACATTGATGGTTCAGGACCAGAAGTTTCATCCACTTCCTCTTCCTCATCTGACTCAAGTGAAAATGATTCTGGTGCATCACGAACCAGCAGTCCTTCTCCGTGGGGTATTGGGCGTACAGCTGATGGAATGTTTGGATAATGCACAGTCCACTTTTTCTTCTTTCACACACCTTTCCCAACTGGAGGCACCATGCAGAAGTAACAATTGCTGGTATGATCTGTTGGCTCTCTCCAAATCATTGGCACTGCAAAAGGCATAGATTTCCTTTTCCTGTTCAATCACTGGCGAAGATTTGTTGCACAAGTGTTGCAGCATATGTGTGGGGCCCACCTCTTATCCTGATCTCCAATTTTGCAGCCAAAATAAAGGTGATAGGCTTTCTTAACCATAGTGGTTATACTGCGCTTTTGTGATGCAAAAGTCACTTCACCACAAACATAGCAGAAGTTATCTGCACTGTTCACACAAGTACAAGGCATCTCTGCTCACTTTGGCTAAACAGAAATGTGTCCCTTTGCAGAATCAAACACTGACAAATAAGAGGGCACGACACTGTATGATTTCTAGAGCTGATATAGGGCAATTTGTTCAGCAGAGTGATATAAGCTTCGTTATGATTGCATCATCCATGACTTCTAGGAATAACATGATGCAATTGATATCATGTATGACGCAATACCAGCTTCAGATTGCATCATTCATTGTTTTGCCTAAAAAGCAAGTACTGTCCAAACCCAGTCATAGATTTATTCATAGATCCAGTCAAAGATGTATTTTAGTCATTTCTGGTTTAAATTGAGATCCCTTCCCTTTATAACTCACTTATCCTCCGTCATTCCCATGTCAAGGGTCGTATATACTGACCCAATAGCATATCTTGAAAACTAGAGCCAATCAACAAGTTTAAGCATCATTTTTGTTCTCAGTGACCCAGAGTTAGTAAAGTTTGACTACATTTATTTCAGAAGCATTTTGGCTGTAGAGCAGTGTAACAGGACTTCAAATAATGTTCCAATACCAGACAATTGCTTCTTCCAAATAATTCTAATAAGGATGTAGTTCTCATGTGAATGATATAAAAGGGTGTTTTCCCCTCACTGTACCCGTCCCCATAAAGACAGATGCAATCAAATGTGTGTGGATTTCTCGTGCCTTAATTAACGGGCTATCACTTTTCTCCTTGATCTCCTAAACACCTTTCATTTACACAACTATCAACATGGATTCCTCATTAGGGAACATCCTTCATGTCCAAAGCTAGTGAGAAAGAGAAGTGAACACCTCATTAACAAAGATTGCCTTCTTCTTTTAACATCTCCTCTGCCAAGTGTAAATTACCACTCATCCTAAAGCATGCAATAATCCCATAGGTAATGAAGAAACTATCACTGAGTACTAGAAACCTTGCAAACTACTGCATCGCCCTTCTCCAAGTAAATCATTCAAGAAGGTAGGAAAAAACAGTCTCCTTTGACACCTACCAATATCTAGTGTTTAAAGTGCATTGGGTCAAAACAGGTTGCCAAAGGAGAAAATAACATTCTAAAAAGTGAACTAGTCTCCTGAAGAGGGTACATTTTTAGTACCCTAGGAGGAACCATCCTTCTCTGATTGGCTGCTTTCCATACTTTCCCACCTCTTGCGGGGCAGCAGCCAATCATGGATGCTGCATGAAAAAAGGCAGCACTCTGTCCCACTCCTCTCAGAAATCCAACACCATCCTTGGAAGACGGAATAGGAAGGAGGGAACAGAATGAGCCCAGCAATTCAATTCAACTCTGCTCCCTCTTTGCACCCCACTCCTGCTCTTACCTCCTCCCCTTTCCTCTCTGCAACACCTGGTCTAGGAAGAGGGAGACAGGACTCTGTTGCAGCCCACATGCAGGAGGACCACAGATGAGGCTGGAGGTATGGCAGAACTGATGTGGAAGCAAGGGAGGACAGAACAGATATGCAAGTTCAAGGGAGAAGAAACGATTTGGGGGTTGGAAGCAAAATTAATTGCTGGGTAGGGGAAAAGGCAGCTTTGGAGATTATCTTAGATCCCCCCCTACTTTTTTCATATCACTTTAACACTGTCATTATCCTCTATCCCCCTCAATCAGGCTTCAGGATGGAGCATGATACAGAGTGCACACTTTTTCTTCTGGTGCCCATGCACCAGGGAAATAAATACATTTATACTCATCCTTCTGGACCTCTCCGTGGCATCTGATTTCAAAGATCAGTTCTCTCCTCCCATATTATTCAGCAACTGTATGAAACAAGTGGGAGATGGTAAAACACTTCGGTCGCATTTCAGATCGAACTGATTCACCATCTCTCAGCTGTTTCATACAGATGCTGAATGAGATGGGGGAAAGGATGTACATGGATAAAGGAAGAGCAGCTGTGACAAGAGTGAGATGATTCTGAAAGGAAGAGGGAAGCATTTAAAAAAACTCAACTATTATGTAACATTGCTACAATTGGTAATATCTCCATCAGACGGTTATGTAGATCTATAGCCCTGGGGATTGGAACATGCTGCTGGGAATACCCAGAGCTGTGAGTCTGACCGTGCTACCTTCAGCAAGAGGGAGTTTTTCTGGTGGCCAGACTGCAGGTCAGCTCCCTGCCACACCAGTCTGTGTTCCTCATCAGGGAACTCCTCAAGGCTCTCCTGGCCCAGACCTTGCTTAGCAGGTAACAAGCAGGGAACTGCAGCGCCCAAGCTCCTTAGAGATGGTTTTTTTCTGCAACGCAGAGCCCCTACCCCTGTGCATTAGATGATATTAAGTTTGCTGCTCTTTTGAAGAGTCAGTACATTACAGTTTACTAATATAATTGGCAAAAAAACACCCTTCCCTTCAAACACAGCACTGAATTGGTCTATAGTAAAATTAAATGAGAGCATGGATTAAGTGACACTAATAAAAGAGACAAAGGTAGAGATGGTCACAAGTAAATAAAAGTAAAAATATGCATCTACAACTTAATCTAGCAAGATACAGTTTTTGTTCAAATAGTTCCTCTGACTCCCAGGCTCCTTTCCAGCTCTTTACTGGCCACCCTGGCCAGGACCCATCACAGAGATCAAATTGCTTATCCCTTTGTCTCCTAAGGTAAAGAGATCCAGATACAGTCTGTCTTTGTTTCTTATGCTTATAGCAGGATTTCTTTGTCTTACAAGTCATGGAGGCCTTCTGGGGATTCAGTCTCCTGTATCTGTCTGTCTTTCAGGAGCCATGTTAATTCTTTATCTCTCGAGTTGAGGCTCAAGATAACCTCCCACTAGTTTAGCTTGATAGTTTTGTTTACTGCTAATATGTAAATAAAGGTAAACCTACATTCCTTTGTTTATCACTTTTCCCTTAGCTAGGCAATCTTTGTCTTAAACATCTTCTAGTAACATTATACAGGGGGAATTTATAACTTTACATATAACACATGCATTTTACAATAACATTAACAACCAGCATGTTGTTAGCTTTCATATGATTCCTCACGAGGCATGTTTTAGACTATTATTGCAGCAGGGTGTGAATATAGGTGTGCCTCAGGTCACAGGGATGTTTTAGATTTCTGGGTAATATAGGATTCCCAAGTAACCATAATAGCAAAACAATGACTGCTTCCATCTCTGACTGGCCAACAGATTATGTCCCTTCCTACTGCACTCTGACCTGAGTACAATAAGCTATTCATTTGTGACTGATGATTGTAACTGTCATGTAGAAAAAAAGTCACATTCCCTGGAAAAGCACCAGCTAGTACAAAAGCCCAACTACTTAACAGTATAGGTTGCCTTTGTCACTGTTCTCTGCTGTCTGTACTGGTTGCCAATTGAAAAGAATCCAGTTGAAAGTCTCTGCCCTGAGATTGAAAGCCCTGCACAGGCATAGATCTAGCTACCCGAGAGACTGCCTCTTTCCAGAACAGTGATCTTCCACTGCAACCATGCAACTGTCAATCATCAGGGGAGATGTGAGTGCGGAAGACAGAACATTCACAGAAGCTAGGGCAGCCAGGCTTCTTGGATTCAGCTGGGAGCCAGCCTGACCTTCAATGGCTTCAGTAAAACAGGGGGATTAAAAACCCTTCTTTAAACTGTAGATTATGATAATATTTCTCTTTCACCTCCTCTCTCAGCACTCATTCACTTATCACTCAATGTTACAATGACATGTTGGCAGCGGAGATTCACATACATTTGTGAAATCTTGTCTTTCTTTTCTATATTAAAAATGATCTGCTTAATTTTCTTCTCAACTAGATTGTATGTGCAAATTTCCAATTCAGCTCTTCTTTGTACCTTATAGGATCTCCAGAGCTGTTCTAGCATTAGAGAAATTACTTTCTCTATTTTTAAGATGTCTGGCTATATCCTGTACTGCCTTGGAAATGTTTATTATTTGTATAAGCTGTTTTCCAGCTGGTTACTGGAATGGCATGATGCTTTACAAACTAAAGATAATGAACTAAATTCACCTACACGGAAGATATGATGTGCAAACTGCTTCCACCTACCTCTGCAAGGAGTAATGCATCCAGGGAGATGAGGAAGGGCAGGATGCATTTCCACCACCACTCACCCTCAAAAATTATGAAAAGAATTAAGAGACAGGCAACTTTAGTGACTATCAGAGGTTCCACAGGAGCTCAGCTACACAGATATTTAGATTGGAAGCTCTCTGTGGCAGGAGATGCCTTTTTGTTCTGTGTTTGTGTGGCACATAGCACATTAGGGTCCTGATCGATGACTGGGAGAAATGGCCGGAAAGCCAGTTGGCTGGTTATAGGAGAGGAGGGTGTTTATTATCTTAAGGTTTTCTGTAGTGCTCATCAATATATTATCTACAGTCTTAATTTAGAAGTTTGGCTCAAATCTTGTTCCTCATTCTACCTGACTCCCTTTCTCCCCATTATGTTTGCTACTATCCTTATCCAGTTGTAGGGTTCACCCTAGCTGAGTACCTGAGTGGAATTTTACCAGGCTGCTGATGGAGCTTCCATTTTGGTGCTGCAGCATACGGTTACTAAGAATGATGAGAGGCAGGACAATTTTACTCACAGATTCCCTACATGGGCTGGACTAGCCCAGGATTCTTCTGCAGTGGAAAAACAGCTTTTAGAAAGATGGTGTCTCAAGTAGTTTCCATTACTCAAGTGCAAAAAACCTCCCTTTTAGAGAACCTAGAAAGGCTCACTTGGGAATTCCTTCCTGTGGAATTGACCCCCCACTCCCAGGAAGAGATGAGAAAGAAAAACAAAGGAAATCAGCTGTTGCCACCAGCTAATCAAAGAACAAATGTGCAGGAACCTCTGAGGACACCAATATTCCAATCCTGTTCTTTAAAAAGGTAAAATTTATTAAAAAAAAAAGAAACAAAATGCATCTAGAACTTAGGTTTTTGCTAGATTTAAAAAACCCACTTACAAAAATTAAACAACAAGAATAACTTTCTTGAGATCCAGCAATTGGGGTTAGCACAGAGGAGTCCACAAGCCAATAAGAAATAAACAGAGATAAACCTAATCATGTCTTTCTAGACATTTTCTGAGCTACTAACATATCTGGAGTTTCAAATGAGTTTTTAGGTATGATCTGACATAAAAACAAACCGACAAAAAGCTTTTTACAGCATAGTTTTAGCCCTGCCTCAGCTCTGTCCCCTCTCCAGAAAACAACAACAGACAGAGAAAAGAGGGGTTTTTTTTTCCAATTTTAAAAAGTTTTAGCCATTGGCTCCTTTGATCAGGTGACCATTCCTTTTTTTAGAAAAACCTATGGGCTTTTTTAACCCTTTACAGGTAAAGCAAGTAGAGTATAGCTACTAACAGGGATTTTGTAGCTAACTGGCTGGCTGGGTGTCCATTAAAGGGAGCTACTCCCCCTTCATTTACCACAGCTTCCAATAAGTTATCAGCTGCCATTTACTTCTTTGTGGTTGTTTTTTTTCCTTTTAGTGCTGTTAATTTAGTGGTGCTGATATTGTTTTTATATAATATAGAGTCTCTTACTCCGGTAACTTTGATGCGATTACTGGGGTTTGATTAGGTCCATTTCAGCACCCATTAAACTCCTGTTGGTACCCTTTTGAGGTACATGAAACTGGGCTTGTCTCTGTAATGAGAAACAAGCACAGAACACAATAAAATGAGGGAAATCAGGCCCAGAAGAAGTTTTCTGTTCTCAAAAGCATAGATAAATTAAGCATTAATTTTAAAAAATAGATGAGAGTGTTAAAAGTAGAGCAGCACTATGTCTCCAGTGACAAGAAGTAATTCGCAGTTTAGATAAGACTTTTTCAAAAGGGTTATTTAATTTTTTTAGATTTAATAAATCAAATACACTTATTTTAAGCTCCCTAGATGCTACCTTTGATTAAAAATACAAGCCATAACCATAAAACAAAACAGCATCTAATCCAACCCAGCGTGTGCCCAGTCAGCAAACACAAACACAAAACTCCTTTCCTTCCCCCACCTTAATCCTTCCTAAATGTCTGCTCAAAATGATATATGTTTAATATGCCCTGAAGGTCAGCAAATTTCCACTGTTTTGGACCACAGCTGGGTAGAAAGCAAATTTCAAAGTTAAGAGGCTCTCACAGAGAATGCTCTATTAGCAGCTCCCTCTGTTATATAAATGCAGCTTCAGTTTGAGTGGCTCTACTAATCACAGGATTGCATACGGAGAGAGGTTGTCTCTCAGGTAGGCAGATCTTAGGGCATGTGGGCCAAGGTATCCATTTAGTGACATCTCCTGTACACACTTACACAAATGAAGCCTACCACATAGTTCTTGGAATAAAAAAACCATAGGTATAAGTTACATAACAGAGAGACACTGAACTGTAATTACAAGCTGGGGATCCAGTTTCCAAGCTATTAGTTCAAAGAAGTAAAGACCTTTCTCCCCTCTAAAGTTCTTTTTATTTATTTTTTTTACAATGAATAACTAAAGGAAGGCATATCTAACTAAAAGGCTAAAAAGACTTTTGGCTAAAGACTAAAGGCATATCTAACTAAAGATATAACAACTAAAGACATATCATGGTGGGACATATCATAATGCATTAAGTTCCACAGCATCATTAGGTCATCTCCATTTCAATGCATCTTAGATTTCTTTACGCTTCATTGCCTATTACAATTCCATCTGTGCTAAAGAAAATAAATTTCTTTCCACTTTGCTAAGTATTCCATTGCTTTCAATGAGATTGAGTCGTAGGATTCAGTTACTCCATGGCTTATTAGTTCCCCTTTTAAATGCCATCTGTTACTGTAGCTTTCCTATCCATTTTTTCATAGCAGGTTTTCTATTTCCACTTCTTCTACTTTTTAGAAAGATATTCATACACGTCAAGTATTCCCTTGCACATTGTAACCTATCAGTTGCCTTGCCATATCTGAACCCTTATTCACATCATAAAATAAGGGCAACTTCAAATGTACCATGATATACAATCTGGTATATATATGACACCAGTTGCATCCACCAAAGGACACATTCTCAGTCTTGTTTCATGCACAAAACTCCCATAAACTACAGTGAAAATTCTGCACAAAGGCTAAGGTTAGAATCTAGCCACGAAAAGCCAGAAAAGCAACTTGCTTGTTTTCAAATTTTTCTTTATGCTTGAAAATCAAATGTGCTTCTATAGATGTTTCCCAGGCAATCTGAGTGTTATAAACACAATGTTTTGTATCATGCAGAAATTTATATCACCACTTGTTGGTTCAAATGTAGAACTAACAATATTACTTGCTCATTTGCCATTTCCCCAAAAAAAATATGATAGGAGAACATAATAATTGCTATTGGCTAAATTCCATAGTCCTTAATCCAACCAACTCCCATGGCTGAAAGGAGAATTTGACCTGCTGAACACTAAGGGCATGGCTACACTTGCAAAGGTAGAGCACTATGAGTTAAACCTGCCTTTGGAGAGCACAGTAGGGAAAGCACTGCAGTCTGCCCACACTGACAGCTTCAAGCACACTGGAGAAGCCACATTTGCAGCACTTGCAGTGGCACTGGGAGCGGTGCATTATAGGCAGCTATCCCACAGAGCACCTCTTCCCATTCTGGCACTGTGACTTGTGGGAAGGGGGTGGGAGTGCGGAGGCTTTCTGGGTCCTGTCCCAACACCCCGTGATGCATCACTTCGCAGCCCAGCAGTCCCTGTGCTTCCGTTGACATTTGGCACCATCTTTCAATGTTTTTTGTACCGTGCATTCTGTCTTCCCTTTCAATCTGCAGGAATAGATGGGACACATATTCCAATTCTGGCACCATCCCACCAAGCCTCCGCACACATTAACTGGAAGGGGTATTTCTCTATGGTCCTCTGGGTGCTTATGGATTACCGTGGGCGTTTCATTGAAATTAGTGCAGGCTGGCCCGCATAGGTGCATGAGGCACGCATCTTTTGTAACACTGGACTATTCAGGAAGCTGAAAGCTGGGACTTTTTTTCCCAGACCAGAAGATCACCATAGGGGAAGTCGAAATATCCATTGTGATCCTTGGAGACCCACTTACCCTTTAATGACATGACTCATGAAACCCTACACAGGGAGTCTTGACAGCAGCAAGGAGTGGTTCAACAGCAGGCTGAGCCAGTGCAGAATGACTATGGAATGCACTTTTGGCAGTTTAAAGGGCTGCTGGTGCTCTCTGTATGGGAAGCTAGACCTGGCCCATGACAGCATCCCTGCAGTTATATCCACATGCTGCACCCTCCACAACATTTGTGAAGGGAAGGGGGAAAGATTCACTCAGGCATGGAACTCGAAGGTTCAATACCTGGAGGCTGAATTTGAACAGCCAGATAGCAGGGCTATCAGTGGGGCCTGGCGTTAGGGATGCCTTGAGGGAGCAATTTGAGGCTGAAAGCCACCAATAATGTTTGGTGCCCTGCACAGGAGAGAAGTGCAGTGGTTCCAATGTTAGTAGGAATCTGTGTTTGCTATGCTGACTTGCAGCACCTGTTGCTTTCCTGGTCCAAGGTATCTTTTACTTTATGCAATAACAAAGAATGTTTTCAAAGCCAAATAATCCATTGTTTGATAAGAAAATTAATTTATTGAAAAGAAACACAACTGCTTGGGAAACAGAATGGGCAAGGGAGTGGGGAAAAGAAAGGTACAATCACAGATTTGTGTATGTCCTGTTCTCATACTCAGCCTTCCTGTCTGGAATGCTATGCACTGAGTGCTGCACTTCAGGATGGCTATAATGCATGGTGATAGGGGTTGAGTGCAGTGGGTAAGGATCGTAGTTTTCAGGGCTGGATGGTGAAGCTACAGGTATTGGAGGCAGCTGGTGGCAATAAGAACCTGGATGTTGGGGAAAGTGGTTTGGAGGTGACATGGGGACACAAGAGAGAGTTTTGGACAAGGGCTGCAGTGGGTCAGGCGCGGTAGTGCTCCCCCTGCATGGCTACGAGCTCCTGGATCAAGTCCGCTTGGCACTGCATGCTGCTTATCAGCCGATCCATGCTTTGCTGCCAGAGCTCCATGCCTTTGTGCTGGTGCTCTGCATTCTGCTGGCAGAGCCTCCTTTCACTCTCCCTCCACTCCTGCGCTTTTAGATTATTGTTAAGGGACTGCTGCATTACATCATGCAGGATGTCTTCTTTGCTTCTACATGGCCTCTTCCTAATTCTTTGGAATCTTTCAGTTGGTGATAACACGGATAGCTGAGATCTCAGGGTTGCATCTGTAAAGGCAAAATGCAACACTTAACAGAGGCAGCATTGTTCACACCAGACAGAGCAATGATTCCCTCATACATAAGGGCAAGCACAGTCTAGGGCATGTGGCCTGCGGAGTTGTTTGCTGCGGCTCACCAAGATTTCCACATCCCTCATCCCCCTGAGTTATTTCCTGTGGCCGCCAAGCTCCCCGCATCCCCCCATCCCTGAGTTATTTCCTGTGGCTGCCAAGCTCCCCGTGTTCCCCACCACCAAAGTTATTTCCGGTGTCTGCCAAGCTCCCCTCCTCCACAGCGCGCCGCATCTCCACTCCTCTATCTACCTCCAGGTCCTTCCCGCCACCAAACAGCGGGGTGGGACGAAGGAGAGGGGAGGAGCAGGAAGCCATGCCTTCAGGAGAGGAGGTGAAGAAGAGGCAGAGCAGGGGTGGGAAGAGGTGGGGCAGGGACTGGGCCTCATGGAAGGGGTCGCATGAGGGTAGGGCCAGGAAGGGGTGTGTGTGTGTGTGTGTGATGCAGCCTTTGGGCCAATGCATTAGTCCTCATGTGGCCTTCTTGGTCATTTGAGTTTGAGATCCCTGGTCTATGCAATAGCATAATTTGTCTGTCCCAAAGTGAATGCACTTAACTCACGGGAGCTCCAAAATAGTGCGTAAATACAGGGTCGGGGGTATTGATTGTTTCATGTCCATACTGTCCTCTGGGTTTCTGTCATGTGGGGAGAGTCAACAGCTGCAGGAGGCCCTATACTGAACAGTGTCCCCACATTTTCCACAGGAGTTCTTCCTGGAAGATATCTCGCTGCTGAGGGTGACCGGAGAAGTAAGGGAGGGTCTTCTACTACAATGCGGCTTCAGCCCTGGTCCATATGCAGCTTGCCTGTGTGCAGCAATGGTCCCCTCGCCTCTCATGGCACAGTGGTGCGGACATGTTAGCCTGACTGGGACAAGGACCACGCTGGCCCTCCCAAGAAACCTGCACAAGCATATTGCCCAAGTTCTGGATGAGACCTTTGACGAGATCACTGAGGCCGATTACCGCAACGTGAGAGAGCACATCAATGCCCTGTTCTGCATCTAAGCATGCATGCAGCCCATACCCTCCTCACCCCAATAGCCCACATGAATAACTTCCTTCCCAAAATAAAATCTACTTACCAGGAACCTCCTCTGGTGTTTGTCCTTCCCCAAGCACTTGCCGCCACAACTGGCTACCTTCCTCCTGGCTTGAGAACAGCTCCTGATTGCATGCATCTAGGGATTCCGGGGTGTCTTCCTCCTCCTCAGCACCCTCACTCACCCTTTCCTCCTCCTCCTCCTGCCTTGTTGAACTGGCCTCTGAAGTGTTCATGATGGTCCTCAGAGTGGTGGTGGAGTCACACCCAAATATCACATCCAGCTCTTTGTCGAAAAAGCACTTTGCAGGGGCATCACCTTTGATATCTGCCTGAAGATATCATAATTCCTATGGCTGTAGCACTGCTGGGACTGGACAGCTTCCTCCTCCCGAACACTGATGAGGTCCAGCACCTCACCATTGCTCCATACTGGAGATTGCTCAGCGCATGGAGGCATGGTCACCTGGAAAGATTCATTGAGAGCACTCCACGCCTGGCTGAGCAAACAGGAAGAGGATTTTCAAAATTCCCAGAGAATTTAAAGGGCGGGTCTCACGGTTGGTGACTTGAGAGCAGGGCAGTAGAGTTCAAAGTGATGACCAGAGTGGCTAGAACAGGTATTGTGGGACACTTCTGGAGGCTGATCAGAGCACATTAACAGACCACTGGTGCCACGGTGCTCCAGCAGGAGCGCATCAAATGTTCTTCCATTCGCCGAGGTGGATTACCAGGAATGCTCTAGCCACAGGGTCAGAGCGCTCTACATGCCTTGCCAGTGTGGACGCACCGTGAGTTAGAGCTCGTGAGGCTGCTTTAATGCACTCTAACTTACAAATGTAGCCATGCCCTAAGTAAAGAGTGTAGGATTTGACCTTTTGTAAAATATCTGTTTTATTTTGGGCTCTGTTTATTCTGTGCTTTGGTTAAACAGATTTAGTTTAATGTTAGACACCTCTGAAAAGAAACCTATTGGGAAAATATTGTGGTTTGAATGTCTTAGAAGGTAATTTCTCACACATAGAGGAGATGAATGATTGCACCTACCAGATGTCCCAATTTTATAGGGACAGTCCCGATTTTGGGGTCTTTTTCTTATATAGGCTCCTATTACCACCCACATTTTTTTCACATTTGCTATCTGGTCACCCTAATTGCACCAGTCCTAACTCTTTAGAGGCTTTGAATTTTAATGCACACTGGCTCTGTGCTCTCTTAAATTCTTGTGACTCTACAGCAGCGGTTCTCAAACCACAGTCTGCATTTGGCCCAATTAGCATATAGCTGCATCCCAGCTGTGCACTAAAGGCTGCCAGGCTGTGCAGCAGGGTCTGGGTTCCTGGCTGTCCAGCATGGCCAGGGGTGCAAGGTTGGGGTTGCCAGCCGGTCCCATGTGGTGCCTGCCCAGTGCTCCGCTCCTGGCCCCACTCTGTGGAGGAGTCTTTGGGCAGGAGGTACTAAGTAGAGGAGTCGGGGGGGCGCTTTTCAGGGGGGCATGCTGTAGTTCTCAACCTGTGGCCCAGGTAACATATTGTGGGCCGCATATGTGGCCCACAATGATAAATAGGTTGAGAACCATTGCTCTACAGCATCACTTATTCAACTGTCTGGAATTGCCTGAAAAGTTTTTTAACATTGAGAAAAAGAACCCTTGAAGAAAATAAGTTACTTCCCATAACCTCTGGGGCCCATGAGGACTGTGGGCTGTTGTGGCTACTCCTACGCAGCTTTTGCTCAATCTTTATCCAGGCAAAAATGAACATTGATTTCAATGGGAGTTTTCACCTCTGTAAGGATTGAGTAAAAATTGGACTTCAAAAATTTGTCTTTTAATGTGCAGTTCTTTTTTGAAGGCTCCTTTCTTCTCTTGTAACCCAGATGGTTCCTTGTAGGCAAATTACTCTTGTAACTTGCCTGCATGGCCAATTAGCAATTCAAAGAATTATTGAAAAATTAAAGATGCAATATGCGGAAAAGAGCACCAGTTTCACAACTATATACATGAGGCATCTTCAGTCAGAAATGCAAAAAATGTTCACAGATTTCCAGAGGGTTTGTAACCCTGTGGGTGAAATATCTCACCAATGTCTGCTCTTGATCTATGTACCTATTGCTTCTACTTCTCTTTCAGGGGAGTTGAAAGTCCTTTGTTTTCTCTGCTTTGGTATCACTGCCTATTTTTGTGCAGATGGAATAAAGAGATAATGATAAACTTCATTTTCACATTCAGAAGCTATGGACATAGTGATATAAAATAGAAAGTTTTGTTTAGGCCTGCTATGGTAACCTCCCAGAAGCTTGGGACACCCAGCTAATAAATTGCAGCAGATTTCAACCACGCTGATCTTTAATACAGAGGTGTGGCCAACAGTCCTTTGCAATGCAGCCTGATATCTGGAATCCTCAATGGTCATACTACTGTGTTAAAGAGAAAAACAGCTTTAGTCTCCTAGCTAGTTGACAGACTGTCCCTTGACTAGGCAAACCTGCTCCCCTGTTTAATTAGAGAGTCTCTGAAAGCATCCTTGCATATCTTGAGATCTAGAAGGAAGATATTTGCTTGTGACTCTCTGTCATAAGTGTGAAGTAGCCTAAAATTATTGTTTACCTGTAAGGGGTTAAGCTAAAGGTAACCTGAGAGGTGGACAACTGACCAATAAAAAATTCCTCAGGAGACAAAGGATTTTAAGTTTCAGTGGTAGTGGTTGGTGACTCCCTCCTCAACTGAATGGAGTCATCCATCTGCCATCAAAACTAGGAAACTAGAGAAATGTGCTGCTTTCCTGGAGCTAGAATTCAGGATGTGACAGAGTATCTGCCAAGACTGATCAAGTCCTTGGACCCATACCCCTTCCTACTTCCACACCTGAGCATGAATGATACTGGCAAGAATGATCTTGAGTGGGTCACTGCAGACTACGTGGCTCTGGGAAGAAGGATAAAGGTGTTTGAGGCACAAGTTGTGTTCTCATCCATCCTCCCTGTTGAAGGAAAAGTCCCAGGTAGGGGATTATCGAATTGTGGGATAAACGCGTGGTTGCACAGGTGGTGTCAGAAAGAGGACTTTGGATTCTTTGACAATGGAGTGTTGTTCCAGGAAGAAGAATTTTTAGGAAGAGATGGGATCCAACTAATGAAGAGAGGAAATAACATCTTCACAGGGAGACTTCTTAACCTAGTGAGGAGGGCTTTAAACTAGTTATGCTGGGGGATGGAGACCTAAGCCCTGAGGTTAAGTGGGGAAGTGGGATACTGGGAGGAAACACAAGGAAGAGGGTGCAACAGAGGATGCTTCCTGATTCATACGGAAAAAGTAAGGCCATTTTTCAGTGGCTAGTTATCTTAGATGCTTGTACACAAATACATGAAGCCTGGGAAACAAGTAGCAAGAATTGGAAGTCCTGGCATAGTCAAGTAACTATGATGTGATTGGAATAACTCACATGGCTGGAGCACTCTCATAGATGGATATAAACTATTCCAGAAAGATAAGCAGGGGAGAAAAGGTGGAGGAGTTGCACTGTATGTAAGAGAGCAGTATGACTGCTCAGATCTCCAGTTGAAACTGGAGAAAAGCCTGTTACGAGTCTTTGGATAAGGTAGAGGCAAGAGCAACAAGGGTGATGTTGTGGTGGGCATCTGCTATAGACCACCAGACCAGGAGGATGAAGTAGATAAGGCTTTCTTCGGACAACTAGCAGAAGTTTCCATATCATAGGAGCTAGTTCTCATGGGGGACTTCAGTCACCCCGACACCTGCTGGGAGAGCAATACAACAGTGCACAGATAATTCAGAAAGTTTTTGGAGAATGTTGTGGACAACTTCCTGGTGCAAGTGCTGGAGGAACCAATTAGGGGCCGTGTTCCTCTTGACCTGCTGCTCACAAACAGGGAAGAATTGGTGGGGGAAGTAGAAGTGGATGGCAACCTGGGCAGCAGTGACCATGAGATGGTTGAGTTCAGGATCTGGACAAAAAGGGAAAAGGAGAGCAGCAGATGGACCCTGAATTTCAGAGAAGCAGACTTTGATTCCCTCAGGAAAGTGATGGATAGGACCCCCTGGGAAAATAACATGACGGGGAAAGGAGTCCAGGAGAGCTGGCTGTATTTTTAAAGGAGCCTTATTGAGGGGCAGGAACCAACCAGGCCGATGTACAGAAAGAACAACAAATATGGCAGGTGACCAACTTGGCTTAACAGAGAAATCTTCGGTGAGCTTAAACACAAAAAGGATGTTTACAAAAAGTGGAAACTTGGACGGATGACTAGGGTGGAGTAGAAAAATGTTGATCAAGCATGCAGGTGTGTAATCAGGAAGGTCAAGGAAGATTGTCCATTATCTTTGAAAACTCGTGGAGATCAGGGGGGGTCCCAGACAATTAGAAACAGTCAAATATAATGCCCATCTCTTAAAAAGGGAAAAAGAAGAATCTGGAGAACTACAGACTGGTCAGCCTGACCCCAGTCCCTGGAAAAATCATTGGAACAAGTCCTCAAGAAATCAATTTTGAAGCACTTGGAGGAGAGGAAGGTGATCAAGAACAAACAACACGGTTCACCAAAGGCAAGTCATGCCTGACCAACCTGATTGCCTTCTATGATGAGATAACACCTCTTTCCCTGTAGACATGGGGAAAGAGGTGGATGTGATATACCCTGACTTTAGCATTGCTTTTGACATGGTCTCTCACAGTATTCTTGCCAGCAAGTTAAAAAAAGTATGGATTGGATGAATGGACAATGAGATGGATAGAAAGCTTGCTAGATCATCAGGCTCAATGGGTAGTGATCAACAGTTCAATGTCTAGTTGGCAGCCGGTATCAAGTGGAGTGCCCCAGGGGTTGGTCCTGGGGTCAGTTTTGTTCAACATCTTCATTAATGATCTGGATGATGGGATGGACTGCAACCTCAGCAAATCTGCGGAGGACACAAAGCTGTTGCGGGAGAGGTAAATACACTGGAAGGTAGGGATAGGGTCCAGAGTGACCCTAGAAAAATTGGAGGTTTGGGCAAAAAGATATCTGATGAGGTTCAACAGGGCAAGTGCAGAGTCATGCCCTTAGGTTGGAAGAATCCTATGCACTGCCATAAACTAGGGACCGAATGGCTAGGCAGCAGTTCTGCAGAAAACGACGTAGGGGTTAAAGTGGATGAGAAGCTGGATATGAGTCAACAGTGTGCCTTTGTTGCCAAGAAGGCTAACGGCATTTTGGGTGGTATAAATAGGGGCTTTTCCAGCAGATCGAGGGACGTGATCATTCCCCTCTATTCAGCATTGGTGAGGCCTCATCTAGGGTACCGTGTCCAGTTTTGGGGCCCACACTACAAGAAGGATGTCGATAAATTGGAAAGAGTCCAGCAGAGGGCAACAAAAATTATTAGGGAGCTGGAGCACATGAGTTACAAGCAGAGGCTGAGGGAACTGACATTGTTTCGTCTGCAGAAGAGGAGAATGAGAGAGGACTTGATAGCTGCTTTCAACTACCTGCAAGGGGTTCCAAAGGGGATGGATCTAGACTGTTCTCAGTGGTAGCAGATGACAGAACAAGAAGTAATGGTCTCAAGTTGCAGAGGGGGAGGTTTAGGTTGGATATTAGAAAAATATTTTTCATTAGGAAGGTGGTGAAGCACTGGAATGGGTTACCTAAGGAGGTGGTGGAACCTCCTTCCTTAGAGGTTTTTAAGGTCAGGCGTGATAAGGCCCTGGCTGGAATGATTTAGTTGGGGATTGATCCTGCTTTGAGCAGGGGGTTGGACTAGATGATCTCCTGAGGTCCCTTCCAACCCTGATATTCTATGATTCTATGTTACAGCCCATGGCTACAACACCTTGGCTCTTTACCTCAAGCAGTAGGAGTGCATGCTTTGGCAATCCCTGGTTCAATCCCCAGTATATCAAACAAGGGAGTAGTCATCACTTAAGTGGTGACTGCTTTGGGATTTGAAACACCGTAGAACTGAGTTGCAGGGGATCAGCTTCCTTTAAGCAGATGAAATATTTAACCCACTGGTGAGTGTTCTCTCTTACATAAAATATGTGTTGTACGGCTCTGGAGCCTTCATTGTTTACCTCATGCTTTTCGTACTGGAGTTCCCAGGTTCAGCCACTAGCGTCTCAGCCATTAGGGCAGTTGTCACAACAGCACTAGAAAAATGAGCAGATTAAATAACCATTCAGTAGCCTTAATGCTGTAGTACATCAATTAATACCATGAAATAATGGTTTGATTAATAGAATCCTTATTTGTAGTTGATAGGAGCAGTCTGATACCAAATAAGAAACTAACAGCACTGGACAAGTGCATTTTGCTATACTAATGTGGTAAAAGAAATGTCAAAGCCCAGTTCTGTTCCTACTGAAGCCAACTGGAATTTAGTCATTGTCTTGAATGAGGACAGGATTGAGCCTTTAGCTTCCAATAAGAATTCCTGTTGTAGGCTACCTGTTGAAACAATTTCTGTTGAGTCAACTGATAAATCTGATGGACCAAATGTAGAATCTCCTGAAGGCTTCTCTACAGGTTTTATAAAATTCTACAGTATATTCTAGGAGATGGAAAATACTTTACAGTTTTTCCGAAGAACATAGACATTGCCTTAGAATAGGTCATCTGTCCTGTTTCTCAGAGTGGCTAATGCCAGATGCTTCAGTGGAAGACATGACATGTTCATAACATGCTTAAGTGTGCCATACTACAGCAAAAGGGCGAAAATGTCTTCCTGAGCCCATCTGATAATCAGTTTATACCTTGAAGCTTTTTCAGTTTTTATAATGCCAACGAGATATAGTTTCAGCTGCAGAGGGGAAATCCTCTTATTCCTGGCATCTTGTGTACCTATATCTGTATTTTCCTAAATGAAGATGTTGAAGGCTTATTCTGCTGTATTTGTGCCTGATGTGTTGCACCTGTGGATCAAGGGAAGAGCATCCCAGCAGCAATAAAAACTAAGATATTTTAGCATCTCTTTTGTGTACTAGTGCAATCCTTTAAAAAAAAATACACCATCCCAGTAAAGCCACAAAGACATAATGTAGAGCAGAGAACACTGCTCACTTTAATTAAACTGTTTCCTCCAGATACTTATTTTGCAAAAACCTAGTACTACAATATGTTTTGAAATAATACCTAATATATATAATAGTGTGTGCTAATATTCTTTATCTATAGCACTACTGGGGGAATGACTAAAGAGTTTTCATTCTCCATACAATCTATTAATTTTGTTCCAAGAACCAGAAGTAAAAATAATTATGAACCAATGCATCAAAGTGACTCTAATGACTAAAAGGAGCATCTACTTAACAATTATATTTGCATGCTACTGTGGATCTCCAAACCCAAGATAATTCTCCATGTAAAAGTTCCCTTTTTATGTGCAATCAACAAACGAAAAGCCTCCTTCCTTGACACCAGGGAAGCTTAAACACTTTTCAGCTTTGGAAAATGACTGGTCTTTTCCTCTATTAGTCTTCCTTTAGCAGGACCTTTGAATTTAGCTATATTCTCAAGCCATGAATGGTTTGTGGCCATCACTGATGATGCCAAAGGAGTACTCACAGTTCTTTAGATTGGATGTTTAGATTCCAATGTTCTGAAATAAAATAGGTTTCTGTTTACAGGACCATGAAGCCAGCCAGAAATCTACAGCCATTCAAGATTCTGTTTTGGAAAGTCCTCAGGAACTGGAGTACACCAATGCTCTTGACACAAACTGATTAACTCTCTAACTTGACGTTACTTTGTGTTGCTCAAAAACAGGAAACCATCACCGAGCTAGTTTCAATGCTGCATAGCTCTTTGAAGTCTAGGTAGTAGGTTATTTGCCTTCTATGCCTTGGAAGTCTGCATTTAATTTTTATTAAACAATGTGTGACAGGCAATAATTCATCTGCCATTTTCAGCAATAACAGATGTTGTTTTACCTTTAAGCATTGGTAATTGTGGACAAATCTAGTTTACAGAATGTCCCTACTCACATCATACCACTAGCTGTGAAAATTCTTGTCATACCACTAATACAGAATGCTGAAATGATAATGCACCCTAGTTCTCCCCAACAGTGAACAAGGAAGACTTAGATACTAGGAACAATTATTGAAGTCTATTGATCTTACATTGAGGAAGGTTCTGAAGTGAAAGAGCCTTCAAACACACTGAGTTAAATGACTAATCCACAGATCTAGTGGCATGTTGTTACCTCTCTACCTATACACAGAGGCAGCAGACATCTTGAGAAAACACTTTTCCAATGGAAGAATCTAGAAAGGATACAGTTTCCATGCTGGCAAAGTACACAACTCCATGGTTGGGCGGTTAAGCTGATGTAACCCATCCTGGCTTTATTAAAAGGAAAATTGACCTATTAGGTAGTTGTTAGAGGTTTTCCCTAGCTTGTGTCATCACACCTCAAAAGAGTTTGGCAAACCTGAGGGGCTGTTTATAAACACAGCTCTGAAACTCCATTTGAGAACAGACACACCACAAACTGACTGTTGAAGGGGTAGAATGGGGCTGGAGGTACCTCATGGCAGTATGTGAGTCAGATGAGACCATGTTTTCTATTAAGGGTAGTTCTGATATGAGATTACTTAATGCCTGTCAGTCAGTCAGCTAATAGCTCTCTTTTGCTCTGAAAGTGAAAAAAAAATGCAGAAAGCAGCAGATCTAGGTACTCTGATGCATGGAGGAAAAGGCCTTTCTACAGGAGATCCAAGGAAATGGGGCTTGAAGGATGGCTGCAACACTGTCCTTCTGGGATTGTTCCTAGGGGATTTCTGGCACAAGTTAATGCTGACTTTGACATAGTCACCATTAACTTATCCCAGTTCCTCCAGCATGTGATTCCTCTCCCGCTGCTTGAGAGGTGGATTTGGGGCAGCAGTAGTTGGAGTCAGTAAGGGAGCACCATGAGGGACAGTACCTCTAGCAGTTCCCTCTGGGGAAATTCACCTCCGTATTTCCTCCAGTAAGGCTAGTGGCTGTACAGCTCTGGTCTATGCTTAAAAGGTTATAAATATGGTTTAGCTTTTTACCTTGAAAGAAAGTTAATTTAAAAAAATGTTAGTTATCTTCTTCCTGTGGAGACCCAACTCACTCCCAATGAAGTCAATGGCACAGTTCTGACACCAGCGGCAGCAGGACTGGGAGCACAGTGAATTCTGCAAATTGGAATAAGTATGTTGTAGATCATGGTATTTACTTTATGCTCCTGCCTGAATCTACTCCAGTTCTTAGCTGACATTATATCCACACATTAGCTGACAAAAGAGGGTTTGTATCCATCCAGTCCCTCAAAATACACACCATCCCACTGTATGGTACTTTTCTCATTGTTGATAATTGGAAAACATAATCCCAACTATATATATAAAATGAAAGAGATCTTGGCATCATTGTGGATAGTTCTCTGAAAAGAGCACTCAAAGTGCAGGGGCAATCAAAAAATCAAATAGAATGTTGAGAATCATTAAGGGATAGATAATAAGACAGAATATAGCATATTGCCTCTATATAAATCCATGGTGCAAATTATTAGGGGTATGGAACAGCTTCCACATGAGGAAAGATTAATAAGACTCGGACTTTTCAGCTTAGAAAAGAGACAACTAAAGGGGTATAGGATAGAGGTCTATAAAATCATGACTGGTGTGGAGAAAGTAATAAGAAAGTGTTATTTACTCCTTCTCATAACAGAAGAACTAGGAGTCATCAAATGAAAATAATACACAGCACGTATAAAACAAACAAAAGGAAGTATTTCTTCACACAACGCACAGTCAACCTGTGGAACTCCTTGTTAGAGGATGAAGGCCAAGACTATAACAGGGTTCAAAAAAGAACTAGATAAGTTTATGGAGGAGAGGTCCATCAATGGGCAGGGATGGTGTCCCTAGCCTCTGTTCACTACAAACTGGGAATGGGCAACAGGGGATTGATCATTTGATGATTACCTATTCTATTCATTCTCTCTGGGGCACCTGACATTGGCCACTGTTGGAAGACAGGATACTGGACTAGATGGATCTTTGGTTTGACCCAGTATGGTCATTCTTACATTCTTTACTGTCTAGCATTAATCTGTGAATAAAGGTCAAAGGGGGACTCTCAGAGCAATGACAGTTGTACTCTACTTGTTTGATATTGTGTTATGTTGTCATTATCACATCTCCACTTCTCACAGCAATGCCCTAAGCTAATTCCAAAGGCTAGTCTGGAAATTACCATGTAACTGTGATATTTATAGTGTTTCCTTAGTATTTGTACAGAGATGTTAGTGTACCCATAGCATTATGGAAAATATTACCTGAGTTATATGACTCTTTAAATGTAGTAGATTTGTCTACATACTTATAAATTGGTATCTGAGCACTTCTGTGATACAATATTTATTCACACTTCATATTTCAGTGTTATAAAATGAAATTAGCATTTCTGAGTGCTAAACAATCAAAAGCAGCCCTCACCCGGTATGTTGTTATATGTATATGGTAAGGAGAAGAAAAAGTTTTTTTTGTTCGTGGTCATAAATCAAATCAGTCCATTAGAGTTAAAGAATTCGCAGCACAGAAACACTTTAATATTCAACAGGAACAAAAATACATTAACATGTTCAGATTCTGTGCTAAACAGAGCAAAGGATAAAACTTCACAGTGAGGGATTAAGCTTCAAATATTTGGGCACACCGGATGCATAGGTAGGTAACATTATTGCTGGTTACAAGTGACTAGTTACTGGAAGCTTAATTCTTAACTCTAAAAGGAAAGTCCATACCTTTACAGATTTATGAAGGAAACTGAATATTGCTTTCTATTTTAATTGAATTTCCTTTGTTTCATTAATAATCCAAAGATAAATTTGCAGCCAAAATTACTATTTTAGACCACAAAAAGCACTTTATAGATTTTAATGCCACTGATGTGCAAATATTGTGGATGAAATTCACTTTTCATGGTCAAAGTCCAGGGTCTCAGGCAGGGCCTTTTGAGCTGGATGACTTTCGCCCTCTACATACAAGATCTGTGATATTATATAACCGAATTATTACATTGTCAGTTAACCAGTCTGCACATATCAAGTGCATAACATCAGTGGCAGATTAACCCATGGGCCCAGTGCCTAGGGGCCCTGGCCAATTTGCTTCCATCTTCTCTCCTTTCAAGTCCCTCTTTAAAAACACTGATTCCATAAGGCCTGAAACATATAGTATGCCTTTTAAGTAACAGAAAACTGACTTTGTTAAACTCTCAAGATGTTCGTGTTACTCCCCTAGACTGCCAAATTATATTATTATGGTCACCTTTGTCTTCAACTCCCTGGCAATGTTTATTGCTCTCTCTTGTCAGTTTGGTCTTAACCTAAAGCTCATTCCTGCAAAGTGTTATTTGTGTAAATAAGCATTTGCAGAAACCAGGCCATTTGACTATAAAATCTTTGGACAGGAATGGGGGCTTTTTTTGAAAAGTAACAAGATGTTTATCATACTATATAAATAAATTAAGAGAATACTAATAAACAAACAGCAATACTGTGTCAGATATAGTCAGGTCAAATTTTCAAAAATGTGCAAAGGAATCAAATGCTTAGATCCAAATCAAAGTTAATGGGACTGGATTGTTTAACTCTCGATCACTGTGGCACTCTGTACCACTAAGTAGCAATCTGAAACCCCCATATTCACCACTGTCATATGACATATTTTGTACGAAGCATACCTTGTGAGGTATCATTTTACAACTCTTGATCTGTTGCACATTAATATCCTGTTGGATTGTATGTACTATTATTATATTTGAAGTTATGAAGCATTGCTATATGTGTCTCTGAAATATGTTATGAGGCTGGAAGATGTCCACAATCAACTTTTCAATTGCAATCAAGGACCAATCAGACATGTGCTGTTGGCCCTTTAAAGGAAATCCACTCTCCCAATGGCCGTCTCAGAGATTTCTCAGACAGAGCACATAGGCAATAGAAACAGCCTGACCATTGGGGACTGCCTACACCATAGCAAAGAGCTTTCCAGAAAGCTAGAAGAAAATATTAAAGAGGGGAAGTGACATCATCACTTGGCTTCTCCCGCCTTTCCCCACTCAACGCCTGGAAGAATATCTGGAGAATAAAGATGGTGCTTAACTACCCTTACAGTTAGGAAGTGTTTTCTAATGTCTAACCTAAATCTCCTTTGCTGCAATTTAAGCCTATTACTCCCTGTCCTGTCATTAGTGTTTAAGGAGAACAATTTGTCACTCCCCTCTTCATAACAACCTTTTAAATACTAGAAGATTGCTATCCTGTCCCCACTAAACAAACCCAATTTTTTCAATCTCTGCTCATAAGTCATATCTTCTAGACCTTTCATCATTTCAGTGGCTGTCTTTGGACTTCCTTCAATTTGTCCCCATCTTTCCAAAATTGTGCCCAGAACTGGACACAGTACTAAGATTGAGGCCTTAATGCTGAGTGGAGTGGAGGAATTACTTCTCATGTTTTGGTTACAACATTCCTGCTAATACATCCCAGAATGTTGTTTACTTTTTTTGTACCTGTATTACATTGTTGACTCATTTAGTTTGTGATTCACTATACCCTCGCTCCTTTTCTGCAGTACTCCTTCCTAAAGGCAATCATTTCCCATTTTGTATTTATACAATTGAGTATTCCTTCCTAAGTGGAGTGCTTTGCCCTTCTCCTTACAGAATTTCATCCTTTTTAAATCAGACCACTTCTCTGGTTTGTCAAGACTATTTTGAATTCTAATCCTGTCGTTCAAAGCCCTTGCAACCCTTCCTGATTTGATATCGACAAACCTTATTAGTGTACTCTCTATGCCATTATCCAAATCATTTATGAAAATATTGAATGTGACCAGACCCAGGACAGATTGCTGAGAGACCCTTCGATATGCCCTTCCAGCTTCGTTGTGAACCATTAATAACTACTCTCCAGGCAGTTGTTCACCCACCTTATAGAAGGTTTGGCTAGCCTATGCTTCTCTTGTTTGTTCATGAAAGGGCATGTGAGACAGTATCAAAAGCCTTACTAAAGTCAAGATATATCATATCTACTGCTTCTCCCATCCATAAGACTTGTTATCCTTCTTTGACAAGATATTAGGTTGGTTTGACATGATTTGTTCATAATATTACTTTATCTTCTACAATTTTTATTGCCCACAACCCATCCATGACTTTCACTGAAAATAACCTCAACAAAATCTGAATCTGAATAATGACCTGTAATTTCCCCATGTCATGTAGAATATTTTTCCACCCCTGATTTTCTTTCCTGGGTGTTAAAGGAGTGTGTTTAGGAGAATTTTGATGTGTGCATTTTCCTTCAGACAAGTTGTCCCGGGTACAGCTTGATTGCAGCAGTAAGAGTCCCTCCAGGACCTGAAGTCAGGCAGGCAGATAGAATGAATGAATGTTATGGCACTCAGGGCTGGGGTTTTATTAGGATTGGCTGAAATATATATATATATGCACATATTTTACATGACTCTGTTGCAGGAGGGTTAAGTCAAAGAAGTGGGTTTTGCCCCAATGACACTGAAGTTCATGGCTTTCCTGAAGTCTTTGGTGAGCCAGTTCCAGATTTTGGGCTACTTGCAAAAAGTACAGCAATCTTGCCAGCTACAGATCTGAAGGGTGTTTTTGCAGCTACAACTGTGCACTTACTCATATTGAGAACAGATTGTAAAGTTACTAGCACAAAGCTAATCAGAACATTCTTCACCAAAAGGTTGAGTCAAGGAGAACAATTCAATTTGCACTTGTAACAGAGGCTAACGAAGACAGAAGGTAAAGACAAATTTCTAAAGGAATAAGCAGTGCAGATGAGGTAACTCAAATGCCTGTAACAATGTTCAAATATTTTCTCCTAATTTCCATCAAAAGTTCAGAAGCAATTTCCTATTTCTTTGGCAAGGACATAGTACAAGAATCCATTTTAAATAAAATATCTCTACATGCTATAAAGCATGGATTAGAAAGAAGAAAATAAATATTTAGCCAAGTTCTCTCTAGAGTTGTTTGCTTTTATATATTTACAGACTTCCACTGAAAGGACAGGTATTTTTAGGCATGCTCTTCAAGCCGTGTGCCAAAATATGTCTTCAATCCAGTCCTGATACCCATTTGAGTCCTTCACTTAGCTCACCCTTATGTTAGCAAAGAGGCAGCTATTTATAGGACAAATAAACGGAATATTATGTCGGTCTGATGGGAGTGATAATTTATGAAATAGCCTACAACAGTTGTTAAATTCATGACCAAGGTGTCCGGGGGCCCTATTCAAGTTCCTAACAATCAAAGATCCTGAACTCACTGTTTCAGCTTGAACTGTTGTGCTGCTGTTCCTGTATCCTTTCTTCACTGGAAGATTTTCTCTCTTCCCTGAGACATTCCAGTTTTTATAAAGCAGTTGACAAGGCTTTGTTTGCTTGTACTGCATAATTGATCAGACAGAAACAAAGAAGCTGCTTTGCTACAGATGCTAAGACTGATATATGTGTGATGATTGATTTAACACATTACTTTGGTTGAAAACATGCAATGTTAATGTGGAAGTTTTAATGAGTCAGAGTCTAATATGCCGTATTTACTGCAATATGATTTCATTTCACAATGTTGCTGATGGACAATATTTGGATTAGTTTAATATTTTTTCCTCTGGCTATTTTTATATTTAAAAACCCATGTATTTTGGTGCCACATGAAAAAATTACATATACAAGCACATCAGTACATTTTTTATCCTAGACAATATCAAAAAGTAATGCCTGTCACTCAATATTGTCCTTGTAACAAACAATAGGTTACAAGAGCATTTATAGTTCTCATGCCAAACCAATGTGGAAGGGGAAATTGCCCTGAACATTTTCACATGTTCACATTATTTTGAATTAGTATCCCCCATCCCACAAAAGAACTCCAGGAATCAAACCTCCTTCTCCACCACTGACCCCTACCTTTAGTGATATCTCCATCACTTGCTCCGCATCCACCTATTGCCTTCCCTGATCCATGCCCAGAGCCAAATCTTAACAGGTCCTTGCCCTGCATTAAACATTTCTGGGAACCAAGGATTAAACAAAACAAGGGGTGCCAGTCTACATTAAATTATAGAGGAGCAACATAGTTGTATTGCATTGCTGTTTTGGCAGCATAACAATCTCTCAAATGTTCAATCATATTCCCACCTACCTGACTTGCCATAAAATCCATATGGGAGTGATCCTGTGAAAGAGAAATGATCTTTGGTAATTATGTGTAGTATGTATAAATGGACACTTGTGATGCTAAACAATAGTTACATTGTTTTGTTCTTTAAGATGTATTGTGTAAATATACATTCCACTTTAGACATATGTTACCCAGTCCATTCTAATGGGAGACTTTTGCTAGCAGTATTGGCAGGGTGATGCATACACATTGCATATTTTATGCATGAAGCTTAAGAGATAAAGAGTGGTACTGTCTGACCTCTCTTTCAGTTCCTTTGAACTGAAGTCTGAAGGTTGACCTATCTGAAACAGAGGGGAAGGAGGGAGGCTATGGAATATACATGTGTACAACACATTTAAGAAAATACAGCTGCATACCTGAACAAGAACTGTTGCTCTCCTTTGAGTGATTGTGCACATATACATTCTGCTTTAAGTCACTCTCAACCAGTTCTTTTGCAGGTGGTGGGGCTTCAAAATCTAGCAGAACAAAAACTGCAGGGTATGCCTACCAAAGCCTATGTCCACTTGTGAGGCCTGGATGATGGCATAATGTTTTGCCAATGTATGCACGAACAACCAGGTAGCCGCTTTCCAGATCTCCAAAAGAGGGATATTGTTTAGGAAGGCTGCTGAAGAGGTTTGTGCTCTGGAGGAAGAAGCAGTCACTTTTAATGGGGGATCCAGATTATCTAGTTCATAGCAAGACTTTATGCAGAATGAAAACCAGCTAGAAATCTTGTGCTGAAACTGCCTTGCTCCTGGAGCTTTCAGCATATGCTCTAAAGAGCCATGGTGATCATCTAATTGCCTCATTCTATGGATGTAAAAGACTGGGGCTCTTGTCCACATCCAGGGAGTGGAATCTCTTCTTATCCTTGCATAAATGATGCTTTGGGAGAACCACTAAGTCCTATGTTGTCTGATTTAGGTGAAAATCTGAGACTATTTTAGGAATAAACTTGAGATATGGCTTTAGAGATACTTTGTCCTTACAGAATATTGAATAAGGCAGATGAGCCATGAGAGTCTGCCCCTCTGAGACTCTTCTGACTGAAGCGATAGCCACCAGAAATATTGTTTTAGCTAAAATATAGAGCATAGGAAGGCATGGGTTAGAATGGTTGATCCATCAAACAAAATAGAACCACATTAAGATCCCACAGTGGCACAGGATATCTGACTGGAAGATAATTCTTTTATAATACCTTTGAGTAATCTTCTCACTAGATCCTTGCGAGGAAGGATATATGGCTGATATAGCAGCCAAATGAACCCTGACTGAGCTGATAGACTTCTCTCTCTCTCTTTCAGAGGCAATAAGTATTGCAAAATGTCCTGGATCCGAGTTTGAGTAGGAGAGAACTGATGTTTTGTGGCCCATATTGAGAATCTTCCCACTCTGTGAGGTAAGTGTTCCTCATGCACTCCTTTTTACTGCTAGTGATGATGCATTGGATTTCCTGAGAGCATGATCAGGCTCAGTGACTGATCAGCCAAGCTCTGAGGTGCATGTGTTGCAGAACTGGAGACAGAATTCTCCATTGATTCTGTGAAAGTAAACCCTCTACTGTTTGAAAGGTTATCAGCGAGGTGAATAGATAGGTCATGATCAGTCTCTGTAGGTGAAATCCACAAGCTTGTAGTGACATTGTGGAGAAATTTGGGGATACTCCACATAATGTCTAAAACTGAAAATTAGTTAAAATTCAAGAATTTATTATCCCTTTACAAAGACACAGATTTTCCATATTTTTTCATAAAGGTTCAGTCACATCATGTGAAACAGTGAAGGTGTTAATCTCCAAAATTGGATCTTGGATTGAAAAAACAATAACAGCCTTAACTTCAGTGGCTCTAGCCGTGCTGAGAATTTTATCTCATAACATGCAGACTAAAGAGGAACCAAATTTCAAAAAGTCATCTGTACAGTTTACATGTGCCAAAATGTGTGTGCATGCAGTTCCTTGTCTATTACTGTGGCTATAATGAAAATCAGGTAATTTGCACATACATGTGGTTAGTTATATATCTGTGTGGCTGTTTTCATAGGCAAGCATTCAATTTGCACAGTCATGGCAAACATGTATACATGTCCCTAACTTCTTGAAAAGCAGGCTCAGGTTCTCATTTTCAAACTCACTTCAAGAGACTTTTCATTGACTCTAGGTTGATTGAGGGAAGTAGCCACAGATGGGAGGAGCGGGGTAGAACACTCTTCCTCCAGTTTTAGAGGGAGAAGGACCTGGCTGCCTGAAAGCTTAGGGTGCAAGCAACCGAACAGGGCTGGGGAAAGGCAAGAGGAGCTGGGGAACTCCCACCTGGCATCTCCCCAGGCTGGCAGCCTGGCGTAAAGCCTACAAGAAGGCACTGCAGCTGCAGAAGGGCAGTCTGGGGATTAGAAAAAGGCAGCAGCTCCAAACCCCCTTTGCCTATGATGAGTGGCTATTACACTGCAGTCTTCCCCAGGGAACAGGGGATTGATGCTGACTGGAAGTAGCCATAGACTGAGGCAAGGTGGGGACAGAGGGTTGGGTGGTTGTCTGGTGAAAAAAAAAATCCTGGAACCTAACCCCCCTATTTACATTAATTCTTACGGGGAAATTGGATTCGTTTAACATCATTTTGCTAAACGTCGCATTTTTCAGGAACATAACCACAACATTAAGTGAGGAGTTACTGTAAGTGAAAGGATAATCAGGCCCCTTTGCAAGACATGAGGGAGTTATAAAACTTTCTGCCACACAGGTATAAACACACTCTGCTTAGATACAAAGTGATAGTGCTGGTGAATTATTATTTGTTAGTACAGTAATGCCCACAGGCGCCAACTAAATCAGGACTCGATTTTGATGAATACATAGGAAAAGACAGTCTCTGCCCCAAAGATCTTACAATACAATTAGTAATTAGAGGACAGACATGAGGTTATCTACAAACCACCCCACACTGGAACCCATATGGGTTATCATCAAACTATTATAACCCATACTTCATGGGGACCACAGCATGAAAGAAATCTTTTCCAAAACCATCTTCTGGCCTTCAAGTAACTCCCCAACCTTATAATCAGAAACAAACTCCCTACAGACCAGGACACATCAACTCAAACCAGCATCATACCCTGTAAGAACAACAGATGCAAAACCTGTAGACATATTTCTTCTGTAACAATGATGAATACCCTCCCCACCACAACACAACTCTCAAGATCCATGAGTCCTATACATGCCTATCACAACATGTGGTTTACTTTATCCAGTGCATCATATGCCCCTAAAACAACTTTGTGGCTGAAACCAGACAATCACTACATTCTTGAATGAGTTCACACAGAAAAATGATATAGGACAAAAACACCCCTGCCACTCATGAATGAATAGTTTTCATAAAGCAATCACTCCAATCTGAGCTCTCAGTCTTTGTCCTTAAAGAAAAGCTGGAAAATACCTTCAAACAACAATTCTGGGAATTCAAATTCATAACGCTGCTGATCACTAAAAATCATGGACTTAGAAGAGGGTGTGTCTATACTAACAAAAAAGATCTCAGCAGCCAGTCTCAGAGCCTGGGTGGACTGACTTGGGCTTGCACTACAGGGCTAAAAAGAGGGCTATGAAACCTGGCAAGAGAGAGGGGGTCTCAGATCATGAGTTCCAGCCCAAAAAGGAATATCTACACTGTTAGTTTTTAGCCTTGTAGAGTTAGCCCCGCAAGCCCAAGTCAGTTGATGTGCTGTCTAAGACCTACTGCCATAGGTTTTTTTCTGCGGTGTACATGTTCCCAGAAATATTGGTTTTATGACTCATTACAACCATTTGTAACATGCTGTGCTACCTACTAACCCCCCTTCATCCTATGACTGCTGACTGTAGACTTAATTGTAAATGGTCTCCTACAACATGTGTTAACTCCTCATGCTTCTATCTGTCTAGCTGTGATGCTCTAGTTACCTTCTCCAGACCTGAGGAAGAGCTCTGTGAAGCTCAAAACTTTGTCCTCTTCACCAACAGAAATTGGTCCAATAAAGATATTACCCCACCGTTCTTGCCTCTCTCATATTCTGAGGCCAACACAGCTACAAGAACACAATAGATAGATAGGACTGATGTATAAAAAGTAATCTGATGGGGAACAAGATTTTTTCTGCAGAGGAGCTAGTCAACAGTATCCACAGCACTTGATATTTTCAGGTAATATGCTTTTTACAAAAAAGGGGGAATCTAATATACAATTCAATACCATTTAAATGTTTCCTATGCACTCTCAGAGGATTTTGTAGTACTCTCATCTTCTCGATGAGAAAGCATGAGTGCACTCATTTCTGTATGAACTACTAGAAAATGAACATGATCAACACCACCCTATACCTTAAGCACTGAAGACAGTATAGTTGCTCAGGCTTCTACTTCCCAGCTCGTTTCATAGATACTGTCTAGTTATATATCATTTCTAAAAAGAAATGGGTCTATTCATATGTGATGGATTTGGAGGGAATTAATCATGTATTTTGGATTGTGTAATTTATCAAAAGCCATAAAGAATAAGTCTACTGTATGTGTCGTAGACTCCGCAGTACTGAAATAACTGGATAAATTGGCCATGCAAACTCACCAAATTCTGTTTTTTACTCTCTTGGTGTTGTCATTGCCCTCATCCATCAAATCATGGATTCCTTCTGCTTGCCTCAGCTAATTCCCACAGACTCCAGAAGAGTCCCCTCCTTTCATTCTAGGACACCATCAGTTTAATCCTTTTGTACTTTCACTCTTTTCTTCTGGGACCTCATTTCTCCCCTTACTAACTCTAGTGTCACTCAGTTGACTTCAAGGGCATTACTCGTGCTTTACTCTGGTGTAAGTTTGAGAGAATCAGGTGCCTAGCTAGGAGGCCAAGCAGACAAGATCCTTCTTCAAAACCAATACAGATTCTATTTCCCGGCTCAGTGGGAACGAGATATTGTGCTGCAATTGGTGGTTATAGATATTCCTCTGCATCTATTTAATAACCCCCAGTATGTGCCTGATCTCCTCCGGTCTGAAAAGTGAGAGCTTCAAGGCCAATTCTGAACCCCAGTCTCACTACTACAGTATATAGCAATGGTACCAGGAAATGCAGATTTACTGTCTGCAGCTAATGCAATAATTTTTTAATGCATTAACTATTTCATACCAGTAGTCTAGTGCTGTTATACAGCCAGGAAATGTTATTTGGTGGTTATAGATGGAGATAGACACAGAACTCCTGGTTTCTATTCCCAATTCAATCTCCTACCTGTCTTATGACCTCTGATAAGTCAATCACTTCTCTTTATTTAAGGGCACTACTTTGTAGAATTGGTATACTACGTACCTATGTTACTGGGGCATGGTAAGAATGTTTCTTAGGTACTTTGCAATCCTTAAAAGAAAGGTAATCTGTCAGAGTTCCCTCCCCACTCTGAACTCTGAGGACCCACATGAAAGACCCCCTAAGCTTATATACCACCAATTTAGGTTAAAAACTTCCCCACAACACAAATTCCTTCCCTTGTCCTTGGACGGGATTGCTGCCACCGCCAAGTGATTTAGACAAAGATTCAGGAAAAGGACCACAGGAAGTTCCTATTTCCCCAAAATATTCCCCCCAAACCGCTTCACCCCCTTTTCTGGGGAGGCTGGAAAATAATATCCCAACCAAAAGGTTAACAAAGTGAGCACAGACCAAATCCCTGGTTCTTAGGACACTGAAAATCAGTCAGGTTCTTAAAAGAAGAATTTTGTTTTAAAAAAATAAAGTAAAAGAATCACACCTGCAAACTCAGGATGGAAAATAACTTTACAGGGTAATAAAAAGATTTAAAACACAGGGGATTTCCCTCTAGGCTCAACTACAAAGTCACAAAAATAGGAATAAACCTGCCACTTAACATAGGGAAAATTCACAAGCTAAAACAAAAGATAAGCTAATGCCTTTCCTTGCTTTATTTACAAGTTTTGTAATCCTAGATGCTTATTTCAGGGTTGGGTTTTAGGAGACGTTTTTTCCTGCCCTGGTCCCTCTCTGTCTGCGAGACAATACAAAGAGACACACCCAAAAAAATCCCTCCTCCCTCCTCTTAAATCTTCTTAAAATATTTAAAAGTATCTTTTTTCCTTATTAGTCCTTCTTAACCCCTTACAGGTAAGTGATTCTGAACCTCTGGCCAGGAGGGATTTTATATAACTGCATACATAAAGGTTGTTACCTTTCCCCTTATATTTATAACATGCTCTTTTTGCAAACTATTTGCTTTTTACATTATTTTGGCAAAATAGTAAAGAGCTGAAAGCAGCATACATTACATACAAAGCACTTTGGTGAGACATTTATATAGTTATCCAGTTTAGGCTAGCATGGATTGTTACCTAATGATAACATATTATCTGCCCTGATAGTAGAGCAGTTCCAAGAAGGGCCCTTACTTACCTTTGGAATTCACTCTCCTTAACCATTGCAGATCCAAAATACCTCAAATATGAAATGTATATTTCAGGGTGTGTGTGGAACCCCTCTATTTTCATGGGTTTCAGGAATGGACTGAAAAGTTGGAGAGGGCTAGTTATTTATTTAAGGGAAGATGGAGGCTTCTGGAGGCTGATTGTTTTATCTGGGGAGAGGTTAATTTGAACTGGGCTATCTGTTTGCATTTTTACAAACTTTGCATGAATGATATATTTTAAATTAAGTGCAAACCTTTAGAGCTCTAAGGATGGGATCTTTTGTTGCAAACCAAAATAAATGCCAATATTTCGGCAAACTGCACCAATTCCTTAAGTTACATTTTGTGTTTAATCTTATACAGACTTTAATTTGTCTATTTCCTGGTGTGCATTACTACAGTATAGTACTCTTGGGGATAGATTCTGCCATCTTTGTGTTGAGTAGCACCTTATAATATAAGCCATCCCACTGCTTTTAATGTGTATATTAATGGAATAAGGGTGGTAGAACCTGGCCCTTCCTATAAACATAAATAATTTTAAAAGGGCAAATTAGAACACACGAGGTAGAGTCCAAAAAATGTTACTATTGTTCTGCACATGTGAGTCTCCTTCGAAAGATGACAATTCTGGTGCTCCCATTGCTGATGGCTAATAATAATGTCAAGAAATCTCACCTTCCATTGTCAAGCATATACTCAGCCAATATGGATCCAACTCATCCCGAGTCACTGAGAAGTGAAGGCTTGCTACTTCTTATTTGTTCAGTGGACAGTGTATTGATGAATTAACATACATGATTTCTTACCTATTCTATTTGATGATCCTGTGAGGACTACAGCTATGTATGCAAACATTTTTAGAAACAGTTGGAATGGCACTGGAGGGGAAAAGCTGTCAGAACAAATGCAGTTTATTAAATTCAACTTACCTGAAAGTTTAAAAGTTTATTTTCTACAAAAACACATTTTAATCTAGATTATTAACTGGTTTTATATCTATTACCAGAAATATTCTGTAGTTTGCAGTTTACGCACACATTTAAGTGCTTTGCTAGATTGGGGCCAGAAAGATTCTAGAAAAAAACCCCAACCTATAACATTCTCTGGTAAGTTCTATGGAACTTTTCCATAATTATTTGGGTATTTAAAAAAGGTTTAATCTTTGTGGTCAAATGCCCAGAGAAAATGGGCATTGACCAAATGACTAAATTTCAGGTAGGTAGACAAACGAACAGCTTGACAGAATGTCTGTAACCTAGAGATACTACATATAACATATTTAAGGAGTGTTATTGCTCCCAATGAAATCAATGACATACCTACCCACTGACTTCTGTGAGAGCAAGATCAACTCCTTAATTATCTAACATGAACTCCATCCCATCTACATAGAACTGAAGTAATTATGCTGTATATTGAGGACAGTCTAGAGGGACTGGAAAGGTAAAATCTCCCCAACCCAGAGCCAGCAAGTAGGGCTGGCTATGAAGCCCTCTCCTCCAACCCATCCCATTAGCCCTCCTCACCCATTTATGATGGGTATTGGTGGCCATAAGCACCATGTAAACAGAGATTCTCCTAGATTCTCCCCTGGCCCTCTGCTATTGCAGCTGTCACAGAGACAGTTTCACAGCATATAAGCCTGCACAGGCATCACTGCACAGCTTTTTTCAAGTATAATTATATAAAAGCCTCTCCTTCTACAGTCCCTTTCCACACCCCATGCAGGCCACATATGGAGGGCCTTACACTGGCTTACAGAATTGTGGGTGAATTTCACTCCTGGAGCAGTTCTGCAGCTAGTGCAATATTTTTAATATTCTGCATATTTGTGAACAATGTATTACTGTAGTAAACGGGTTCATTTTCCATGTTGTGTAGACCTCAAACAATAGGGATCAGACCTACTATTGGTGAGTAGGTTATCATTAGGAGCTACTTTGAAAAATATTTTCCAAAGTACTTACTAGAGTGTGTCCAGAGAGTTCTACAATATTTTAAATATACAATACTGCACAGCAGTTCCAAGGCTGTAAATGGATAAAGTCTACATTAATGATTTCCTGCTGCTTCACTTTCTATCTGTCAACAATAAATATGGAAAAGAAGCCAAGACATTTATTTTCAGATTGGAATACATTGATCCTGTGACTGCTGCCTACCACATTGATCCTGCAAGTTCATTCTCATATGCCAAATGACTAATAAGGTGAATGTTCTTATTCCATCTAATATACAGAGGTGCAGTGGAGAGAGTTGTTTACTAACCCATGCAACTTTAATTTTGACAGTATCTTTCATATAAATTGCATCACTAAATGTTTTTCATAGTGTTATGTAAAAATAGCAAAGGGAGAGAGAAATTAAGGAGGAGAGGCAATGAAGAAGAGATGCGTTTTCAACCAATATCTGAAGTGATTTTATCCTCTCATTGTGATTGCCTTAAATAATATATTTGGTCTGTGCCCTTGCAAATTAGAAAACAGTTTACTAATGATTAAACAATAATTTATTGTGCTTTATAACAAACTGTTTTCTGATGGGCTGCAGTTGTATTATTTTTCTTAACTTCTATTCACAAATAGGATTCTCCCATTTATCAGTGTGATTGGCTGGCAGGAGTTTCATTTAGTATAATTGATGTTTTAAAACTAGTCCAGGGCTGGAGAAAAATGAGTTTTATTTAACTTTTGATTTTGTAGAACTGCTTGAGGGTGTAAAAAGAATATATTTGAATATATCATTTGAAGTAAAAAGATTAAAGCTTGAAGACAAACATTCTTTATTTAGTATGTGATGTTTTACAGCTGCTGTAGAGCTCTGCAATTTAATTTAGCATTTGAGGTTTTATACCATTTTGCAGGACCAAAAAAAAAAAAGGGGGGAGAGAGAGAGAGAGGGAGAAAAGACATACTTTTTACTAGATGTTTTATAGTCCTAGAAATGAATAATTGTATTTTTGACCTCTAAGAATGTACTTCACGTTGGAGCCAATTATTATTTTACATCTCATGTCTTATAACAATAATGCTGAGCACTAACATAGCATATCTCAATAATTCTACAAATAATTAATTAATTTAGCCTCACGCCACCCATACAGTGGTGCTGAAACAATTTTTATAGTGGGGGTGCAAAAGGCAGAAACCATGTATTTGGGTTGTTTTTCCTATTTCAGGCCAGGGGATTCGACAGCACTCCAGCACCCTGAGTTCCAGCACCTATTCATCTATATGAAGAAGAGAAGCATTATTGTCCTCATTTCATAGATGAAGGATCTAAGGCAGAGAGAGGTTAACAGCATGATTTTCAAAGGAGGTTAGTGTGCAAAATGTTGGGTCCACTAGCTCTGTATAAACACAGATCAGGGAATTGGGGCAAGGAACTGGAGCGCTTAATTTTGGATGTTGTTAATAATCAGGAGAATTTACAAAGCTCTGAATGGAGAACCTAGAGCAGAAGTCATGTTTACAGAACTTCTGGGTGCTGGACACCAGTGGAGAACTCAGCGTTAGAATTTTCAAAAGGTGTCTGCAATGTTAGCTTCTGGTACCCAGCCACTGTTTTGCCAACTATCTGACAAACACAGAAGTATTTCTGCCCTATTTTTTGGACTCTATACAGACAAGATCTAGGTGATGACCCCTGGGCAAGCTGAAGGACTCTCACACAGAGAGATCCAGGAAACATGCAAGCCGTCAGAAATGTTTGGATGAGTATGGACAATTCATTAGATCATTGATATAAAATCTGCTTAGAATAGCTGCTGAAAGAATATGGCAGAATACTTGTTAGTGAAATGTACATCAGCTAAAGAGGCTTCTGCAGCATATTTTCACCTAGGGTGACCAAATGTCCCGATTTTATACGGACAGTCCCGATTTTGGGGTGTTTTTTTATATAGACTCCTATTACCCCCCACTCCCTGTGTCGATTTTTCACATTTGCTGACTGGTCACCCTATTTTCACCCCAAATTGACACATTTCAAGGAAAGATTCAGGAACATAAAAATCATAGAAATGTTGGATTGGAAGGGACCTTGATAGCTCATCTAGTCCAGGGGCCTGCACTGAGGCAGGACTAAATAAAGACTACACCCTACTAATCACCTAAAAAGAGGTGGGGAGATGAGGTGGGTCAGTGGCTCATTCCCCATTATACTCTGGCCAGCAGATCAGCCTGGCTATGAGGGCAAAACATGCTGCACCACTGTAATGGGTATTACAGCACCCATGCTCTCCCTATGCATTCTGGAGTTCAGGGAGGTATTGTACATTGGCCACTGGCCCTATATTGACTATCATGTAAAAGGCACAATTGAGATATGGTTGGTGGAGACACTTCTCTGCGAAGCTGAGTTAACTAGGCTGCAGCATATTGATTTACTTTGGGGGTGTGCTTCTTTGTGACAGAAAAAAGACAAAGATGGACCCTAAAAAGGTTAAAACAGTAAAAACAAATATTGCAGAATGTAGCATATATTGCAGGAAGTCCCTCAACACACAGAATCATAGAAATGTAAGATTGGAAGAGACCTTGATAGGTCATCCAATCCAGTCCCCAGCACTGAGGCAAGACTAAGTATTATCTAGATCATCCCTGACAAGTGTTTGTCTAACCTGCTCTTAAAAACCTCCAGTGACAGAGATTCTACCACCTCTGAGTCATTTGTTTCAGTGCTTAACTACCCTTACCATTAGAAATGTTTTTCTAATGTCCATCCTGAAACTCCCTTGCTGCAATTTAAGCTCATTACTTCTTGTCCTGCCCTCAGTGGTTATGGAGAACAATTTATCTCCCTCCTCTTTATAACAACCTTTTGCATACTTGAAGGCTGTTATCCTGTCCCGACTCAGTCTTCTATTTTCTACACTAAACAAACACAGTGTTTTTCAATCTTTCCTCATAGGAAATGTTATCTAACCCATTTTGGTGGCTCTCCTCTGGACTTTCTCCAATTTGTCCCCATCTTTCCCGAAGCGTGGGGCCAAGAACTGGACAAAGTACTCCAATTGAGGCCTTATCAGTGCTGAATGGAGTAAAGAATTATTTCTCATGTCTTGCTTACAACACTCCTGTTAATCCATCCCAGAATTATGTTTACTTTTTTGGCAACAGTATTATATTGTTGACTCATATTTAGTTTATGATCCACTATAACCCCTGGATCCTTTTCCGCAGTATTCCTTCTCAGCCATTTTGTATTTGTGTAACTAATGATTCCTTCCTAAGTGTAGTACTTTGCATTTCTCCTTATTGAATTTCATCCTATTTATTTCAAACCGTTTCTCTAGTTTGTAAAGATTATTTTGCAGTCTAATCGTATTCTCCAAAACACTTGCAACCCCTTACAGTTTGGTATCATTCGCAAACTTTATAAGTGTTCTTTCATGTCTCATGTCAAGGAATCACAACAGGAACTTACATTGACAGGAATAAATTGGATCAATAAACAATACACAGTCTCAGAGGACATAGTCATCCACATTATGTTAAATTCTGCCTGTGATCTGCATGTGAATAAGAGTAACTCTCTGTGATTTGAAGTCCAGGTATGATGCCTGATGCACAGACACAGGGACAACACAAATGATGGATAGCATTAGTCAGTATTTCCTATATGAATGTATTCGCAAAGGGACCAGGGATCTGGGTGCCTTAACAATTAGCAGCAGGCAAATATCCCCAATGCCTCATTCAGTACTAGCTTACTGCACACTATACTGAGAGGCTCATATATGAGTAATATCAGCATACTAAATTCCTGATGAATGTTTTATAACAAGAAGAATGTATAGCTCCTGCCACCAATAATTCAACACCAGGCACAATTAATTGGTCTTGGTGCAAGGGAATCTGCAGCAGTTGAGGCCCTGAGACTGCAGTAGCTCCCATTACTCTGATGCCCTCCACCTCCATTCTATTGAATGGGGGCGGGGTGGAGTGGGGGCAGGGTGAGGTGAGCTGTGGAGTCTTTACACCACTATGCTCCCTGGCATCCAAGGGCTGTGGAGTCCTATACAGGCTCCAGAAATCCTGCATGGCAGAAATGCTAGGCTCTGCTGCAGTGAGTGCTCTCCGCATCCACAGGAGAGGTGATAGGCTTTTACCCTTTATAAAAGAGCATCTTAGACTGTCAACAATGTTTACCCTCAATAAAAATAGTAGTTAAAAATATTTATATTTAGACATCAAAAGGATTGAAAAATGAAACGATAAATTTCCAGGATGGTTCAGAGGGATCCCACTGCATGGCTCCCATTCACCTTAATCAGAGAGCCATGTATAGTAGCTAACTCTCTATGATTTATGCTGAAGATTTAGTACTGAAGACTTTTCAAACTCTATCCTCAGCCACTTAGGGACTTGAAATATTAAAAGTAAAAAGTTTACTATCAAAAGGATTTTGAACATTTTTACACATTATCTATAGGATATGGAATTCCCTCAAGGAGAGCATTGCAAGTCTGCAGCAGCTACAAAGGACTTGACAAAGCAGTAGATGGCACAGACTACCTGAGCATTTAAAGAAAATTGGAGAACGTAACCCCAGTCCTATGCATGCTGAATAAATAGGCTTTGCAAAACGAGCTATGGACAGGGTTGATGGAAAGGAATCCATCCCCAAATTGGGGTCACAGAATAATTCCATAATTCCCTTCACAGCTACTGTTCCAGACCTTGAGATAGCATTTGTACCCAAAAAATCTGTGCAATCAGCAGTCATGATCCTGTTCTTTCCTAAACAAACCCCAAATTGTTCCCATGTATTCAGCCACACACATTTGGTGCAGAACCCTGTTTGATCATTTGCAGTGGTTATGGACTTCATCTCTGTACCCATGCAAGAGATACCATTCTTCCAGCCCCTGGTACATCAAACCTGTTAGGGTTCCATTCCAGTGAGGTCTTCCACAGCCTGTGCTTTGCTGGGTATATTTATATGCTTTTCTCCTGCTTATTGAATGTGCTGAAAATAACTAGCAGAGCTAGGAGAGCTCTGTTTTTCATTTTAAAAGAGCTCAAGTTCAGCAGTGTCTCAAGCTTGGGGTGAACCCAATGAAAATCTGTGAAGAATACAAGCAAGGTGTGGGAGACAAGGGAGGAATGTCTTGGGTAAGCTGGAAGCCACCAAGAAAAGCCAGAGGGACATGATTCTGCTCTTCATTAATGAGAGTGATGGAGTGTATCAAGGATAAATGTCATGTGGGATCTGCAATGAAGCAACAAAAAGGAGGGGCAAGGGGCAGCATCTCACCCACCTGATAACAGCAGAATGCGGATGTAGCACATGGTTGACAACCTACCAATTAATGTTACAAATAGAGATACTAGGACAAAATACCACCCTCAGTGTTAGCTGCAGTACTTTGTTTCCAGTGTCCAGTGAATCCATAACTGAAGTTATTCCCTGTACCCAAAACATACATAATCTGATGAAGAGAGAAGACAAAATTAAATAAGTACAATCATTTTTCCCTTACCAGTTTTGCAATAAAATGAAGGCCCTGCCTGGCTTTGTCAGCATCCAAATCTATATTAAAATCTTTACCAATACATTTTGGAGCAGCAGTTTTATCTACTGGATAGAAGGAGAGGAAATAAAAGGGAAGAAATGAATTTATATATATAGAAAGTAGTGTTTGCTTTTTAATTGTGCAAGAGACTGTCTCTCAACCCACCACAGTAAAATAGCCAGCATGTGATACAGATAGATCAGATGACACACTTGCAACTGTTTCTTGCAAGCCAGATTTCTGGTGAGAACCTCTAGCGCTCATGGATGAGTTTGGACTGTGTAATGAGAACAATAATGCTTACTTACTATTGTAAAGCACTTTGGGTATGTCTACACAGGGATAAAAGGGTGAGGAGCCTTGGTGGGCAAACCTTTATTCCGTCCTGGTCCCAAAGTCCACCAGGAACATCAGCAGACTGCTCCTTCGTGGAGCCATGAGCACAGACATGTACTTGACATGGTTCACTTACGTCTCAGGCACATGTCCCTTTTGCTGTGTGAGGGAGACCCTGGCACACATATACCTGGAGTGTGCAAGGTTTCAGCCCCTATTCTGGCTCCTCCTAGGTATATTATTAGGTTTTTGGTTGCACTTTTCCCCTTACCTTCTCATCTATTCACTCCCTATCCGTGGCCCCACAAATTCACGGGACCTCCTGGTCAACCTCCTCCGACCCCTGCCCAAAATGGCCACCTACAAAACCAGGGAGAGGAGGTTGGCCGATGGGGTTTCCTGCAACTGTGGGGCCTATTTCCACTCCTCAGTCCATTCACACATCTGGGAGAGTTCCTCTGGGAGGCATCCACTGCCTTCCTTGACACCTTTGAGGAGCAGTGGGCGTTGTCCAGGGTTCTCTGCTCGGTGTCATCAGGTTCCCTTTGTTTAGCCCTGTGACATTGCTCCCGCTCCCCTTATCCCCTTAGTTATCCCCTGTAATTATTTAGAATCCTGGACCTAGGGATCCTCCTCTTTGGCTAGGGGAAGGTTCTTTAGCTTCCACCCACCCACTTCCTGGGTCCCAACAGGATCACTCTCCTGTAGCCATCTGGCCCGACCCTGTCACACAAGGTACAAACAGTGGACAATGAGCATATAGTATGTGCAATGCTACAACAGTGATTCCCAGTCCCAAACAGAATTATTTTTGATTCAATCATTGTTTTTGCAAATTATACCTATATTCCCTTATTGAGATTGGGATTGCTGTCTTGAATACTGGCAGTGAGGTAGGGAAAGGTTATGCCTATACTTATTCACTCAATGATCAACAAGTAGAATTGTGGTAGACAATCTGCAAAGGCACCTTCATCTAATATATGCTTCTAAGTCATTGAAATAGCCATGGTCTGCTGATGCAGAAAAAGTCTTTGATAGAACTATAAAAATTAAAGACAGAAAAAACCTATTAAGTCATTTAATCCATACCACTGCCAACTCAGAGCAGAATTTGAATGGATGTAATCTCATTCACATACAAAATATATTTGATTCTAATGATCAATATCTGAAAATGGATTTAAAAGCTCAGTAAACAGATCTATCTCTCTATCTTTCTTTCTTTCTCTAGGAATTAGCTATCTTTGCTTTTTCCTATTATTTTCCTTGTCTTTATAACCTCTTTGCAACTGAGATACATTTTGGGATACAAATGGGAATGAGAACATCCAAGTTAAGTGTGCATCCATATATTTTATTTATGTGAGGGGATCCTACCTCTCTTTTATCTATTTTAGAATTAACAGGCAACTTTAGTGTCCTTTCAAGATTTTATGATTACTTCAAACAAAACAGAATTGTACTCTATTCAAAGAGTAACTGGATTCATAAATGAAAGTTGCATATGATTAGAGTATTATTAACGAGTAGGAGACATTTGGAGGATTCTGATTACATCTGATTTGTAAAGGTTTAGTTCAGAAGAATGTAAACACTCCACTAAGATGAAAAGATAGTTTATTATTTAATTTAGAGAGGTAAATGACAGATTTCTCCACTTAAAAGGGAGATGCATTTAAAATGGTGGCAATGCACAATTAAATTATTTCCTTTACTAATATTTGTAATATACCAAAGGGCTGGACCTGTAAATTATCATGAAAGGTGCAAGATTGAAAACCCTGATGACTCAAGTTTTTATCCACTGGGCAAATAGGATACAGCAATATCCTGCCTTTGCTCCTCTCTTCCCCAATTCCACCTCCCCGCCTGCTCTCCACCGCCTCTCTCAAGCGTGCTGCGACATCGCTCCTCCCCTCCCTCCCAGAGCACCAGCACACAGTTTTTCGGTGATGGGGGAAGCGCTGGGAGGGTGGTGGAGGGGCAGGAATGCAGCAGGCTGGGGGACGAGGTGGAGAAGCGGTGGGGAAGGGGGCAGCTTGGCTGCCGGTGGTGCAGGACAGAGGCATGGGGCAGAGAAGAGCTGGCAGGGCCTTGGACTGCAGCCCAAACAGAGCAAGCCAGGGCCCCTTTGGAGCCTGGGCTCGGTGCCAGTAGCGTCATTGTAAACCTGGTACTAGCTGTCTGAGACAAGCACTGCCTGGCTGGAGCCCACACCCAAATCCCCCGCCCACATCCTAACTCTCTCCCAGGGCCTGCACCCCCTCCTGCACCCTAACCTCCTACCCCAGCCCTGAAACCCCTTCTGTACCCTAATGCGCTCCCAGAGCCTGCCCCCCAACCCATTGCCCCAGGCCTGAGCCCGCTCCCACACTCTGGACTCCTCAGCCCCAGCCAGGAGCCACTTCCTGCACTCCAGACCCCTCCTTCCTAGCCCCACCCCAGAGCCCTCACCTCCAGCCAGAACCATCATTCCCTCCTGCACCCCTGCCCCCAGCCCAGAGCCCCTTTCTGCACCCTGGAGCCCACATCCTAGGTGCTCTGGCTCAGTGAAAGTGAGTGAGGGTGGGGAAGAGTGACTGACAGAAGGATGGAGTGAGTGGGAGCGAAGGGGTGGGGTAGGGAGTAGGGCAAGGGTGTTCAGTTTCATTCAATTAGAAAGTTGACAGCCTTAGTCACCAACAGAAGTTAGTCTACTAAAAGAGCAGTTCTCGAACTTTTAGTACTGGTGATCCCTTTCACATAGCAAGCCTCTGAATGCAACTCACTCTTCATAAATTAAAAACACTTTTATATACAACACCATTATAAATGTTGGAGGCAAAGCGGGGTTTAGGGTGGAGGCTCACGGCTTGTGACCTCTTCCCCGGTAATAACCTCATGACCCTCTGAGAGTCCCAACCCCCAGTTTGAGAACCCCTGCACTAAAAGATATTACCTCACCCACCTGTCTCCCTAGTATTCATGGTAATTTAAAATAGGTCTGCTGTACAGAATGCAGATCTCATCCTCGAATACTTTTAAAAAAATTAAACATTTCCAAAAACACAGCATCACCACTGCAAGAAACAAAACCCAAATAGAGCCAATGGTGCATTACAAACCATCCCATCCCTAATAGACCGAAACCACATAAAACGTGATCAAAACCAACATCAGTAAAATGCCACTGAAATCCACACACAATACATGAAAAGAGAACATTAACTTCCCCTCTAGAAGCCCCATATAGAAAAACACGAGAAACAATTCTGGTACTACATGCAATTGAGTGTCTGTATTAATAAGTATATGAAAAAGATAAGTACCAATGATACAATTAATTTGTAAAGAGAGGAGTCAAATTTTAAAACCAAGCAGCACAACATTATGTCTTAATTTCCTCAGAGTTACCCTTCCACATTTGCAAGGAAATCTGAATGATGGGATCTGAAAGAATTATATATTCAGGGAAAGCTGAAATGATGTTCTCACTAAGCTGCATGGGTTTAAGGGAAGAGAAAATAATATAAGTTGAATTCACTTTAAAATTATTCATAGAATATATTGGAGCCACTGAAGTTCTAGAAATTGCATCCAAAGTTATAACCTAGGTTATGTTGGAGACAACACAGGGAGACAGGAAAATACATGAATATGCTGTGGAATTTGCAATCATCCATCAATTTTCATGAAAGGTCAGGCCCAATATGGAAGAAATTGCTATTTCAGAAATACCTGCCTGTATAAGCACCCAGGTTTATGATTTTTCACATTGGGAATGTAATTTACTAAGTAAAGTTAGAAATCTGAGATTTGGGAAGGTTTCCATTTGCAATGATTGCCTTAAGGGTGAGTCTAGAATAGTGAAAGTAAATGAATAAATACTGTGACGTGTTTAAGAAATAGCATGGCTTTATCTCAAGTGAAAGGATTTAACAAAATGATATATAGAGAAGGGGTGAAATTAAGGCACCTGTATTAATTTGAGTAGTCATTTTATTTCATTTTTCATCTACAGTTGTAGGACTCTCTGTCTCCTCCATTCACATCTTAGTTATTCAGCATAATGCTACTAGGTTAACTTTTTGTTTTCTTTGCTATTCCCATATTACTACTTTAGTTATCTACATTAGCTGCTGATAAATTTGAAAGTTATGTTTAAAATTCTATTTTTGGTGCTTAAGAAATGTAGTATCTTTGCCCTTTCTCTGATTTGATTCTTGATACTTCCAAGTCACATTTCTTGTACTCAGCGGCTCCCCCAGTTCTCCCATTTATGGTCGCTACATATTGTATCTTTGCCCATTTAGCTACTTGAGTGATAGAATGTTCTTCTGAGAGAGATTCACCAGTCTTCACCAGGAGATTCATCCATTATTTCCATTAAAATCAAATTGAAAACAATTTTTGGCTGCTAAATTTGATTTCTGACTGTCATGTTAACTTTTATTTAAACTGGCCCAGTTGATGTGATTGAGGAGAAAGTGGAATATTATCTTCTCCTTTGAGTATTTACATTTGTTTTACTATCAACTGTAGCTGATCCATTGCTTCACTGGTCAGCTAGTACAAAACTTATCATATGGAAAAATGAAAATGAGAAAACAGAATAAACATAAACTTTCACATTCACTTAGGGCCTGATCTTATCAGGTCCTGAGCACGTCACAGAATTAAGCCATCACTAAGTGGGATTTTATACGAGTCATTAATTTATCTTTCAAGTCCTTTTCTTTTGCTCTCAACATTTCTCTTATTAAGGTCTTGATATTTAAACATAACTTTTCAATTGTTGGTTGGCAACACCTGCAGATAAACTTTCCTTTTCCTGTTATATCAGATAAACTGTCCAGTTCTTCTTCAGATTACATCAGTGACAACTCATCTAAAATAAGTTTCCAATTCTGGGATGTGATGAAAACTTAAACTTCACACATAACCAAATAAGTCTGCAACAAAATTAATTCATTGCTACTAGACTAGAACAGATGGTTAAACAATACATCAAGTGTAGCTCCTCATGCATATCTTTAATCACTTTTTTGCTGATATTTTCTTACCTTATATGGTTATGTTTAATATGCAAAGCTGGAAAATAATCCTATCCATTCCACAGGGTCTACAAAAATTATTTATCAAAATGCTTTGTTTGAATTGGATTGAAAAATGTTTCTCTTTTGTGACTGATCACCACCCTGTTTATAGAATCATTGAACCGTAGAAGATTAGGGTTGGAAGAGCCCTCAGGAGGTCATCTAGTCCAACCTCCTGCTCAAAACAGAACTAATCCCAAATAAATCATTCCAACCAGGGATTTATCAAGTCGGGCCTTAAAAACCTCTAAGGATGGAAATTCCACCACCTTCCTAGGTAACCCATTGCAGTGCTTCACCACACTCCTAGTGAAATAGTTTTTCCTAATATCCAACCTAGACCTCCCCCAATGCAACTTGAGACCACTGCTCCTTGTTCGGTCATCTGCCACCACTGAGAACAGCCTAGCTCCATCCTCTCTGGAACCCTGCTTCAAGTAATTGAAAGCTGCTATCAAATCCTCCTCACTCTTTTCTCTTGCAGACTAAATAACCCCAGTTCCCTCAGCCTCTCCTCATAAGTCATGTGCCCTAACCCCTTGATCATTTTCATTGCCCGCTGCAGGACTCTCTCCAATTTGTCCACATCCTTTCTGTGGAGACAGAGGGGGGCAAACTGGACACAATACTCCAGATGTGTCCTCACCAGTGCCAAATAGAGTGGAATAATCACTTATCTCGATCTGCTGGCAATGCTCCTACTAATGTAGCCCAAATATGCCATTAGTCTTCTTGGCAACAAGGACACTCTGTTGACTCATATCCAGCTTCTTATCCACTGTAATCCCCAGGTCCTTTTCTGCAGAACTGCCGTTTAGCCAGCCGGTCCCCAGCTTTCAGCAGTGCATGGGATTCTTCTGTACTAAGTGCAGCACTCTGCACTTGTCCTTGCTGAAGCTCATCAGAATTCCTTTCATCCAATCCTCCAATTTTTTAGATCACTCTGGACCCTAGCCCTACCCTCCAGCGTATCTACTTCTCCCTTCAGCTTAGTGTAATTTGCGAATGTGCTGAGGTTGCAACCCATCTCATCATCCAGATCAGTAATGAAGATGTTGAACAAAACTGTCCAAGTTTCCACTTCTTGTAAGTTTTCTTTTTGTACTTAAGCTCAAAGAAGATTTCTCTGTTAAGCCAAGCTGGTCTCTGTTAAGCCAACCTGGATGCCTGCCACATTTGCTATTCTTTCTGTACATCAGCATGGTTGGTTCCTGCGCCCTCAGAGAAGCTCCTTTAAAATACAACCAGCATTCCTAGACTTTTTTCCTTCTCATATTAGCCTCCCATCCTGTCCATCAGTTCCCTGTCAAAGTCTGCTTTTCTGAGGTCTGTATTCTGCTGCTCTCCTTTCCTTCCTTTTTTCCTGAATATAGCCATCTCATGGTCACTGCTGCCCAGGTTGCCACCCACTTCTACTTCCCCTACCAATTCTTCCCTGTTAGTGAGCAGCAGGTCAAGAGGAGCACAGTCCCTAGTTGGTTTCTCCCACACCAGGAAGTTGCACCAGGAAGTTGTCCCCAACATTCTCCAAAAACTTCCTGGATTGTCTGTGCATTGCCGTATTGCTCTCCCAGCAGATGTCACAGTGACTGAAGTCCCCCATGAGAACCAGGGCCTGTGATCTGGAACTTCTGTTAGTTGTCCAAAGAAAGCCTTGTCTACCTCATCCTCTTTATCTGGTGGTCTATAGCAGATGCCCACCACAACATCACCCTTATTGCTCTCGCCTCTAAACTTAACCCAAAGACTCTCAACACGCTTTTCTCCAGTTTCATATTGGAGCGCTGAGCAACCATACTGCTGTCTTACATACAGTGCAACTCCTCCACCTTTTCTCCCCTGCCTGTCCTTCCTGAACAGTTTATACCCATCCATGACAGTGCTCCAGTCATGTCAGTTACCCCACCAAGTCTCTGTTAGTCCAATCACATCATAGTTAATTGACTGTGCCAGCACTTCCAATTCTTCCTGCTTGTTTCCCAGGCTCCTTGCATTTGTGTACAAGTGCCTCAGATAACTAGCCTATTGCCCTACTTTCTCAGTATGAATCAGAAGGCCTTCCCTGTTGTGTCCTCCTCCTTCCTTTTCTCCCGATATCCCACTTCCCCACTTACCTCAGGGCTTAGGTCTCCATCCCCCAGCAAAACTAGTTTAAAGCCCTCCTAACTAGGTTAGCAAGCCTGCCTGTGAAGATGCTCTTCCCTCTCTTTGTTAGGTGGCTTCCATCTCTTCCTAGCAATTCTTCCTGGAACAACATCCCATGGTCAAAGAATCTAAAGCCCTCTTTCCAACACCACCTGTGTAAAGAAGCATTTACTCCCACAATTCGATGATTCCTTGTGGCAAATTTCTGTTACCAATCTGCCTAAGGCCTCAGGTGATCAGTCAGACCGCAGGATCTTTAGGGGAAGAGATAGAGGAGCACAGCAAATGACTGAATTTTAAAGCTTTATTAATAAAAATAATAAAATAACAGTGGTGAGTGCTGGGACTGCTCCCACATCACTCAAAGGAAGAAAAAAGCATTAGTGCCTGAGCACTAACCCACATTCATAGTCACACACGCACTACCCAAGGCTAGCCAGGCCTGGGCATAACGTTAGCAGAAGAGGGAGTGGGGGGTTGGACAGGCATTCTGTCCTGTGCACAGGTCATCCAGGGGTCCGCTGCAAATCTCTCTTCTGCTCTTGGAAAGGTTTTTAAGCCTTGGGGTCTCTTGGGGACGTCCCCTTCAGAGACCTTTGTTCCGCATGCTCAGCATACCAGTCCAGACCGGCCTTCCATAACTTTTTCAGCTTTTCCCAAACATACCAGCTTCAGGGTCCTGAGACAGTCATGATTTTGCCTTGCTGGGCTTCGTTGTCTCGCTCCTTTTCGCAACTCCTGCAGTTTCTGTACTGTGATTCTTCTTTCTTACAGCAGGGCAGGGTTGAAATCTCAGCCCCCCTTTTTCTTGACAGGTAGCAGAGAATCTGTTGTGTGCAGTGACCTTGGGCTGGGGCCAGCATCTTATCTTCGGACTGAGATAGCTGACATGTCACCTTAACCTGTTCTTTGCTCCCCCGCTCCCCCTTCAGCCTCCTGAAACCTGCAAAGGAATCTTCCATTCCACACTCACACCTTTAACCATTCCCAAAATGCTCTGTGATGCTTGTAACAGCATTCGCAACATACAATACTGATCTGCTTCCCCAAGGGACTCGAGGGAGGGGGCCATTGGGTGTGACACCCTACCTGGATCTTTTCCTGCAAGAGGGAGGATGGTCGAAAACATGTCTTGCACTTCAAACTTCTTTATCCTTCTTCACAGAGCCATGTAGTATACGGTGACCCACTCTAGGTCATTTCTGGCAGTATCATTGGTGTCCACGTGGAAAAGTAGGAAGGGGTAGTGGTCTGAGAGCTTGATCAGTCTCGGCAGACACTCCGTCACATCCTGAATTCTAGCTCCAGGAAAGCAGCACATTTCTTGAATTTCCCAGTCTGGACAGCAGATGAATGACTCCATCCCACTTAGGAGGAAGTCCCCAACCACCACCACCACCCATCTCTTCCTCTTGGGAGTGGTGGTCCTGTAAGCTCCATCCCTAAGACAATGCATCCCATGCCTTCTGGTCAATGGAGTCTCCTTCTGACCCCTTCCCTCAGATGACTCTTCCAAAGCATTCTCCGCCGTAGTACCTGTGTGGAGTGCCTGAAAACTGTTTATTTCCTCTATCTGCATTGGGGGTACATGAGTTCTCCTCTTTCTTCTTTTGGAGGTGACATGCTGCCAATTTTCTTCCCATTCTGCACTGTCCTCTGATTCTTCAGCATGCTGTGCCTTCAGTACCAAACGCTGACTTCTATCCAAGAAATCTTCATTTTCTCTGCTGCAACACAGGGTTGATACTTGGATGTCTAGTCCTTTAACCTTCTTTTCCAATATGAAGACCACCAGCTTGCACTTCATACAGATGAAGTTGCTTCTATCCTCTGAGAGAAAGACAAACATGGCACATTCTGTGCAGGTCGCTACAGCTGATCACTCACTATTACAGAAGCCCGAAAGGCAAAAACTCTGTGGGAACTCCTCCCAGGCAAGTTCCCTTTCTTGGCATCTCCTCTGTTCAGAGCTCACTCAGTTCAAATTGGCTGCTTTTTAATAAGGCTGCTGGCTCAAAGCAGTTGCCCAGGCTCAAACCACAATCAACCACTTTAGGCCCACCTGAAACAAAGCACTCCCGATTCACACTTGTCAAACAAACACACACACAGTCAAATACCTCCCCACCCCCGCAACGCAGCACTCACCATAGCGCCTCTCAGATGGTTCTCAGGCAAGCTCCCTGTGTTGGCATCTTCTCTGGTCGCAGCTCATTCAGTTTTCTTTTTTTTTAAAAAAAGGAAATAAATCTAAAAAGACTTAAAATTAAACTGATGACACTGTATTATACTAGAAAAAACGGCACATTATTGTAAAAACTGTCAGAGGAAATATGGTTATATGTAACATATTTCCAGGTAATTTACTCATCTGCTAGTAGAGGTGGAAACTAAAAAAGTGTACATGAAAGGAGGACTTCAAACCCCCTTCACCAGGAGATGGATTCCACACCAGATGCAAGTGAAGAGACCATTATAAGTAGGCAGGCATTGCTCCGTTGAGTGATTTGTAGATCCAGTGGCCAGCAACCCCCTCAAATTCCTGTTGACTCACCCACCCAAAACCTCCTCCTTAACTTATGCCTCCTTCTTTCCCTACCCCAGAGGAACCTCCCCCCCCCCCACACACCCTACTGTCAGTTGCTTAGTCCATTAATGGTTGTCCCTTCTCCTTACCCTTACATAATGACCTTATCTTTCTGAGAATCTCAAGCCCTTCATCAAAAGACCCCCTTACAGTCTCATACCCTCCGAACATACATACCCACACAATCCCATGTCACATGTACCTTCTTCTCCCTCTGGGGAACTGTTGTCATTATTTGAAAGTCCTGTCATGATATATTTGAGTATGGATTATTGAGGAGAGAAACTGAACTGATCTGAGTTCTGCTTCTGTTCTTTGGAAAAAGATACAAAGCTTATTCAAGCCTTTTGAGGGGGAACCAGGCCAATTTACCCTCACTATAGAACCTTTCCTTGCTACATGCTGTTGTCCTCTTCATGAGGTGGGCCAGTGACTTACTAGTTCCCTCTGTTGCTTGCAAGATTTGGCAAGGGGGCTAATGGAAGGCCTGCTCTAATCATTATGGAACCCAGATTCCATTCACAAACTCCATTTAACCATTACAATCACTTTCCAAGAATGAACTGGGACATTGTGAAATATCCAGTCCCATTCCTGGGTACCTGGTTGAAGAAGCAGGTCTAAAGAGAGGTTACGTAGAAGGCCACCAGGCTTTCCACAAACATACACACGACTAGAGATGGGTAAAAATTTTGGATGAATAGTTTATTCACTGAAAAATGCAATTTGGGTGGACTTGAAACTATTTGCGAATTTAACCTGAATTTATGAATAGTTTCAGACAGATTTTTTTTTGTTTTGGCAGGGGGTAACCTAGATTCACAAAACAGTCAGAAGAAGTGGTGTCTATCTTACAACTTTTAGTCCACTGGTGAGGGCGTTCATTTGGTATGTGGGAAACCAAAAAATCAGTTATTCACCCAGCTCTGCAGCTGACAGGAAGCCCTGCTGCAGGGGGATAAGCAGAAAAAGCTGAAGATGGGAGAGTGAATGATAGTGGCACATGGCTGCTCATCGACAGCTATGTATTCTGCAATTGCAGGAAGACCCTAGCTCCGCGGTCCCTTTAGTGGAACTAGGGCCAATACTGTATACTAATTCTCTTTTTATTTTCCTTCAGTGTCACTAACTGAAATAAGACCAACAGGCATGGGCAGCATGCAGAGCCACCTGGCTGCCTCTGCACCTAGGAGCTGGACATGCCACCCACTTTCGGGAGCTGCACTGAGCCAGGGCAGGCAAGGAGTCTGCTTTAGCCCGGCTGTGCCAGTGACCAGACTTTTAACAACCCAGTCCGTGATGCTGACCCAGAACCACCAGTGTCCCTTTTCAACTGGGAGTTCCACTCAAAAGTGAACACTGGCAACCCTAACCCAGCTATGAAAGTAAGTGAATCTGACAGCAACTTTGAAATGAAAAAGGCAGCGAGAGTAATGTCTCTGCCTTCAGCACGTAACCTATTATAGAGGAAGAGTCATGCAAATGTAATATGTTTTTCACACTCCCTCTCTTTTTGGTGCCAATATTTAGTCCTGTAGCACTTTAAAAATTCAGCTGTAATCAGTTCAGTTGAGCTGCATTGTGAGAACATTGTTCTTAATGAATTCATTTAGCATTCATGTAATTAGTTCATCCTGTAGGTATTCCCTAGTAAATTACCACTGGGCAATGAACTTGTGAAGCATTACTTTAGTGCACAAGGGATGGGATTAGAGTTATTGTTATTGAGCTATGGTAAAGAAAATAAGTAATAGATACATTATTTAATTTTAGCGTATTTTCCCATCCCTTGTTTCTCACTTACTGTATTAAATTTGCTTTTCTACCCTCCACTGGTCCTGTTTGTTTTCATTAACAAACATGTAGTGCTTTTCAAATTAAACAGCCTGACAATTTTGTACTTCACCAACTCAAATAATTACCTATCAAGCAATAGACTCAGCTGGTAGTACACTGGAATCCCATGCAAGATGTTGACACATCTGATTTTTTTTACATTTTCAGTGGCCCAGTTTAGTGATTATGGGTACCTTAACCGTTGAATTTAAGGATCTCATTTCCTCCACGCACACATACTACCTTCGTGGTGCAACCCCAACCTTGATAGACTTACCCTGTTCTGCTGCTGACCTTTTTTATTTGAAAATCCAATTCACATCCCCCTCATGACAGCAGATTGTATTTATATTGGACCATCAGATCAGTCCTATCAATGGAGATATTTTTATTTATTTAATTAATTTATTGCAGTTTGTATATGAATGAAACGTCTATTTGGGAATCCTCATTTATGGGGTTGTCTGTTGTTCTAATCATTTACAGTAAGTGAGCATTCATTATTAATTTATTCTGCATCCACTGTAATGATGTACTAATTTGACACCACTGTGGCTCTCAATAATATATAATATCTCCATGAAACATAACTAGATACTTAACTTGTGCATTAAAAACTGTTTGCCTCAGATATTTTATTAAATTGTGTCTCCCCGTTGCCAGCAGCTTTCCTTAGGGAAGACGAGCAGAAATCTTTTCCATGCGTAGTGACTAAATGACCTTGTATTATGTATAGATTGTTCAGTGTTTGTGAACTTAACAAAGTTTAGCTGGATTTGAATTTATATATTAAGCTTGCTTTTGGGTGGCTAAATACTTTTATTTGAGACTGATAACCCCCTCCTAAAACTTCATGCAGCACTCCAGAAATTGCACTCCATGTGTGCCTGATAACTATAACATTTCTGAATAAGTTAAAGTAACTTAATATCTTGAACTCAAGCACAATACAAAATCTTAACTGGGAGGAACACTTTTCTTTCTTGATCCTAGAAAGCACAGCAGACTTAACTGCATGCATTTGGCAAAATGTTATGCAAATTATATTTCTTCCATAGCACACAGCTTCTATGTGACTACATGTACTTTCTGTAATACAGTTCTTAAGAGGAATAGCATTCATGCATACAGTTACACTTGTGGAATATAAGAGCATCATGTTTTTATTTACAAGGTAAATTTTCATATAACTATTAAAGTTATTTTAATATTATGGCTGTATAATTTGATGATGCCAAAGGCCAGATCTGTTATAGCCTAGATCAAAATACTAATGAAGAAAATATGTTAAAATATTAGTGTACGAAGGATTCTTTTTCCACATTGATGCATTTATTCTGTTTCTCCAAATACAGACATTAGGACTCTGATAGGTACAATACACTTAAAAGTATGCCAGCCCTGCGGTGCTTTTTTCGCCTGACCCAAATGTCATTTTCCCATCAGGGCAGTTAAACTCAGCATGAAATAGGCAGGCTACAAGTTTAAGTTATTCCATATGTAGTGAGTTTGTGTACTGTAGATAGCTCAAGCTTTTTCAGAGTTCTGTTCGCCTTGAAATAAAGTTAACTGCTGTCTGCTTCTGTGAGTTTTCATTTACCAGAAGAGGGGTTACTCTGAAGCTGTGTTTTAGAAGTGAAGAAAAATAGTTTTTTTAATAGGTGTCTGTTCCACTGGGCTAGGCCATTAATGGCCAGAAAACCTATCGGCATCATCCCTCTGATTTGGGGGACCCTGAAATATGACGTAGAATCTCAGGTTTCATTTTTAAGAGAGAATTTTCTAGTCTTTTTCCTTGTGAAGATAGTTTTGAAAATATTAACCAATCCAATAGATTGCTAGGGTTGAAAGAAAAGACAACTGAGCTCTTCTTCTGCAGCAGGAGGTTGAGGGGGATCTAAAAATACATATATGTTAGGGTGACCAGATGTTCCGATTTTATAGGGACAGTCCTGATTTTTGGGTCTTTTCTTATATAGGATCCTATTACCCCTCACCCCCTGTCTTGATTTTTCACATTTGCTGTCTGCTCATCCTAATATATGTTCTAAATTTAATTTTAAATAAAAACGTATCCCAAACAATAATCGCACTAACCATCTCTCAAATCCAACACCAGCCCTGTCCATGTGATTATAGAGGACAGAATCAGTTGCATCTGAAGGGAAGGGAAGCAAAAATGGATTTTTTGTGCCTGTCCCAAAATGCTAAGTCTGCCCTGCTGCTCTGTCTGTTAGCTGTGGCAAGACACTTGTGTGGTTTCATTCCTTAAAGGGAGTTTCTTCTGATGTTGTATTGTGTGTTAAGATCCTGAATGAGCTGCATTGATAGATTAAGTATCTGTGATTATCCCCATGTTCCAGCTAATTTCATAGAGCCTACTAATAGCATGTACTAGATCATAGCTAGCCACCTGTATGCTGTAGGGTGACCAGATGTCCCGATTTTACAGGAACAGTCCTGATGTTTGGGTCTTTTTCTTATATAGGCTCCTATTATCCCCGACCTCCTGTCCTGATTTTTCACATTTGCTGTCTGGTCACTCTAGTATGCTGCATAAAGCTCACAGCTTTTGTAAACCTTTTCATTGCCATATTTGTGAAATAAATATTCTTAAGGACAACAAGCTGGTATGATTATTACCAGTGCTGATTGCTTGCTCTCTTAACTTGCAGAAGGATGGTATCTCAGCCATCTGCTTTTACTGCTTGTTATTTTTCAGTCAGAGAAAGAAAAAACTCATTAGGGTCTACTGGGCCTCTCCTTGAATCATAGGCCAGAAGCAACTTTTATGGTAACACACCATGGCTGCTTAGCAGACTTAACTAATTAGTGGAGTCAGTCATGCGATGTCTGGACTCGCTGGGTATTCCACATATTGCTACAAGAGAGATTCAAAACACGACTCTTTGTCCAAAGCCTGATGCTCTACCAGAGAGCACAAAGGAAATCTTTTGCTCTGCTAGAGCTTGTATTAGCTGAAGGTCAAGTCATTCTTTTCATATCCAACACTTTCTACCAAGAACATGCTCTCTCATGGCATGTAAGCAGACTGCCAAATAATCTTTAAAGAGGTTCTGAATAGTTGCATACAAAACCTGTAGCAATAGTTTTTCAAGAGAAAGAACTCCAGCTATGAGACTTTCTTCTGCAAGAGGCACCCTTTACTTTATGGCAATGGGAGTGTAGCCGTGAGACAACTCACCCCTGCGGTGCCTCCTGTTGGTCATCCGGGAATTAGCTCTTTCTGAGCAGAGAGCACCCTCTGCAGGCTGGTGTCTTGCTGTCTGCTGGCCCCATGTCCCTCCTGGACCCTGGTGCCCTCCTACCTGGGGTGCTGCCCCCTGGCAGTTCTCCCTCACTGGGGTGTCTGGGTCTCCCCTCCCTGGGGAACATCCAACCCTCTAAGCCCACCTTGCCTCAGTCTGGGCCACTATCAGGCACCATCAAGCCCCCTTTCACTGGGGCCGACTGCAGACTATATAAGCCAGTCATCATAGGCAAGGGGTTTTTTGGCCTGCTGCCTCTGCCTACTCGTGGGCTGCCCCCCTGCAACCTTGGTTCCCCTTTTGGCCTTCTACCAGGCTGGCAGCCTGGGGGGTTTCCAGGCCGGACCTCCCCAGCTGCTCTGGCCTTCTCCCAGCCCTGCTCCACTCCAGGTACCTTCTCAAGTTTCCGAGGAGCCAGGCCTGTCTGCCTCTACAGCTAGAGGAGACTGTCTCAACTCCTAGCTTCACTGGCCTTTATAGGGCCAGCTCGGTCTGTTTGGGGCATGACCCCCAGCTGAAGCTGCCTCGCAATCAGCCCAGCTTTGCCCTTGCCCCAGCCCTCTCCCAGGGCTGTTTTAACCTCTTTTTTCCTGGAGTGGGGTAGCCACCCCACTACAGGGAGATATTGTAATTCTGAGGTACTAATTCTCCTGTCACACACAGAAGTACCTCTGGTGAAGTCAATGAGATTGCAGTAGTGTAGATGAGATGGTAAACATTTTTCTTTATTAAAGCCTGGTCTACAATAAAAGGAAAAGTTAATCTAAGCTACGCAAATTGAGTTACATGAATACCATAACTCAAATCAACGTAGCTTAAATATGCTTACCGCGGATCCACACTATGCAATGTTGACAGGAGACGCTCTCCCATTGACTCCTATTACTCTTCTCTATTCAGTGGAGTCAACAGGACAGCAATCAGCGGTCGATTTAGCAGGTCTTCACTAAACCCACTAAATCGACTGCCGATGCATTGACTGTCACAGTGTCAATGCTCCGGTAAGTGTAGACAGCCCTAAGAAAGAACTCAGCATAAGCAATTATATTCCCATAATCCTATAAGGTTACAGGGGTAATATTTCTTTATTCTTAAACCTTTTTAGGCATGTGAAAAATCTTCAAAGCCAAGAATTTCTTAAATTTAAGAAACTCCTTAAGACAAGAACTCCTCATGCCAACATAAAAGGCTCCAATGGATTAGCCTCTCTTTACTGTAAGATTTCTTAAATAGTGAATCACCCCCCAAACATTGTGAATTTCAGAAGGAATTAGTTCAATGATATGGAGCCTTGTAGATAAAGAAAAGTCTGTATTTTTCATTTGTAAGTGTAGCTAAAATATATATAAGGAAATATTTCCACAAACATTGTGAGCAAGGTTCTTATTGACTTTCTCAGGAAATTCAAATTTGCATGTACACATTTGTTACTTATAGTATCAATAAAATGTGTTACTTATAGCATGAATAAAACCTCTCTGTTACTGAAACAAAATGTTTAATGCTGCACAAAAGCCCACAGGTAAATCCAAAACTTGGAGACCAGGAAGAAGGATTGGAATCTGAGGGGAGCATGGGCCATTATAGCAGGGATAAGAGAGGGACAAGAGGAGAAATCAAATCAAATCAGTATCTTCAGTGTCGGTATACTAATGCAAGAAGAATGGGGAATAAGCAGGAAGAACTTGAAATTCTAGTTAATAAACACAACTATGATATAGTTGGCATCACAGAGACTAGGTGGGATAATATGCATGACTGCAATATTGGTATAAAAGGGTACTCTGTGTTCGGGAAAGACAGGAAGGGGAAAAGGGGAGGAGGTGTTGCCTTATATATTAAAAATGTATGTACTTGGATGGAGTTTAAGATGGAAAAAGAAGACAGACTTGGTGAACATGTCTAGGAAAGGATAAAAGGGTAAAAAAACAAGGGTGATGTCATGGTAGGGGTCTACTATATAACACTTAATCAAAAAGAAGAGATAGATGAGGCTTTTTTTAAACAACTGACAAAATCATCCAAAGCATAGGACTTGCTGGTGACAGGTGACTTCAACTACCCAAACATCTGTTGGAAAAATAATACAGCAGGGCACCAATTATCCAAAAAGTTTTTGGAATGTATTGAACACAATTTTTTAGTTCAGAAGATGGACAAAGCTAGTAGGAGAGAGGCTGTTCTAGATTTGATTTTGACAAATAGGGAGGAACTGACTGAGAATTTGAAAGTGGAAGGCAGCTTGGGGGAAAGTGATCATGAAATGATGAGTTCATGACTCTAGGGAATAATATGAGGGGAAACAGTACAATAAAGATAATGGATTTCAAGAAGGCAGACTTCAGAAAACTCAGGGAGTTGGTAGATAAGATCCCATGGTAAGCAAAGCTAAGGGGAAAAATTGTTCAAGAGAGCTAATAGTTTTTCAAAGAGACACCATTAAAGGCACAAGAGCAACTATCTCACTGCATAGGAAAAATAGGAAGAATGGCAAGAGACCACCCTGGCTTAACTAGGAGATCTTCAATCATCTGAAATTCAAAAAAAAGTTCTACAAAAAGCAGAAAGTAGGTCAAATTACAAAGGATGACTAAAAACAAACAACACAAGTATGTAGGGACAAAATTAGAAAGGCCAAGTCACAAAATGAGATTAAACTAGCAAAAGATATAAAGGGTAATAAGAAAACATTCTATAAATACATTAGAAGAAAGAGGAAGATAATGGACAGGATAGGCCAGTAAGTCAAGGGGAGGAGTAGGAAAAGTTATTTACTTGTTCCTATAAGAACTAGGAGCCATCAAATAAAATTAATGGGCAGCAAGTTTAAAACAAATAAAAGGAAGTTTTTCACACAGTGCAGTCAACCTGTGGAACTCCTTGCCTGAGGAGGTAGTGAAGGCTAGGACTATAACAGGGTTTAAAAGAGAACTGGATAAATTCATGGTGGTTAAGTCCATTAATGGCTATTAGCCAGGATGGATAAGGAATGGTGTCCCTAGCCTCTGTTTGTCAGAGGGTGATGATGGATGGCAGGAGAGAGATCACTTAATCATTACCTGTTAGGTTCACTCACTCCAGGATTCCTGGCATTGGCCATTGTTAGTAGACAGGATACTGGGCTGGATGGACCTTTTGGTCTGACCCAGTACTGTCATTCTTATGTTCTTATGATCAGAGGCTAAAATAGGAGAGAGGGGAAACAAGTTAAAAATTACTTAGACAAGATGTCTTCAAGTCACCAGGACTTGACAAAATCCATACTAGAATACTCAAGGAGGTACTGAAGAGATACCTGAACCATTAACAATTAATCTTCAAAAAGTCATGAAAGACGGAAGAGATTCTAGAGGACTGGAAAGGGGAAAATATAGTGCCTATCTATAAAAAAGTGAAGTAAAGACAACACAAACCAGTCACTTTACTTCAATACCTGGAAAGATAATGGAGCAAATAACTAAGCAATCAAATTTGCAAACACTTAAGTAGCAGTCAGCATGGACTTGTCAAGAACATATAATGTCAAAACAACCTAATAGTTTTCTTTGACAGGATAACAAGCCTTGTGGATGGGGGAAGTGATATATGTGGTATATCTTGACTTTAGTAAGGCTTTTGATACTGTTTCATGTGACCTTCTCATAAACAAAATAGGGAAATACAACCTAGATGGAGATACTATAAGGTGGGTGGAATACTGGTTGGAAAACTGTTTCCAGATAGTAGTTATCAGTGGTTCACAGTCAAGCTGGAAGGGCATATTGAGTGGAGTCTCACAGGGATCAGTTCTGGGTCCAGTTCTATTCAATATATTGCAATTGGAAAAGGTTCAGAAAAGGGCAACACAAATGATTAGGGGTACGGAATGGTTGCCATATGAGGAGGGAAACAGCACAATAAAGATAATGAATTTCAAAAAGGCAGATTTCAGCAAACTCAGGGAGTTGGTAGATAAGATTCCATGGGACTTTTCAGCCTGGAAAAGAGACAACTAAGGGCGAATATGATTGAGGTCTATAAAATCATGACTGGTATGGAGAAAGTAAATAAGGAAGTGTTATTTACTCCTTCTCATGACAAAAGAACTAGGGATCATCAAATGAAATTAATACACTGCACATGTAAAACAAACAAAAGGCAGTATTTCTTCACACAACGCACAGTCAACCTGTGGAAGTCCTTGCTAGAATATGTTGTAAAGGCCAAGATTATAAAAGGGTTCAAAAAGAACTAGATACATTCGTGGAGGATAAGTCCATCAATAGCTATTTGCCAGGATGAGCAGGGATGCTGCCCCTAGGCTCTGTTGGCCAGAAACTGGCATGGACAGGATGGGCAACAGGGGATGGATCACTTGATGGTTACCTGTTCTGTTTATTCCCTCTGAAACACCTGCCATTGGTCACTGTTGGAAGTCAGGATACTAGGCTAGATGTTTTTTTGGTCTAACCCAGTATGGCTGTTCTTATGTTCTTTACATCAGCAGTTTAGATACTGGCATAGAGAGTACATTTATAGGGTGACCAGATGACAAGAACAAAATATCAGGACACATGGGAGGGGGAGGGGGAGGGGGGAGTCGGGGGGAAAGCAGAGGAGAGGGGCAAAGGGGAGAGGGGGAGGGGGGCCTAGAGGGGTGAGAGGGGAGGGGGGTGCCACTAGGTCCCCACCACCACTGGACCCATGGGGGCAGGGCCTGAGGAAGCTGTGGGTCAGGGGCACAGGGCCCGGGCTCCAGGTTCACGGGCACAGGGTCCCAGTTCCGGGCGCAGCCCCAACACAGGTTAGGGACTCAGGGCCCCACCACAAGCACCCGGCTCTCACCTGAAGCCCCAATGCAAGCCATGAGCGCAGGGCCCCAGCCGCTTACCTGGGGTACAGTTCTCAGCTCGGCTGGGCGACGGCCAGCAGGTGTGTCAGGGGCCAGAGCCGGTTTGGGGGCGGGGGCGGCCGAGGGCTCTCTGTTCCCACCCCCCAGCGCCAGCTGCAAGCAGCCCTCCTTCCCCGGCCCCTGCAACACGTGTGGTGGGCAGCAGAGAGCTGTCCTGGCCGCGGCAGCCTGACTCTCTCTGGGGGGGCAGGCGGGGGGCAGGGGGCATGGGGCTGATGAGGGGCCGGACTCGGAGCCAGGTTGGGGGACGGTGGCCGGGGGCTCTCTGTCCCCGCCGGCGCTGGCTGCAAGCAGCCCTCCTCCTCCCCGCGCCCCTGCAGCACATGTGGCGGGCAGCAGAGAGCTGGCCACCCAGTCTCTGCCGGGGGCAGTGGGGCGTGCCACTCTTGCCGGCAGGAGGGTGCTGCAGCCGCCCAGAAGGAGCTGTAAGTGAGGCCAGAGTCTGGCCTCGGCCTCTGAAGGTCCCTATATCGGGACAAAGCCTGCATCCCGACCAATGTATGGTCAGGACACGGGACAAGTCCCCGAAAATTGGGACTGTCCCGATAAAATCGGGATGTCTGGTCACCCTATACATTTATAAACATTGCAGATGATACCAAGTTGGGAGGGGTTACAAGTACCTTGGAGGATAGGATTAAAAATCAACACGAACTAGACCAGTGGCTCTCAACTGGGGTCTGCGGCCTCAGGGGGGCCACGGGGTCCTACAGTTGAAACCCAGTGCCCTGAGCCTCGGTGCTGAAGCTGGGAGCCGCACTGGACCACAAAATCACATAAGAGACCGCACTAGACCACAAAGTCACATAAGAAAATGGGATGACCAGCTGCTTAAGAACCTACCTATAATGTGTAGGGGAGAAAAAAATGTACATTATCTCAGAGTTCAGTCTAAGTGACTTATGCTGGAGGTCTCATGTTTCTGGTACTAAAATGTTCTTGGAGTTTCTAAAAATTGTAGTGGACAATTACTTAATTCAACAAATGTTGTATCCAGCATAGGAGAATTCTGCATTAGATCTCATGTTGACAAACACAGAGAAATTGATTGCAGAAGTAAAAATTTGTGCAAGTGATTATGAGGTGATTATATCTGAGTACAAATAGAATACAGTTCAAACCAATATGAGGGACCAGGTAATCTCTATCAAAGCATATTAAAGAAACTGGCACATTAAACTTCAAGCCCAATAGCAAGGATTTTTAATGAATCCTTAAACTTGGGGATCATACCCCATAACTACAAATATAGTACTTATATTTAAGCAAGAGGAAAAAGTGATCCAGTTTGATCCAATTAGTTTGAGCTCAGTTGTATGCAAGGCCTTAAAATAAATTTTGAAAGAGAAAGTAATTAAATACAGAGGTAAATGGTAATTGGAATAAAATACAACATTGTTTTACTAGACTATGGCAGACTAATGCAATCTCTTTCTTTGATAAGATTATTGCATTTCCTTTGTCTAAAAAAAATCAGTTGATTAAATCTACTTGGATTTCAGTAAAGCATCTGATGCAGTTCCCCATGTAAAATTATTTGTTAAACTGGAGAAGCTGGAGATTGAAATGAGAATCAAAAGTTGGGTAAGGAACTGGTTAAAGGGGAGACTACAACAAGTCATGCTGAAAGGTGAACTGTCAAACTGAAGGGAGATTATAAGTGGAGTTCCCCAGGATTCATCTTGGGACTAATCTCACATAACATTTTAATTAATAATTTTGTCACAAACAGTGGGGGCATGTTAATAAAATTGACACAAAGTTGGGAGGTATTGTCAATACAGAGGAGAACCAGAATATCATACAAGATGAGATGGACAACCTTGAAAATTGGAGTAATAGAAATGGAATGAAATCTGATAGCAAAAATTGCACCTTGCACTTTGCTCTATAAGCTGGAAACTTATCCATTGGAAGCGACGGAAGAGGAGAAAAACATCAGGGCTGGAAAGGAATTTTCTGCCAGTCAGATTTGCTGATACCCTGGAGTGAATGGCGGATTTTCTGTACATTGACATCTTTAAATCAAGATTTGAAAACTTCAGTAACTCAGCCAGAGTTATTGGCCTATTATAGGAGTGATTGGGTGAGGTTCTGTGGCCTGAAATGTGCAGGTGGTCAACTAGATTAGCATGATGACTTTTGACTTTTAAATAATTGATTCTGTCATCTGCGGGAGAGATATTAAGCAGAAAAACATGCATGACAATTGGACTCTTTAAGAACATTTTACAAGGTGCCAAAAAACACAATCAAGAGAGAAGACTACATTAAAAGACAACGTGGCTTTGAGGGAAAGTAAAAGCAGCTGTAATAAAAAATAAAATAAAATAAAACAAAAGAAAAAAAGAGAAAATGATTGCAATGAATATAAATTAGAAGCTAGAAATTGTAGAAAATTGATAAAGGAATCAAAAAGACACAAGAAGAAATCTATGGTCAGCAGAATTAAGGGCCATAAATAAGGAGGTTTTTTAGGTATAAAAGGAATCCTAATAATGTTACTGGTTCATTACAAGATGGAAATGGTAGTATTATCAATAATAATGCAGAAAAGGCAGAAGTGTTCAATAAATATCTTCTGTATTTGGGAAAAGGACAGATGATATATTAATATTAACGAATTAAAAGAGGGAAATATAATTAATGTGAATCAATATATGTTTATGAAAAGTCGATCCTGTCAATTTGGTATTTTTTTATGAGATTACACATTTGGTTGATAAAGGTAATAGTGTTGATATAATAGACTTAGACTTTTATAAGACATTCAACTTGGTACCAAATGATAGCTTAATTAAAGAATTAGAATGATAATGTGTAAACCCAGGAATGTATGAAAAAAGACCCTTATAAATATTAACAGAGTCTGTATTTGATTCCTACCATGATATGAAGATGACTATTTTCTGTGATCACTACTAAGTTGGTGTGGTTTGTTATGACAAGTTCCCAAGTACTCCAGGGCACACCATGGAACCAAATTCTACAGCCACAGCCCTACATTCCATGGCATCATTCATTTATTCCAGTGCTTCATAATATCTTCCACTCCCTCCCACAAACCTGCACACAGCTAGATGGAAAATACTCAGTGATAAATAGTTACTAATGATTATTTTCAAGGAGGAATATTTTGTTATATCATACAGGTACCTGACTCCACTCCCCAGCCTTCAACTCCCATAATGTCTTCAGAACACCTCATCTTGTTAGTTTCTTGTTTTTTTAACTTTAACTTGTGAGGCAAGTGTTGGGATATAAGTGAAAAATGGTAGCAACCTTAATTTGAGCTTTAATAAATGTATTGCCTGGTGAGTTATATTATATACAAAACTGAGGAAATATTTAACATTCAGACAAATTTAGGCCCTGGTCCTGCAGAGGTTTACACACATGCCCAATGAATACACACATACCAATCAGACTAACCACAAGATGTTTCACGTTAAGGATTCACATATTTTTTTTGCAGATTAGGATCTTATTTTCTTTTCTGCTTGCAAAAATATATGAAAGCAGAAAGTGTTTATTACAAATGTATACATTATTTAAATTATTTGATAAACTGTTTTTGAATGTTTTTTTTTATAGCTTGATCATGATTATTCTAAATTCAAACTACTGGAGTTTGATGACTTTGGACAGTTAAGTCACATGATAATGTTTGTGTTTCCTGCTAGACTCTGCTTGCAAGCACTTTCAGTGAGAGTAGTGAAATTCACTGTGATGTCCACTTTCCATAAACATTTCTGGTTCTAAAAACTCTCTCAAAGTGAACGCAAAAAAAGAGAGTGAATATGGGTGAAATGAATTCATGTAAGAATTTAAACAAATATTACTGGAAATTTGTTTGTTATTCATCCAGCTCCAAATTAGATCCTGTGAGGCATAAGTGCAAGGAGCCAGAATTAAGGTTGCATTTTCATCCTTCATTTTGCCTTCCTGACTCTTGAGTGCTTGATTTTTCCACCTCAAGTTGCACATCCTAACTTTAGAAAGCTTTATTTCTGAATATTAATACCATATTCTCCATGAGTGGCAGAGAGGTCAGCCCAAACAAGTGTAACTACAGGTCAATAAATTAAGCTAAAACCACAGTGGAATCACACTTCAGTAGGTTTATCAGTTTTTAAGTCACTAATTAAATTTTTATAGATGATACATTTGTTAATGCATGAGGTCACATCCTTTGAGATCCAGACTTTATTCTGGAGTGTTGTATTGCATAGAACACACAACATGAGAGAAAAATCATTTGATTTTTTTTTTATAATTCTGATTCATAAATATCATCCTCTGTTCTCCCTTTATGCATAGGAACAACACACCTAATAGGGCATGAGTACATAAGATTTATTTACTGATAACCAAACGTAAACAATTGATGAGTGCTCAAATCTGTCTTTTCACATTTAAGTCCTTGTGACTCAATGCATAATAGTTTGGGGGCAAATACTTGGAGTTTGTGCATACATACATTACATATTA
>ML677342.1:17282634-17302527 GCA_007922305.1 Dermatemys mawii
AACATTGGGCCTGCAGGTCAGATCAGGCCTGCATGATGCATGTATCAGATAGGCATCACAGATTCAGGTTCTGCAGAATGCAGAGAAAATACTCACAACCAACTTCCAACAACACATAACATCAGCCAACATCTTGGATATCTCTAACAGCGCTAAAGACAATCCCCTCTTGACCATGGACACAAGTAAGATTTCCAAGCTCATACTGCTGGACCTCTCTGCAGCCTTTGACAAGCAGAATCAGTGGTAGATTACCATATGGGCTGATGGGGCCGGTGCCCAGGGTCCCCCGCAGGAGTGCCAGCACTCTGAGCCTGCCCCCTGCTGCTCTTCCTCCCTCCCCACCCCGCTCTGCCCCTCAGCTCCTGTCCTCTTCCCTGCTCCTCCTCCCGGAAGACAGACAGAGCCTGTGTAGACAGTGAGGGTCTCCCTGCCAGCCATGTGGAGCTGGCTGAGCCTCCTCTCCCTTTCCCTCCTCACTGCATCAAGCTGGCCTAAGCCCCCTCTCCCTTTTACCTCCCACCGCCAGCCACCCCCACTCCCTTCCCACCCTCCCAGCCTGCCCCCTGCACAGAGTTGGCCCAAGCCCCCTTCTCAGTCAGGGGAATCTAGCTATGGAACAAATTGCCAGAGGCAATAAGGCAAATCCAGAGTCCGGCCATCTTTAGGAAACATAGCTTTCTCTTTAGAAAAGTCTTTCTACCATGAGTCTAACTCACAATTCAAAGCACCCCTTTCCCCTCAAAACCCTTCCCAGCCCTCTCCCACAATAGAACAGAAACAAAAACCCTACCTCAAGAAGTGTTCTGACCCGTTAAAGGGCAAAGTGCCAAAGATTTCAGGCAGTCCACTAGGAATTTCACTATTGCTCTTGATTTTATATGGAAGATGCTCAGATACTACAGAGGTGAGTGGCAGTATAAAAATCTTTAGATAGATAGATAGATGGACAGACAGACAAACAGATTTTGGTTTAGTAGGTGTGAAGAAAACCTCTTGAAAGGAGGGCTAGAAGGACCCATGTAGCAGAAAAATCTATTGTCCTTCCCCATCCATATCCTAATACCTGTTCACTACTTGTGTGCAAAGGATCTATGCAGCACAGGCAGTACACATTGCTAGCGTGTCCTCTCCCCCACACACATTCAGGACCCTGAGTTCACACATCTGAAATGCTCAAGTGTGACTACAAAGAGCCACTGAAGAAGGGGTTTGATTTGTCCCTTAATATGAATCTGTTAGTGTTGCCTTCAGGCAACTACATCATAGTGCTTGGAACAAAATTCTTGTTAATACTGTTAATATAAGGGACTGGATATTCAAAGCCAAAATCTTTTGACAATTATGCTTTTCCTTTTGTAAAAAAATGACATACAACAGTGCTACATGTACAAAATGTAAGGTAATTCCCAGGAAATGTTGGTATGCTGTGTGGGATTGCTGAATTATGGATTTCATTCATTTTGGACCAAGCTCTTGGAATTTCTTGAAAATTCCTGGAAATTCAAAATACATCAGCAATGACGTACAGTCTTTCCCTTAATAGATGCAAAACTAATTTTTTGAGTCGAGTGGTATTCATTTCTAAGATCTGTTTATGAGACTCTGCCAAAAGGGTTCCATTATTTTGTGGATGAATGACTGAAATTTATAGAAGACAGCAGATCTCCCCCACAGATGCTCATCCTTCTTCTGGCTAGGGGTCTATACTCTACTATTTGAACCTTCGCATTAGTCAGATCTCTTCCTTGTTTCCCAGAGTGAGATACATGCTACAGAAGACATTTATCTAAAGCATCTCATGCTGGGGGACAAGAAAGGGATTTGGCTAATGTGAAGTTCAGATAACAGGGTTTTGGATAAATGGGAATATACTGCACATACACAAATGTTATAACAGTGGATCTATAACTAGGCTATTAGTCATTTTCCCATGGACCAAGACAAGTCCAACTGTTTGTATAATGGGACCAATGATCCTCTGTAAAGCATTTTCAGATCTATAGATGAATTATTATAAATATGTTTGGGGATATTTTTAATGGTTTCTTATTTCGATTTTTGGGTACTTTCTTCCTTCAAGGCCTTTCAGCCCAAATATAGCATCAGCTTTGGTATACTTTCAAAAGGTACAGGGAATGGGACAAAAGAATTAATTATTCCATCACTGGGAAGCCCAAAATAATGTTCTGGCTCTTGTTTTATTGACTAAAGGCAAAAAAAGAGAAAAAAAAGTAGTTAGTGCTTCCTTGGCAAAGCACTTAATTGACTAACCATGTCTGTATCTCAAAAAGGCCTGAGGCAGGAGGCATGTGTTTGCTTTCACCAGGATTAATAAGATGACACAAAAGTACATCTACAAGGCAAACAGACACTGTCCCAATAGGACAACTGCTCCTTAATGCACAAAAAAAATAACCAACATACTGCAAAGTCATTGTTATCTTTTGGGACAAGACAACATAAAATTTATAAGAATACATCAACATAAGGCTCAATCTGTACACTTTCCTTCCCTGATTCTCAAAGCCATATTTGCAGCAGTGTTTACAGCTAATATTACAGGATCCTCCCATGCTCTAAGAAATGAAAAGACCGTTGCTTCATCTGTCATCCTATATCCATTTACTATTAAGATTAAACACTAGTCTGTTTGTGTACAAATGTGGTCTCCTCATCTCAAAAAGGATATAATGGCATTAGAAAAGGTTCAGAGAAGGGCAACTAAAATGATTAGGGGATTGGAATGAGTCCCATATGAGGAGAGATTAAAGAGGCTAGGACTTTTTAGCTTGGAAAAGAGGAGACTAAGGGGGGATATGATAGAGGTATATAAAATTATGAGTGGTGTGGAGAAAGTGAATGAGGAAAAGTTATTTACTTGTTCCCATAATAGCAGAACTAGGGGCCACCCATTTAAATTACTGGGCAGCAGGTTTAAAACAAATAAAAGGAAGTTCTTCTTCACACAGCACACAGTCAACCTGTGGAACTCCTTGCCTGAGGCGGCTGTGAAGGCTAGGACTATAACAGGGTTTAAAAGAGAACTGGATAAATTCATGGAGGCTAAGTCCATTAATGGCTATTAGCCAGGCTGGGTAAGGAATGGTGTGCCTAGCCTCTGTTTGTCAGAGGGGGGTGATGGATGGCAGGAGAGAGATCACTTGATTGTTACCTGTTAGGTTCATTCACTCCGGGGCACCTGGCATTGGCCACTGTCGGTAGACAGGATACTGGGCTAGATGGACCTTTGGTCTGACCCAGTATGGCCTTTCTTATGTTCTTATGTTTTTCTTTCAGTAAAGTCTGAGTCCATTTTTTCCCCTAAAGGGAGAATAAAAGTCAAATATTGAAGTGGATCCACAGCCACTCCCCAGGGCTTGTTCTCAAAGACTACTCCCTCTGTCACCTTATTCTTGTTATCTAAGGGTCAGATCCTGCCCCATGTTTATGCAGAAGTAAAAGCCACGTACATCTCTTGCTCCTCCATATGTCAGCTGTGCACTAGCTGGACCATGCTTTGATAGGTCAAATTAGTGTGAAGCCCAAAAACTGTCGTAATGTCAGTGAAGCTGCTGCCAAGAGAGAGAGATGAAAAATCAGAAGGTGAATGAGCAGACTCCTAAGCTGGAATGCCCCACCCCGCCACCCTCCACATAAACTTTTTATCTTTTCAGGCAGACAGATGCAAAAACTCTTTACCAAAGCAAGTCCCCATTTGCCTGATACATTTACAACAATCTTAAAATGGGCTTTTGAAAGCCTCTAAACATCAGGAAGAGATTCCGATCCAGGGTTAGGGCAAAGATATCTGTTACTGTATCCTTAAAGCCATAAAATTCCTTGTTCAGTGTTAGAAGATATTGACTCTTTCTGGATTCTTTATCATTGACACTGAAATGTGACAATTAGCCCAATACAAAGAGAAGGAATATATATATATAATTTGCATCCAGTTTTATATGTGCTAAAATACCCTTTTCCAATCGTTGAAACAGACACATCTCTGATCATTACAATGACCATTAAGGGATTAATAAATGCATGAAAACCTTATTGGAACAGTATTCTCCAATCTGACCATCTGATGAGACAAACTGATCATTATAGATAGTAGTTTCAACTGAAAATGGGCACATAGGGTTTTGTAAAATTGTAAACAAGGAGAGGTGATTAAAACACACCTTGGTAACCCTTGTAATCTTCAATGTCTCTCATCAGAGAAGCTTGCAATTATATTACACACATGGGATTTTCTGTCAGGCATTGCATGTAAGAAGCAATGTAACAGATATTGCTTTTTCAGAGAAATGACATTATTTAAGCTTCATTGATCAATCCAAAAAGGAAAAAAAGCCATGTTATATTTTAAAACTGCATCCTGGAAAACTGGAACAAGATTCCTTCACCTACATTTGGACCAAAAGATACTTAAGCAGGGGCACTCATCTCCCCTGATAACAAAAAGAGCAACAGGCTTAGTTCTGACATACTTCCTGAAGTTTTATGAAAATTGTGAAAATATAAAAATATATATTCTTAAATTATAATATAAAAATATAAAAAATATTGTCCCCACAATGTATATGTCATTTGTGATCTTTTGAATTGCTCTTTGCAATATTCCTTGGTCTGCTGTATGTGCTTTTTTAACCTAAGTAACTCTGAATATTAAATTTACTTCTCAGAGATTTCAAAGATTACACTTCACAGATAAAGAAAAAATTGTACGTGAGCATAGAGATCTCAAAGGGCTGAAGTGAGTCTTAAGTGCTGAAGAGGCTTTTCACTGACCTTCTGCACAGAGTTGAATTTCAGCCATATTAAAAGTGAAATATAATTGTTTGGGCACTCTGAGCTGAATTTTAGAGCCCTTGTTTGAAGTTTATTCCAAATATGCCTAGTCCAAAATCCACAAAGAAAGAAAGCACTCCGAGCTGATTTAAAAAGCCAATTTCATTCTTATCACTTTTTTATGTTGAACTGCTCAAAGTATTTTTCCACTTCCCTTGTGCAGCAAAAGGCCAAAAGGGGATGCTTTATTTTAAGTCTTCTTCCTCTCCATTTTCCCCTCTTCTTTAGATGATACAGACACATTTCAAATGGATAATTTCAGTCTAGAAATTCTTCAAACCCATTACAAATTCAGTCTTAACTCTACAGCTATAACCTTCCTCATGGGAGAGAGTGGGAAATAGCCTTTGTAGTGTACCTTGGAGAATGTATTAATTTCTAACTCCTCAAAACAGTGATGAAGCATATTGGCAGGGCACTGAAGCAAAGATAGCACTACCTTTTTCTGTGCTCCACACCATTTATAAACAGAGGGCTTCACTCTCCAATGCCATCTAGCTACCAGGTTTTTATCTTCTCTGGTATGGAAAGTAAATTATTGTGTACAGGGAAGAGGGTTTAGAGTACATCAAAGCCTTCAACCTGAGTTGTTACAATGTGTTCTGTATTTTTTAGTACAGGTTCTTCACCACTCACACAATGTGTCCTTTCTAGTAGGTATTAGCTATTATCTCAAATGTTCTTTCAGGTAAGGTAACTTAGCAGCTGACAGCTAAGGTATTTTAACAGTGAGCACTATCGGATTAGAATACCCTCTGTGCTGAGGTTTATTGTAATCTTTACATAAATATTGTTATAGCGACACCCACTGGTGCTCAAGTGACAACAGTCCATAGACATTTCCAAGGATTTAGAGCTCAGCTCTGAAAGTTTGGGCTGAAGTTTGGCATTAAGGCCTTCAGTCCAGGAGCAACACTTCTGTACAAATTGTGAGAGAGACAAAAAGAATTTTATATAATTGTATAGTGAAACTTTTTAGGATGTCTTCTGCCACCCTTTTGCAAACTGCATGGTACATGGGGCCTACTTGCAGTACGACTTGATGTAAGTGCAGGTGGTAGAATTGAGTCTATATTGAATTTTACTTAAAGAGAAAGATATAATAGCAAAATGAAACATTACCATGCGAGTTGCACATAGATGTGTGTGTGGTGACTATTGAAAAAAAAAAGTCATTTTTGAAATTAAATTTTTCCAGTAAACTAAATCCACAATGTGAATAGTTTCCTATTATTCTTCTCTAAGATAATCTAAGTGATCAAGGAACTGAGCTTTCAAATTGTAGTAAGATGATCACAGAAATCAAAGATTTAGAGATGCATAATCTATATTAGTGACAAAGGCCATTTTCCTGCTGATGCAGGATTGTTCCCTTATTAGTAGTGCTAATTATTTATATATGTTATAATAGCACCCAGAAGCCCCAATCAGGGTTGGAGACCTGTTATGCTAGGTGCTGTACCCAATTATAACAAGATATGTTCTTTGCCACAAGGAATTTACAGACTAATTGAAGACAAGACACTGGAAAGTCTTGGATGGAATGAAGAAAAGAAAAGAAATGGAAAGGGGAATATGAGGATAACAGTGATACTTCTAAGTGAATTGTCCAAACTAATTTAGATCATCCAAAGCAATGGAGTTATTGTTATGCGGACACCTGCATTTTCTCAGAGAGGAATCCCATGAGTCACCTGACTTTTACAGTGGATTTACCGAGCTACAGCACCCCAGTTTACCAACCATATTACTTCAGCAGGTCTCATTGGGTTTGGACCCTACTTGTAAACTTCTCTCTGGGAGCTTGTGATAAGTATGAAACTGCACTGACTAAGGACAGCCTCTTTAAAACCAGTACTATTTATGTGATATGCCTAAATGCATATCATCCCACCAAACTGAACCCATCCTGGCCAGTTTATGTAGGTCTGATTTAGCTTTGGGCTTTGGATGCAGCCCTTGTTTCTGCAGTCCCTCTGTCTCTCCTGACCCACCAGAGGTATAGCTTTTTGATTTCTTTCAAGGTATTTGTTTGACAGTTCCTGCCTAAAAGCCCCTCAGGTTTCCATACTGGAGTCTTCATTTATAAATCTCGAACTAAATTACAAATTACTCACAGAGAAACAAACAAAAGCTGACTAGCTTACACCCCTTGAAAGCTCTCTGACCACTTTATCCTACCTGTCTATATCACATGCTCCCTGGACAGCAACTCCCTGCTGTGTCCAGAGCTCTCTCTTACCAAGCCTGCTCCTGTGCTTGCTGATCCTGCACAGATATCCTGGCTTTCGAAACAGTTCATTCCAGAAACCTGAACACACAATGGAGGTCTGTCAAACAGTTTCAGTCCCCACCATCCAGGAGACGGTCTCTTGAGGAAGAGAAATCTTACCTATGACTACCAAGCTCAGACAGAACCTTTCACAGCCCAACGTAGGTGGCTCTAGCCAGTCAAGCCTCTTGGTAAGCCCCACTCAGGAGGGTTTTTTTCCCCCCCTTTTGTCATGATCTGTGGATTGTGGACAGAGGCCTAGACTCTGTCACACTTGGTGTTTGGCAATGCTATATAAACTTAATACTTCTAGTGTTAGCTCAGATGTCTCTTTCCAGGCACTTAACAGTTTTGATTTATTTTCCCTGAACTTCCTCAAGTTAACCTCTCTTCTAAGGAATTTAGAAGAGTTGCAGTCTGAAAATAACATAAAAGTCTTCAAGATTTTGAATTAACACCCATAATGCAAGAAGAAAAATACAAATTAAAGCCTTTATCCTGCAGTAAGATCCTATAGTGTGGACTCTGGCAGCTCTGCAGAGTCCCATTAAAGGCCAAAACAGCAAATCTCACACAGGATTGAGGCCTTGGATTTATCTACAGAAGGAAATTTCCCAATATAATTATACTGATATACTGGAATAAGTATGTCCACACAGGAGTTATACCAGTATAACTACAGTGATGTAATCAGGCCAGTAAATTTCCCTGTATGGACAAGTCCTTAGTTTCATCTAAGGGGTCTGCTAAAGACCAAACATATTGACTATACATATTGCCTATCTGAACTTTCACAAACTGATAGGGAGCTCTGTATTCATAATTTTCTTAACCATTCCACACTGTAGAATTGAATTTGATCCAGTTTGTAGTGAAGCAGCAGAAGCATAAAATCAGTTTCCTTTTTTAGGGTTGTTAATAACCAAAGGGCATATTTTAAATTCAAAAAGAAACATAAGACTATAATTGTTGCAACAAACCAGTACTTAACTTCTGTACTTCCTAGCATTTTCATAGGCTAGCAACAACTACAGTTGTGACATAAGATGTCCAGATTCTAAATATAAGCAAAAGTGCCGGTCATATACTGGAAAGCTCAGTTATCTGCTGCCGTTTAGAGTTCTAAGAGAGACAATAATGAGATTAATATGACCACAATGAGACACAATAGCTTAGACTGCTATAATTCTTCTTCCTGATAACACATCAGTCTAACGACCAAAACAGTGGCACTGTAATTCCAAGGTTTAGAAATAGTGCATATTATCATTTCATGAAAGAAAAGCCTCTGAGTTTTGGCACTCTTTGTGCTCTCGTCTCTGTAACTGAATTAATTAATGCAACTGACACTAGACACAAATTGATCTTTTGTATTTTCATTATAGTATCAGATCTGTTACAGTTAAGGTTAAGAACTTTCTGTTTAAAGGACAATTCTTCTACATGCTCTGAAATACTCAGACTTACTTGGATTGTCTTGAAATTGTCTTTGTTGCATGGGAGTGCAGGATAGCATTAGTTATCCAATTTTGGGGTAATTTTATCCAGGAGTTCTCAACATACAGACAAGGGTGAGGGGGAGAGACAGCATTTTCATAAAGTCAACACTCTGCCCCTTTTTTGCACACATCTGGGACTCCAACCATGGATCCCAAAGCTGATTTCAGTCACTCAACACTTAGGTCAACTTGTACATGGCACCTGCCGCCCTTTTCAGAAAACAATATGGCAGATTGCAATGCACATATGCAGAAAGACTAGCTAAGAGGGTTTCCAGTGAGCCTGGATTCATATGAACTTTATGGCTCAAGGGAACTTGGTGTGGCTATTGCACCTATGCCACAAGTAGTTACTCTAAATTCAAATCCTACCCTGGACAGAGATCAGAGAAAGAACTACAGACAAGTTATTTTTATCCACCTTTATGAATGGGGCTTTGGGGGAAATGTAATCTGGATACAAGAGATAATTCAGAAGTAGCTCAAACTGTTTACAGAATGAAAATGGATTACATGCGTGAATGTTTGCTGCGCGGTATCAGAGGTGGGAAAACACCGAGCGATGAGAGGGGGTGATATATTAATTTAGAGGGAATAAATGGGCCCAAAGAGTTAAAGTCTGCTTAACCAAAGTTCACAGTCTGTTAAATGGTGTTAAAGATGCTAATAACTGGCCTTTTTTAGGGAAAAGAGTAGTTGATTGAGATGGTCTGGAGATGCTGTTGTTGTTAAAGGCCGATCCCGTTCCTAAAAGTCAAGACAAGACAAACACACACAAGAGGGAAAAGGGAAGAACACCAAAGATAGCAAAGGCATATTCTGTCTCTGGCGTAGATTTTTACTTGTAGTCTCATTGTTGGAAAAACTCAGACTCGGCACACAGTCTTATTAGCTTAGCAAATTTGTACCAGCATGGGGCTGTGTAGGGCTGTCACAGGGTCCGCGCCAGTCCTGTGTTCTCACTGGCCACAATAAAGGTCTGGACACTGTTTCTTAGTGCTTCACCCAAGTGTCCTTTATTTACAGTGCTTGTTTCATGGCTTCAGTGTAACAAACAGTGCTCCCCCAAATCCCCTGACAGTTACCCCACGCTCTTGGGTTTCCAGGCCCCTGAGGTGCCTTACTAGCAGTGAGGAGACAGAGCTGCTGCCTCCTGTTCCCTGCCTGGCCTCCCACAACTGACTATGAGTCAGGGTTTTTATAGCCCTCACAGCTCCCAGCCTCAGCTGTAGCCCTTTAGCCTAGCCTAGCTCTATGAGCTTGCCCTCATTAGGGCATCCAGCTGGGCCCCCTGCCGGCTACGGCCAGCCCCTGTCCCTGGGCCTTCTGCCAGCAAGCAGGGTTTAACTTGCGGAGGCAGGGCATTCTAGGGGTTTTTACCTCTCCCTGCCACAAGGGCATTGGCTTTAGCTACCTTACTGATCACAGGGTTTCAGCAGGGCTGCAAAATATTGTCTTGGCTGACTGACTGGACTAGACTCTTATTAAGCAGAAGGCAAAAGCAAAGAGATAGGAAAGAGAAGAAACAAGGGGGGAGGAAAAGGACACGGGGAGGGATGGGTGTGTTGACAGTCTGACATCCCAGGTGATGTTTGGGATTTAGCCAGAGCCAGTGGAGATGACAATGTCATCTGGGCCTCTCTCTCTGGTCAAGTCTGATCAGGATTGTCAAACATCCGGCTAAGGGTAGCCTAAAATCCCTCAGATAACCTAGCTGGCACCTGACCAATGTGGAAAAGAAGATACTTTCAAATCTGGGGCGGGGGCAAAAGGGAGAGGGGAGGTTTTGTTTGTCCCAGAGAGAAAAATAACAAAGAGCACAGAGAGGGACCAGGGCAGGAAAAAACTATCTCCCCAAACCCTACCTGAAATAAACATCTAAGATTTAAAAAAATTGTAAGAAAAACAAGGAAAGGTGTCAGATTATCTTTTGTTTTAGCTTGTGAATTTTCCCTATGCTAAGGAGGTGTCTTGTATCTGTTTTTTGTAATTTTGAAACTAAGCCGAGGGAGGAATCCTCTGTGTTTTAAATCTTTTTATTTGCTCTGTAAAGTTATCTTCCATCCTTATTTTACAGGTGTGATTCTTTTACTTTTTTAAAAAAAATAAAATTCATCTTTTATGAACCTGATTGCAGTGTCCTAAAGATCCTAGGGTTTGATCTGTGCTCACTTTGTAACCAATTGGTTAGCATATTATTCTCAAGCTTCCCCAGGAAAAGAAGTGAACAGGCTTGGGGGGATATTTTGGAGGATATACAGCTCCAAGTGGCCCCTCCCTGAATGTTTGTTTAAATCACTTGGTGGTGACAGCAATATCATCCAAAGACAAGGAATGGAATTTGTGCCTTGAGGAAGTTTTTAACCTAAGCTGGTAGAAATAAGCTTAGGGGCTCTTTCATGCGGGTCACCACCTCTGTACTCCAGAGTTCAGAGTAGGGAGGAACCCTGACAAGGATGAAGGCACAATGTTGTCATGCTGAATCCTGGGGTCCTAGAATATGATGAGGGCACTAGCCATGATGGTGAGGCTTGCTCCTTCCCCTACTTTCAGTCAGACAGTGACACAGTAACCAGCTTCCCTCCTCCCTTTCCCCAGTGCTCTTCTTTCAATGATCTTATGATGGGGTGAGCTCCCCACATTAGCCGGCAGGAGCTGGGTCCGGCTGGGTGTGCCCAATCAGCCAATTAGGCTGCAAACAGGGGAGCTTTAGGCCAGAGACAGCTGATTGAAGAGAACAGGAATGGCCTATAAAGCCAGGCAGCAGGCGACAGCCTGGGTGGCTGAGAAAGGGCAGTCGCTCCTTGGGATGAGGGGGGCATGTTTGGGGGCTGCTGGGAAAGGCTACAGAAAGCCAGGCATCAGAGATTCCATGGGAAGAGGGAGGAAGATTTGGAGTTGCTATGCCCAGAGAAAGGAAGGGAACCGCAAGTGTGGGAAGAAGCAATGAGGACAGAGAGAGGAATCCAAGAACTGCTGAGCATCTCTGGAACCTGGAGAAGAAGACGGGCCCAAGTTCTTCTACTTGCCACTGAGAGCATGGTGTAAACATGAGGCAGTGAATGGGATGACTGCTTAGGACCAGTGATGGACTGAACCCCTTGGAAGTGGGAACGCTGAGCACTAGGTCACGAAAGAGGTACTGAGGGTCCTGGTGCAAAAGCAGCTTCAGACCAGAGTCAGAGTGATGGCATGCAAACCACGGACGGTGGTATTTACCTCAGGAGCTAATCCCCAGAATGACCAGGAAGAGGTGCTAGGGCAGCAGTGACTGGAGCACCCCATGATAGACCCAAAAGGGAGTGATGGGTGGAATAGCCCATCCCCTCATTATTTTCTTCACCAATTAAGCTTACTTTCCAATACATCAACTTTGGTACATTCATTTCTGGTCCCACACGTCTCTTGTTTACCAGGCATGATCTTAACGCGGTCCTCAAGTTATATCAGTAAGCCTTTTTGTTCGGACTAATTCAGCCTATCACCCTTTTGCACCTTTTCCCATCAACATCTTCTGAAATTTCTCTCCCTTTTTACATTTGAGCTCACAATTATGGTAAATGCATAGGCTCACTCATCATAACATAAAGGAATGGTGGGGGGAATAGTGTTGAGATTCCCTCCAAGACCTCTTTCCACTTGGCTTTCCAAGAATTGAGTTCAACTCTAGCCTTCATCATTCAGGTATCTTTATTTGGCATATAGCAGTGCTAAACTGCATTAATCAGACTCAGATGCAGAGGTGATATATGCAGCATACATCACAGCTCCAAAGCACACAGAAACCTTCTCCCTTTATATATGTTCCATATCTCATTGCATTTACTATACATTGCATCACACATTTGGATTGAATTGGTTAGTTTGCAGGAACCAGTTCCTGTGTAGCACATGCTGTCTACACACTGTCCATGCTTCAACTTCCTCTTTACCTCATCTCTACATTCCTAATTTATTTTATTCCTACTTATCTAGTTAATAGTACATAGTTTCCTGAGTGTTTTCCTTCTTATCTTAGCTGGCTCAGACATTTTGTCTTCTTAGCCTACTGACCTATTTGCTTATCTTATTTAACACAAACATTCTGTTTTCAACCTAATAATTTATTTCCTTCACAAATTCTATCTTCCCTAATCCTATCCTATTTCCTTCCCTAATCCTATATTACTCATGTCAGTCCCTACTTCATCTACAGATAAGGAAAGAGGGGGTTGAGCCTGTGGTGGGGCAGTGGGATTAAGGGAATGGAGAAGGGAATAAGGATTGGTGATTAGGAGGAATGGGGGGAATTAGGAGTGGGAGCATCTGTCAGCCTTACTTTCTTCCTTCCTCTGTGTGCCATGATCTGGGGGCCCTCCCGCTTGGGATGGGGGAATATTTGAGTCCCTCTCCCAAGTGCCCCGGTATCTGGGGGATCCCTGCTTCTCTAAGGGGTCAAAGCCCATCTCCCTGCCTCTTATGCATGCTGGGATATGGGGGCTCTGACCCTTGGGGGAGGGTGAGACCCTTTCCCTGACCTCCTCCACATGTGGGAGCCAGGATCTAGGGAGGCCTTGCCCCGCTGGGGCCGGTCTGAGCCTCTCTCCTTGTCCCCCATGATGGAGTCAGGATCTGGAAAAGCTCTTGAGGTTACACAAATTTTAAATCTCTGAAAATGAAGAAATACCAAGTTAAGGTACACTTCATCCCTGTGGAGGGTAAGGAGGGTTGGCTGGATGTCTCAGATGCACAGTTGAGTCATCTGAAGAGGGGTGAGGAGACCAATCAAGGGGCATAGTGGAGTACAGGGCCCAGTTCTGTATACAGCTCAGGCTATATAACCAAGGAAGTGGATGACCTCCCAGTAAGCTGCTGCCTATTATATGTGTAAGCAGCAGCAGAGGGTTCCAGACCACAAGGAGCAACTTTTCACATGCTAACAGCTTCTACAGTGCTAATGGCTCAATGAGATGGAAAGGGGAGGGTCAGCAGGAAATATTGGCAGGGGGACTATGTTGCAGGGGATGGTGGGGCATGGCTGAAGAAAAACACAAGTGTCTTCTCTCATGCTCTCATTCTCCAAATGCTTAAAGTTACTGTAACCACCAAATAATAAAACTGTCAATATTTTGGTACATAGACCACATCTGTGATTTCTCTCCCTGCCCTATCAGCAATTCCACCCTCCAGACATTATTACTATAATGAAGTATACAGAAGGGGGAAGACCACTAAGAAATCATATGACATCCTTTATCTTTAGCTAGTACAGTAGCACTTCAACTGCAATCCTACATGATATTACATCTGCCTAAATTAACACCAACTCCTACAAAAAACATTTCTCTTTCTGTTTAAAAAAAAAAAACCCTAGGAAATACACTGACAAAGAACTTTGTTAACACAGAGTTGAAGCTGCCTGCTCTCGCAGAACAGTGATTTCAGTGAAATTCATGCTTCTGCAAATCAGGGGGGAGGGGGAGAAGAAAGAGTTATTGCTCATACACATATTCACGCTATGCCTTTGCAAACAATTCAGGACACTCAAGTAATAGGGCACATGATTACTTAAGATTAGAGTCTACTGCTTTCTCTTTGCTATGGCAGAAACTACTTAGGTGTTCTACACTCACTCTTTTCCTGCTAAATGTTATAGCCCTTTCACTCCTTCTACAGCTCCTTCATCCTTACACACATGATGTCATTTAACACTATAGGTTCACTCACCCATCATTAAGCACACAGGTCACTCTCATATATATCACTCTCACACTCCCACAATACTGTTGATAATCCCCATGGCAAACAGACCCCTCTTCCCTATTACTGATAACCTACACAACACAGTGCTGAAATGATGCACACTGGGTGTCTCAGTACACATGCATTTAGGGAGAGAGAATGGCTCAGACACCTCCCCCAAAGGGACAGAGCACCTCATATCACAATCATGGCTCTGCCAAACTGCTCCAACGAATCCCTCCACCATTCAATACAGCTCCACCTAATACAGTGAATGCAGCTGAAATGCATGGAGATAATTCCCACTGGCTATTGCCAGCCCCAGGGAGGCAGAGTTAAGCTTGCATAAGTGTGTCCAGTAACTCTTTGTTTCCTGATTTCCAGGGATTGGGGTTTTCCTAAACTTGATGTTCTGGAAGGGTACAAGATCCCACAAGGCAGTCTTAACAGTGCATTAATGATGATTTTGGGCAATGACTAGTACCTCCAGTTCATACACTTACCACTTTGTCAATAATTTCCAAGCTCCCTTTTTTAAAGCCACTCAAAAATGTGATATGTTTTCTTTCAGTAAATTGAAGCAAATGTACAGAAATGATTTTGGCAATGTTTTCATAAAAAATAATAGAGTGTAATATTGGGAGGTTCCCAGAACCTTTCCCTTTTCACTCCATGGATTTATACAAGTGACAGACACAATCTAGTTCTAGTATAGTATGTGGCCTATTGTTCTTACGATCAGTGAAAGTTAGGCTAGAAAATCACTATTCTTTTATATTATCTTATCTATCACTGAGAACTATGCAGGATTAGCAGAGGTTCTGTTTAAATAAAAGCAATTAAGTTACTTTAAGTACATATGAAATTTGCAGCGCTAGAAAGTTGATTATAATATTTATCATCTAGCTACATTAGATACAGTGGAGATAACTATAATGTACATTTCTTACAGTTTCTCACTTACTTCAGTTTGGCTAGACTATTAATGTAGGCAACCTATGACCAGTAGTCACAGGCAATTCAATCACCTTTTTGAATCAGTCCTGTAGAGGCAGATAGTTATAGCAAGTGCTCATTTTTATTTATTGTAAATAAATAATAATCAGCCAATTAGTAATTTATATTGTCTAATTTGCCCCCAAAAAGAGTCACTAAGTCCTGTTCTCACATCCCTTGGAAAACAAAGATGCTGGTTTGGTTTTAGTTTAAACACTTCCCTGACAGGAAAACAATAGAGTAAAAATCAACTGACCATTCAGCTTTCATGCTGGGATTAGGCTGTTCTGTTGTTGGATTCATATAAAATTAAAGGGGAAATAAATACTTGAAAGGATTGCCAGAATACAAATGAGGTTGATGTGCACAGAATCATTTGTGTGTACAGTTTGGAAAAGTTTACCTTGAAAATTTGACCCATATTTGTAATATGCTTTCAAGGATAAAATTTTGAAAAGTGCCTAGGTGACCTAGTAGCCTAAGTCTCATTTTCAAAAGTGACTCAGACACTTAGTAGTTTTAGTCTTGTTGACTTCAATGAAACTTAGGTTCCTAAATCACTTTTTGAGTATGGGACTTAGGCACTTTTGCCAGCATAATTAGAAACATGTCTCGGAACAATTTCATGAATATAGTTATTTGTAGTCCAAACATTGCCATGCTGTGGGAGTATATGGGAACCAGAAAGTAAAACTGACTAGAAACAAAAGTGAAGTTAATTCCTCTAGTTCCATTACATAAGCTGAGTAAGAAGCAAAAAGATAAACAAACAGCAACAAGAGAAAAGGAAGCAGAACTTTTAGAATTCTTTCATTAGTAATAAGATGATATTGATGGTACAGGAGAGGAAACGTAGGTTTCTCTTTGCTCCACCCCTTAAGTCTCCCATCCTGCAAACACTTATTACTGAGCTCTCACAGCAGAAAGCCCTATGCCCACTAGTACAGTCAGGACCTGTTTTTCTAAGGTGCTGAGGACGCAGCTCCAGCTCAAGGCAATGGGAGCTACAGGTGCTCAGCACATCTGCAAATCAGGCCTTAAATGTCTGCAGGATGAAGCCATAATGTTTAGCCTAAGTATCTAGCTCTAGGTTTTATAAAACTCATTGGTAGCTTTTCAGTTCTCCTTTTTGGAGAAAACTAAAGTCTCTCTCTATCTTCCTGAAAAGATTATTATATTTTTGATGTGCAGAAGTAAACATCCTCTGGTTTATAGAGCTTGATCCTGTAAGATGCTGAGGCACCTTCCCACAAGGCGCTGAGTGCCTTATACTCCCATTGAAGTCAGTGGGAGTTGTGTGGGCTAAGAGTCTCTCAGGAAGATGAGATCAAACACATTTGTCTGTGGTAGGGTTTAGTGTAGGTAACATACTTATGTAAAACTGGAAAACTGTATTTTCTGCCCTTTAACTAGCTAAAGGTCATGTACTGTCACAAGCTTTCTTTTTTAAAAAAAAACCCAACAAACTGTTCTTTTCTTCCTCCCATTATTAGGATAATCTTCTTTAATATAGTCAGCTCCAATATATGTATGACCTTCATTAAGAGCAATGGCCCATGACAAAACTTAAAGAGATTTGCAATATATTATTAAGCACATAGATCACAGGACTTAATGAACTGTCAAAGATAATTTTTCAAGACAAGGTCTTTATAAATGGCAACCAAACAAGGGTGTATACACAGTGTGATATTCTTTTCACAACCTTATTTTGAAGGCCATTTACTTTCACCAATTCCTCAACAGGGCATACCCTGACCTCACTAGGGGTATGTCTAGACTCAAGCTAGTGATGTAACTTTCAGCTTGGTTGGCATACCTAGACCAGCTTTGATCAAGCCAGTGCACTAAAAGAAAAGTGTAGTTGCAGTGGCAGGGCTGGTGGGATAAGCCAGCTGCCTGAAGTACAATGTCACCCAGGACCCTAAGTACTTACTCAGGCGGGTAGCCCATCCTGCCATCTACACTGCCATGACTATGCTGCTCTTTTTAGAACTATAGTGCTATAGCATACATACATCAACCAGAACTGGAAACTATACCTCCAGCACTACCTCTATTAGACATATCCTGGAGCAATGCTATGTAAAGCCAGCTGGAGCTCTGCAGTTCTGGCTCACTTCTGTGAGGTGCTAAGCAGTCCAGCCCTAATCCAGAAAGACTCGTAAGCATCTGCTTAATTTTAAGTATATGAGTTGTCCAGTGTAAATCAATCAGAATACTCATACATTTAAAGAGAAGCAGATGTGTAAAAGTTTTGCTTGGACTAAGACCACCATTCTCAGAACCCTACAGGATCAAGCCCTTGATTTCCACATGCAGTTGCAATAACGGCAGGTATAAAAAGTGTGCACATGCATGTGAATGGCTCTCTTCTGTTTTTCATAAAATGTGTTACTATGGACATAATAGTGCCCTCACTCTATAGGATTTACACCTGTGAGTTGTGACCAGAATCAAGCCCTAGCAGACTTAAAGCAATCAAATGCTGGACCTGTGCAGGAATTATATGCATGCCAATGCCTTTACATTGCAAATGAAAAATTAAACAAATTGTTTAAATCATTAACTTTCTAAAGTTTAATTAACTTTTACCAACTTTCCCTTTTTCCTAAGAGGGAGCTGTTCTTTTGTACAACTTGTCTTGGCACAAAATATAACTTCTAAAGATAAAGGTAGGGTCACCAGATGTCCCAATTTTATAGGGAAAGTCCCGATTTTGGGGTCTTTTTCTTATATAGACTCCTATTACCCTCCCCCACCCAGTCCTGATTTTTCACATTTGCTGTCTGGTCACCCTAGTTAAAGGTGATCTGCAAAGGATATTTAAATTGGGTTTGTGCCCTTTGTTGTTTTTAATTCCTGAACCTGCACAGATTTATACTGTATGGCACCCCGCTGATTTCCGTGGGACTGTGCAGGTATGCAAGGGTTCTCATTTGCCAATCATAGAAGATTAGGGTTGGAAATGACTTCAGGAAGTCATCTAGTCCAACCCCTCTCGAAGCAGGACCAACACCAACTAAAGCAATTAAGATCTTGTTGCAGGATTGGGACCTACAAAAAAGAAAGGTCTACAACAGGGATTGGCAACATTTGGCACGTGACCAATCAGGGAAAGCCACTGGCAGGCCAGTACAGTGTGTTTACCTGCAGCATCCACTGGTTCAGCTGATTGTAGCTCCCTCTGGCTGTAGTTTGCTGTTCCAGGCCAATAGAGGCTGTAGAAAGTGGCGTGAGCCAAGGGATGTACTGGCCGCCGCTTCCCGCAGCCCCCATTGGTCTTGAACGGCCTGAACTCGGATGTAACTCATTACAATTTCCTGGATCTGTTAGAAGGATTTTGCCAGCCTGTGTCACAATATTTCCTAGATCTTCCCTTGGAGCATGGGTCTCCTCACTATTCTCAGAGAAGGTCAGTGCTTCAAAGGAAAATGGCTAGTGGTTAGATCACAGGGCTGGGAGCAAGAGGAGCTAGGTTCTATTCCTGACTCTCTCTGTTACCTTAACCAAGGCATTTAAATTCCCTGTGCATCAATTTTAGAGCTGGTCAAAAGAATGGGAAAAAAAATTACTGCAAAACATTTTTATTGAAATTTTTTGCCTTCCATTGACATTTAGAAACAATCTGAAATTTTCCAACCAGCTCACCTAGCTGTGAAATAGGGATAACAAAACTTATTCATCTTTGTAAAGTGTTTTGTGCTCTTCAGAAGAGCAGCAATATGTAATTAATCAAAGAGCCATGTGCTTGTAAGCTGTTTAGATTTTTCTCTCTCCACATACACACACACAGAGCGACATGGCTTGTCCTTTTGCTGTGTGTTTGTACATTGTCTAGTACAATGGAACCCTGATCCTTTGTGGGAACCTAGAGGACCCATCTCAGTACAAATACATTAATAATAAATAAGAATAATGATGATGTTGAAATGCTGAGTTGTCAATGTTATAATTTCAATTTGTGATTCCAGAAACTCCTTGTGCGTCAAGCCAGTTCCTGTACCACTGAGTTATTCCCTTGGTTAACCCCCAAAAGAAGACAGACAACCACATACCAGCATGGAAGGACATAAGCAAGAAAATCTTTTGTTAAAAGTATCTTGACTGTCAAGATGCAACATTAAACAGGAAACGTGCTCTGGGTTGTGACGTGATTATTAGGAACTTGAAGCAAGATTGTTTTATTCCACAGAAAGCTTGAAAAACATGCAGCTGAGAAGATGCTATAAATCAGCTTTAGAAAAATGTTATTTCCCCACTAGCAAATGCTGCCAGAACAGACTACACTAACTGGAGATTTGTATTCAGTATCCAACGTGTTAATATAGATATTATTGTGTATATTATATATATACACATATATATAGCTAGAGTTTTGATCTTGCCTTTGGTTACATATATAAATACATAAAACCAAAAGCAAGATCAAAACTCTAGCTTAAGATGATAGATAGACAGATAGAAGTTCTCTCTCTCTGTCTCTCTCTGTACATGTTTATATATATATATATAAATATAAATATAAATATATATATATATATATATATA
>ML677342.1:17311707-17511224 GCA_007922305.1 Dermatemys mawii
AGCTGCACTGGCTGGTGAATGGGGGCGGGCACCAGTCAGCGGCCAGTTACATATCACCTCTGCTGCCCAGCCATCAGTCCTTTACATGCTTCCCCTATCACTGTCCTTTCCTTGCTTGGCCCTTTGACCCCCCAGCCCCACTGCTCCTCCACACACACACACACACCCCGACAGGGCTCGTCCTGCTCCCAGTGCTGTGCAGAGAAACAGCCCCTGGCAGGAGAGCTCAACTCACCAAGACCCTGGCTGGCAGGCTCCTCCCTTCCCCCACTGCCTCTGGCTGGGCTGGAGCCCTGGGAAAGCCCAGGACGCTGCAACCTGGGGTACTGGCCAAGAGGAGTCGAGCCCTGTGTGTGCCAAAGCCCTGCACTGCTGTGGGATGGGGAAGCCTCTCCACCCCTTAGCTAAGCTCTGAAGTGGGGGAGGAAGCAATTTCCAGCCTGTTCACACCCCAACCTTGACAGCTCCACAGCAGCCCCCGGGCAAGGACTTAGCACCCTCTTCGCCACTGCCCTGAGTCCTGTCCCCACAGAGAATGGAGCTGCTCCATCCCAAAGGCACCTTCCCCTCCTAAGCCACCTCTCTGGCTGGGTTCACCAGTGCCTCTGCATCCTTAGGGCTTAACCCCTTCCTACCCGTGCGGTAGCCAGGTGACAGGAGGCGGCTATGTTATGTTGGTGGCTAGCAGCAGCCTGGAGGTGTTATCTGCCTTTTGACACTGTGCAGGCAGGAAGGGACAAGCAAAGGCATGGGCCAGGTCATCCCTTCCCCACCTCCTCCTTCCCTGTGGCTGGAAGCAGCTCCCGTCCCTTCCCTCCCACACAGTGCCAAAAGGCTGCTGCTGGCCACATTCTGGTGTGAACCTTGGCAGAAATCTGGGGAAGAGGGGCATGTGACTTTGCATGGTGACGGGTACCAGGAGAGGCGGTTCCAGCCTGGGGATTCAGCCAGGCATGGAGGGTGGACAGCACTGGGCAGGGAGGGGCCAGTCACTCAGTCACACACACCCTTGTGAGAGAGGTGTACAATTGGAAGGGGGGGGGTCACCTCTCCCCATGTGAATCCTAAAGCCTTAAAGATGAGAAGGTAAATAAAAAGAATCCAACTACACAGTATTTCTTTTTAACAGTGGTTCAGTCAGCTTGATGTTAATTTGAGTGCTTGTACTGCATAGTTCTGATGGATTCAAGTGAGTTCAGTGGAATCAAAGTAATTTTACTAGGTGTCCTGTATTCAGCATAGGGAAATATGGTTGCTCTGTCTTGTACAGAAAAGAGCACAATACTGGAGCTCACAAATACCAAACAATTATTTGGAGATGATTAGATCACAAAGAGGAGAATAACTTCCAGTGACAAACAGAAGGAGCAAATGAAATTGTATGGAACAAAAATCCCATTTTCAAAGAAATGTTCCCACAGAGAACAAAAGAAACATGAAGTTGACTGTTTTTCTGAGTTTTTCAAAAGCTTATTTTCCAGTATTTATCTGCAAAAATATTTTGCTGCAACTCTCAAGAAAGGGCAAAAAAATAATTCTCCCTAAGGCCCTCCACCCTGCCCCCAAATGCAGATAAGCGTTCACAATTTTACCCTTCAGGAGATCTGGGTAGTACACAGTAGAAGTCATTACCACATTGTGCATGCAGACATTACAGTGGCTCTGCCTGAAGCACTGAGGCTGTTGTGGAGGAAGATTATTGTCAGTGGACTAATTTCACTTGTTTTTGCACAAGTGTGGGTGGTCCTCCCAAAATCTCTGATTACAGGCGCAGAGTCAAACAAACACCATTTGTGCCAGAAATGAACACCTGTCCAAAGTGCAGAACATTCCACATTCTATAAGTTGTTCCAGCAGGAATATAAGCTATTGGAGAAAATATCTGCAGCAACTTTAAAAATAAATTCCTATACAACTGTAAACCTGGAAAATATTCCCTGGGGGAAAAACAACTTTGTCATCAATCAGATTTTTGGTATGTATCTTAAATCTGTCAATTACCAATGAAATGTGGCCATGCTGGGGTGATCATGATGACCCTGGCCTTTTCCCTCTTGATCTTCAGGAGGGCCCTGTTGATGAGTGGGATCAGCAGGAAAACATACATCAGGTCACCTGTCCAATACAGGAGAAAAGCATTGGAAAGCAATCTGTTGTGGAGCCCTTGAAGGGAGCAGAACTGGTGGCGCTTCCTGTTTTGCCTAGTGGCAAACAGGTCCACTTGGGGAGTTCCCCACCTCTGGAAGATCATTTTGGCAACCTCTGAGTGGGGGGTCCCGCACGCTGTTTCCCGCAGCTCCTATTGTTCGGGAACAGTGAGCCAGAGCCACAGGGAGACGCGGACGGTCATGCCTGCAGATGGTCAATGTAAACAAACTGTCTTGTGGCCCGCCAGCAGATTACCTTGACAGAGAGGCTAAATGACTAGCCCGAGATCACACAGCCAGAGTTGAAAATGGGTTTTCAGATTCGCAGCTCCATGTTCTAACCTATATAATTAATACAAAGAACTGACATAGATATGAGGCACCAAGTTGTGAAAGAACTTTGTATTTCAAACACTTGCAGAATTATCTCTGGTCAGTTACTATAATACTGTTGAATTATGAGCGAGAATAACAGACTATTCAGAAGCAATTATTAACCTCCCCACTATATAATTATATTAATGTACAGTTAGTTTTTGATTTCTATCCATTAGGTCAGCAGTAACAATGGGACCAAATGAAGTCTTTCCACCACTTTCTGTCTCATACCAGCCTCACAGCTTTGTTCATCTTTAAGCATTTTTGTTTTATGACATTCTTCACTGTATCTATCCAAAGCACCTTGGTCTTCCTCTATTTCTAATTCCTCTCACTCTGGTACATATTGCCATATATGATATCTTTTCAGGATCCATTCTTAATATGTGTCCAAATCATTGCAGTCATCTTTCTGGAATATTAGGTACAGCATTGTTTCATACTCTGGCCGTTATCTTATCACTTCATTTTTTTATTTTCTGCAGTCTTGAAACTGTCAGTAATCTCCACTCAGCCAGCTCACTTCTCCAGTCGGCTTTTCCCATACTCCAACGTTCTGACCCATACTGCAGTATTGACTTGAGAACTACCTCATGTACACTGATTTTCATTTTTATCAAAATGTCTTTAGTTTTCCAGATCTTGCAGTTTTCCCAAACGCAGTAGTAGCAGGTTTGATTCTCCCTTTTGTGTTATGTTCACAATTCCATTCTCTGATACTAGTCCTTCAAGATACTCACATTTTCCCACTTGTTCTAGTTCTTTGACTTCAACTTTGATCTTTACCTTTTCCTCTTATCTTCCAGTTGCCATTGATTTTGTCTCCTCCATGCTCCAGTCTGAATTTCTGCTTTCCCAGTCTACCTTGTCAGTTATCCTCCAGAATTCCTCCTTGGTCAATGCTCTAAGGTCAATATCATCTAGGAACATAAGATTATTCACTATCCTCCCATGTAACATGATTCCTCTCTTTTCATTTTTTACAAGCCTGGCAAAGGTGTGCATCCTTGGTCATCCTGAACCATAACACCAGCTTCTTGCCTATTCTCACCATGCCCATCGACTTGACATAGGTATTTTCTATCAGAATGATCAGTCTCTTGGGGATCCCAAACATTCTCAAGACATGCCATAACCCTTTCTGACAAATGCTGTGAAATACCTGTTTCAAGTCTACAAATTTATTGTAACCGTTTCGGCTGTGTTCTGTGTACTTCTCAAATATCTATCTTAGCACAAACAGCTGACCTACTTGTACTCGTAGTCTAAATCCAGTCCCCGTTCTTCTGCAAGCACAGCTTCCACATACCTCTCCATCCTCCTCTGCAACATCTTGGTGTTTTTACTACAGAAAACATGAAGTAATCTACAAATTATAACAAATTGTCCTACTACTGACAAAAATTTTTTTTTTAAAAAAATCAGTTCCTGACACGTTGTTGCAGGGTACTTTTTTGTCCCGTAGGAACGAGGCGCACAAACAGCTGTTGAATAGAAGTGGTGAGATTATTGAAGGCAAAGTGACACACCCACAGCAGGGGCTCCCTTTCGCTGCTGTCACCTAGACGGGGACCCGACGCATCGGAGCAATGCCCGGGGAAGAAGCCCACTGCGCGTGGGCACACAGGCAGAGAAATAACAGGAGCATTTGCATTTTATGCATACTTTATGAATAACTAATACCTTGTTTCTGTTTTGTTAGTATTACAGAATACGAGCAGGTGTTTTATTTTAAGGCAAGCAAACCATAAGAGCCAAGTCTGGCATGGGAAATATGCGATAACAGGGCAGGAACTGATAACAGTGGCCGAAAGTACCCTGCAACATTTGGCGCAGCGAGCAGGGTCTCGTGGAACGATGCCCTTTTGGTCGAAGGTAGGGGAGGCAGGGGAGTTGTCGCTGCCCCTGCAGTGCACACCAGAAGAGCCCCCGATGGAGCGATGGGGGCCGGTTGCGCAAGTGGTGGCCGGCTGGGCAGCCCCGGCGGACTGGCCTGAGTACTACCAGGCTGCTGGGGTTACCCCGGTGCAGCTTGTGGAGGGACTGCACCAGTTGCGAGCCAGCGGGCGGTCTGGGACAGAGCGGCGCACTATGGGTGAGTTGGCGTGGCTGTTTCTAACTGCGCTCCGGGCCCAAGATGGTGAGCTTCTGCGTCTGCAGAGGCTTGTAGAAGGTAAAATGCAAGAGTGTTTAGCGCAAGCAGAGGCGCGGGCGGTAGCATAAAAGGTGGTGACCTTGCAGGCGGAGAGGGCTCAAGCCCCCACACGCTGCTGTGAGGCACTTGTAGTGTGTATTGCCAACAAGCGACAGGTGAAACAGGGGCAGAAGCTCGTCACAGTCGCCCAGGTCAGGGTGGTTACAGCAGCCCCTTCGTGGGACCCTGAGACCTGGGATGGCAACATTTGGAGTTTTTTCTCAGCCTCGAAGAGTGAGGAGGCTGACCCCCCACAACAGGCATGCCCGGTGCGAGAGTTGCAAGCGAAGGGTGGTTCACTTCAGGAGGCTGTCAGTATCTTCAAAGCGAGTGAGCTACAGAAGATTGTAAAAAAATTTTGTCAGGAACTGGGGAAGTAGAGAGAAGCAGAAGCCGGCACGCCCGGTGGAACCAAGTGCCCCGGTAGATTGGAGTCTTCCGCGTGCCTTGTGACGGGGAGGTGGGTCCTCCGTCCGGTGTGCGGCCGTGCGCCCGACCCTGGAGGCGGGGCACTGCCCCCCCCTTCGTCCCACTCACGATCTGGTGGCTGCATGGAGGGATCCAGCACGTTCTGGCCTTGCTGGACACGGGAGCCGAAATCACCATCCCCCACTCCACGCAGAAGGTGGGGCGCTCGACTGTGGTACGGGGCCTGGGTGGCCCGGAGCCATGGGCGTTCGCCGTGACTGTCACTCTCACCCTGGGTAAGGCACCGCCCCCTTCCACGCGGCAGTGCTAGTGGCACCCATCGGTGAGTACATTTTGGGTTTTAACGTCCTGCGGGGGAGGGAGGGGGCAAGTGGAAACGCAGTATGGCCCCCCCAGCAGGCAGTTATTGATCTTGCTAATGCTTTTGTTTTGATTGCTATTGTTTTCGAAAGTTAGGATCAGTTTGTATTCACCTGGCAACGTGCCAGTAACAGCGGAAACAAAGCACTGGGTGCTGTGACCTGTGGGAACCAGACTGATGCCTCCCTTCACTGGGAAGTGGGGACCGCTCTCTCTGTGATCTGTATCCGCTCTCCCCCTTCCCACAGGTGCAAAGCGAAGCAACAACAACCATGGAGGGCACCCCCTTCCTGGCCAGTGTCTGGTGGACTAATTCCAGAAAGAAAACTAAAGCTGCAACCATCCTCGCCACAGGAAAAGGCTGGGCTGTTGTGTTACCAGAGCAGAAGGACTGCCCACCCCCCAGACAGTCTCATGGCACCGACTAACCAAGTGCTTTTTTTAATATTCTTGCAGGGCTGCCTGTCTGCTGTTAAGAGCATGGTTGTGACTATGTGGGTGGCTCTGGCCCAAAGTGCCCTAAACTTTACTGCCTTTTGCCTCCTCCATACACATGCAGTCGGCGATGTTATAAAGACCTGCTTTTTGCACATTGGTGCAGCGTCCTTCATGTTACAGTGCCACACGCTCCTGGAAAACGTTAATAAGACTGTTGTTTATGCTAATCTTTATCGTATAGGTCGGGTGTTAACACGGCCCTCTGCATAAATGTATGCTTTTTATGTTGTAAATGTTTCTGTAATGGCTACGTGTGTAATTTTTAAAAATGCTATTGTTTTTTGCCAGCGTTATTCGTTTTTCTTTACCCTTTCACTGGAGTCTCTGAAGAGAGCAAAAAAAAAATGTAAAAAATGCGCAAAACATTGTAACGGTAAACTGCTAAAAGCGCTCTCATCCTCGACTCCAGGAAAGGAAGGGGTGCTCCCCCCCGCCCACTCCGGGGTGTGTGTGTGCTCATTTCCCCTCACCACTCCTGGGAAGGAAAGGGTACTTTCAGCCACTGTTATCAGTTCCTGTCCTGTTATTGCATACTTCCCATGTCGAAGTACTTGGCTCTCACAGTTTGCTTGCCTTAAAACAAAACACCTGCATACTAACAAAACAAAAACAAGGTATTAATTATTCATAAAGTATGCATAAAATGTAAATGCTCCTGTTATTTCTCTGCCTGTGTGCCCACACGTAGTGGGCTTCTTCCCCGGGCATTGCTCCGATGCGTCGGGTCCCCGTCTAGGTAACAGCAGCAAGAAAAAGCCCCCGCTGTGGGTGTGTCACCTTGCCTTCAATAAACTCACTACTTCTATTCAACAGCTGTTTGTGTGCCTCGTTCCTATGGAATGAAAAAGTACCCTGCAACACATGGGTCGGGTAGCGATGGCAGGGCCTCCCCAAACAGCCTGGCCCTGCCTCTTATCCGACCCTCTCCCACTTCGTGCCCCCTGACTGCCTCCTTCAGAACCCCTGACCCATCCACTCCCCTGCTCCTTGTCCCCTGACTACTCCATCTAGAGACCTCTGCCCCAACCATACCCACCAAGACTCTAACCCCTATCCAACCCTCCTGCTCCCTGTCCCCTGTCCCCTGACTGCCCTGACCCCTAGCCACACTCCTGCCCCCTGACAGGCCCCCTGGGACTCCCAGGCCCTATCCAACCCCTACGTTCCCTGTCCCCTGACCACCTCCCGAGACCCCCTGGCCCTTATCCAACCCCTGCCCCCTTACCACGCCACTCAGAACAGCGTGTCTGATGACAAGTCTCATAGTTCTAAAACTATACCAAAATATGCAATATTCATGCCAGGTTTGCTACAGTGAAGATTTGCTAGAGATACAGAGCAACCTTCTCCTTCCCCACCATGTACCCCAACACAATCCATCAACAATTTATAATTGAATTTCTCACTACCAGAAAAAGCCTAATGTTTTTGTTTATAGTCTCTCACTTAATAAACAATATCTCTCTGATCAGTGACAGAGCTATTGAACAGATGTCTAGCCTTTATCAATAAGAATGCACAATGACAAACAGATCTCTCTTGAACATCGCAAAGTTTACAGAATGCCCATAATATCCCGTGGGATAGCTATCATGTATTTTCATGTTATTGCCTTTAAGTAGTAGTCCACACAATTATCTGGAAAAACCTCAGTTCACATTGCCTAATGCAGTCCTTTCAGTAAATACTTTCTCCAGACAAGTATCCTACTGCTGTCCATCATTACTCTGCCATTTACTTCAAACACTTCACCAAGATCATCAGAAATCTTGTTCTTGCTCCACCAAGTGCTTAGCTAATTAGCACTCATTTGACTGATTTTGGCACAGAATTTGGGACTTTTTCATCTTGAATCTGAAGCCTCTCTTGTGCTACTATGGCTGCTACAAAGTATAAATGGTATATTTCATAGTTATTCACACGATGGGAAGTTAAACTGTGAAAGTCAGAGAGACCAAAAACTCAATAATATTCAAAAAGGGATTGGATACTTATGTATAACCATCTCACTTACACTGCTTCTCCCCTTCACCATTTTGGTAGCCAAGATAGCAGTCTTTACACAAGAAAAAACTCCCTCTACTTTTAGTGGGAGTTTTGCCTGTTTGTGGACAGCAACTTTAGGCCCACAATGTGAATCTCCTTCGAATCAATTTTGATTACAGCCGTAGTATTTATGAGATGTTTTGTGATACATCACAAGACAAATATAAATATGTCACACTCAATGACTCAGACACACCCACAGTGTTCTATACTTTACTCTCAGCTATACTGATGTAACAGAGGGGAACTGGTTTCTGTATTTCAGATATTTGCAGTGGACATACTGAGTGATATTTTGTTATATTATGACATATGATGTGGGAAGTCACAAGTTTACATGTGCCTCACTCCATTTCTCTTATCCCACAATGTCATGGTCCGACTGCACCATATGAACCTCTCTTTACACAGGGATAAAATACCCACCCAGCTGGCACAGGTCAGCTGATTTGGGATCAGGCTTCAGGGCTGAAAAACCACCGTATAGATGCTCAAGCTGGAGTCCGAGCTCTAGGACCTGATTTTTAGCTCCACAGCCTGAGCCCTGTGAGCCTAAGTCATCTGACTCTGGCCAGCTATGGCCATGCTGGGAATCTTTTATCCCTCTGAAGACATATCCTACCTCACCTCACTCTCTTGCTCTCATGGGGCCTGATGAACAATTAACCCTCTTTAGAGGCAGTATTGGTGCCTGGAAGCATTATGCCTTTGAAATGCACAACACCCCTAGGTCCTGAGGGGCAGGAGTGCTGAGAGATGTGTCGTGTGTAGCCAGAGCTCTGCCCACAGCTGATAGTTAGCTTGGGGCAGGGCTATGATCCCGCTGCTGTCTAAATAACCCTCCCAACTGCTTTCTGATGTCCCTTATGCTATTGGCAGTAACAGCCAGTCACACCCTTCCCTGGCCAGCAGCTGAATGATGGCCGAATCCTGTAACCTCTCCCCATCTCATTTATTCATGCTGAAGCTGCCATTTGGCCCCAAACAATTTTTTTAAATTAAAAGTACTAAAGATTATAAAGGAGAGGTAGGTTGAGATAAATATAAAGGACTAATGTGTATGACACGGCATCTTCCTCCCCAGCAATTCTTCGTCATACAAATCCTCTGACTCCTAAATATCTATGCATTACCAAGTTTCTCATATCATACATCACAAGCTAGAGAACAAAGGCGACCTCAAAGTCATACTGTATTTTGTTTGGTTATGTCTCCCAATACTTCTTCCAGTGATAGTGTGTTTCAGCCACAATATGATTTGTTACATAATGCCATAACCTTTTTATTTTAAAATTTCCCCCAAGACCGTACAGATTTTTGTTTGGACTAAGCTATCATATTTATGGACATTCACTTGTAGTTTTAATAGTATAGTCCCCAGCTTTATTGGAAAAACAAGATGAGTTAGAACTTCAATTTGGTTAGGAAACTGCACACAAGGAGAGCATCCTATACTAACATGAACATGTTTGAACTATTTGAGTTATGTAGGTTTTTATTACTGAAATATTTTATTGACATTTTCAAGTATAAACACAGCTACTTGCAGTGGAGAGTAGCTTAGATTTTCAGATTAATATGGGATTTTTCAGTAAAAAAAGTGTAAAATAACTCGCAAACATTAAATTCACTTAATAATCTTATAGGTGATGGACTGACAGCTCTAGAGATTAAAGTTTCACCACCCAGTCTCTGTGTTTAAAAGAAGAAAAAAGGGAAGGACAACAATTTATATTGTCCTGGAAGGGATCAGTTCTTGGTCTGGTTCTCTTCAATAGCATTATCAATGATTTATATAATGGCATAAAGAATACACTTATAAAGTTCTCAGACAATACCAAGGGGGGCGGGGTTTGCAAGTGATTTAGAGGATAGGATTAAAATTCCAAAATGATCTGGAAAAACTGGAGAAATGGGCTGAAGTAAACGGAAGGAGCAAGGGATCTGGGGACCATAGCGGATCATAAGCTAAATATGTGTCAACAGTGTAACACTTGCAAAAATAAAAACAACCCAAACATCCTGGGATGTACTGGGGCAGTGCTGTGAGCAAGACAAGAAGTAATTCTTCTGTTCCACTCTGTGCTGATTAGGCCTCAACTTGTACTGCATCCAGTTCTGGGTGCCACATTTCAGGAAGGATGTGGACAAACTGGAGAAAGTCCAAAGAAGAGCAAAAAAAAATGATTAAAGGTCTAAGAAACATGGCTTATGAGGAAAGATTAAAAAAATTGGGTTTGTTTAGTCTGGAGAAGAGAAGCCTGAGAGGGGTACAGTTTTCAAGTACATAAAAGGTTGTTAAAAGGAGGGAGAAAAATTGTTCACCTTAAACTCTGAGGATAGGACAAGAAACAATGGGCTTAAATTGTAGCAAGAGTAGGACATTAGGAAAAATTTCCTGTCAGGGTGATTAAGCATTGGAATAAATTGCCTAGGGAAGTTGTGGAATCTCCATCACTGGAGATTTTTAAGACCACAATAGACAAACACCTGTCAGGGATGGTCTAGATCAGGGATTCTCAAGCTGGGGGTCAGGACCCCTCAGGGGATTGCCAGGTTATTATCTTAGCGGGGGGGGGGATGGGAGAGTGAGCTGTTAGCTTCCACCCCAAACCCCGCTTTGCCTCCAGCATTTATAATAGTTCTAAATATATAAAAAGTATTTTTAACTTATTGTGGGGGTCGCACTGAGAGGCTTTCTATCTGAAAAGGATCACCAGTACAAAAGTCTGAGAACAAGCAGGTCTAGACTTATCTATTCTAAGTCTAGATAATACTTAGTCCTGCCATGAGTGCAGGGCACTGGACTAGATGACCTCCACTTCATTTGCAAATTTGACACCATCAATTCAGGATTAAACAAAGACTGTGAAGACTAAAAAATAATCTACATTTGTAAGTTACACTTTCATGATAAAGAGATTGCACTATAGTACTTGTATGAAGTGAATTGAAAAATACTGTTTTAAAATCATTTTTTTCAGTGCAAATATTTGTAATCAAATAGTAATATAAAGTGAGCACTGTACACTTTGTATGCTGGGTTGTAATAGAAATCAATACATTTGAAAATGTAGAAAAACATCCAAACTATTTAATACATTTCAGTTGGTATTCTATTGTTTAACAGTGTGACTAATCACAATTAATTTTTTTAATCAGTTAATTTGAGTTAATAATGTGAATTAACTGTGATTAATCGACAACCCTACTTCTAATCAGAGACAGAATTTTACCTCTCACTTCACAATTTAATTTCCTTAATAGCCTTTTGTGTCCAAGGCTTTTTGAAAGCCTAAATTATGCCAAGTGTTTTCTCTTTATCTGCTAGTTTGCTGACATGCTCAAAGAACCCTAACAGAGTAGCAAGGCCCCGTTTTCCTTTAGTCATTTCCAAAACCGGATCGCTAAATGTACTTGTTGATTATTACATTGATATTCTGTGGGGAGCTGCTCTGACTAACACTGGCAATATCCCTGCTGCTCCAAGGCAGATGGATGCTGGCTGCCATGCTAGATGCTTGGCTTCTAGAGTAAGCAAATATGAAGCAGTGAACTTCAACAATTGTAAAAGAATGGATCATAGCAGCAAAAAGTCAGAGCTTTATTGCATCCAAAGGAGCGGGGTACTCCTGTGTGATTTCCAAAGCATTGAAAGCTCACTCGGAATCCTCCAATCTGTGCGAGATACTGTCTTATGGGCTCTATCCAGGAACTATCTTTATCATGGGCTCTATCAGAGGGTGGCTTCTGAAGGGATCAAGCTATTACTTGATAACAAAAAAGGACTTAATCTGCAGATGACCTCAGAAAGGTTCTTTTCACAGCTGGCAGGTCAGCACTAATGGTGAGGAACTAAAGTTGACAGTTCTTTACTACAGAGAGAATTTCTGTTTGCAGTGTTGTTGCAGCCTATTGGTCCTAGGTTATAAGAGAGAAAAGGTGCTTGAGGTAACTTCAGATGTCATTCGCCCCCTCTACACTTAACTTATCTGTCTCCATAATAGCTTATTTCAAAAAATTGAGTTCTCTCTGCTCTTCCTTTCAAGAAACGAGGTAAAACTTTTATTTTCATTGGCTTGAGCCTCTAACTCCCTGTCAGATTTTACAGAACAACTTCCCTTAAATTGTGCTTCTGGGTATTATAAAGTTTTGTTTTGTCCATTGCTTTTTAAATCTGTTTCAGGTCTCCTGTTTCCTAGAGGCAGTATAGATTTGTTATTTATCCTTAATATTGTTCTGTATTTCCATATATAAATTCTTTTAAAAAGACAGTGGCTTATTAAACAGTGTCTCAAGGCTGGCATCACTGGCAGACAGGAGGAAACAAGTTTGAGCCTTTAATTATGCATGTGGAGTAGAGGTCCCCCTACCAGCCACTTAGTGCATGGCACAGACCTGAGGCAATGAATGTGAGACTGCCTAGGACTGGGGATCGACTATATACTGGAAGAGAGAGATGCTGAGTGACCTGACTGGAGGACTGAGTCATCAAAAGGATGCTGCGGGTCCTGAAGCGAGAGGAGCTGCAGACCAGAGACAGAGAGAGTGAGTGTCAGAGCAACAGCATGCAAACTGTGAAAGGGAGCGTCAGCCTTGAGAGCTAATCTCCAGAATAAGCAAGAGGAGACAAGCGGTGAGTGGAGCACCCTGAGACAGCTTGTCTCCTGATTCTGACTCCAGCTTTGGCTCTCATCTTGACTCTGGCACTGGTCATGACCCCCGGCTTTGGTTCCCTGGTACCCAAGCTCCTGCCACTAGTTCTGCCTACTTTTGCCCAAGATCCATACATGTATTTATGAGGCCATGTCACTGAGCAAATAATTAATATTGTAATTATACTAATAAAATATGGATTTTTTTGTTTGTGATCTATGAGCAACATAAGTTATTCTCAAATTTAAACATTATTTGAAATTATTTGCCAAATGTGTGTAACTAAATCTTGGCCTGCAGATTGTCAGTACTTGTTGTTAGGGACATATTTGTTAGTTTTGAATTGAGACACAGGCTACATGGTATAATTTCTGTTCTTGACTAGATAAAACTGTGAGAATCAGTTTTATGGTACAAACCCTGGAAAACTGATTCCAAGTTTCTGATTTCAACATAAAAATTATGTAAAAAGTTGCTTTGGACATATTTACTTTCAGCCCTGCTTCTTTCCTCCCTTCTTTTGCACTTGGTGTAAGTTTTCCATTGTATGACCAAAAATCCTTACTTCATAGTATCAGTTTTAAGGACATTTGAAAGGAAATTCCTGTGCTAAATATTTTTTCTTAAACACAAATTATGTACTAATGGCAATAAAACACAGCAAAATATTAGAGATGATAATCTGTATCATTGTCCTCTAACTGCTCGAAATAGGTTCAGCAATAGATTTTTTAACAAAAGTTCACTGTAGTCAGTTTTCTTCCATTCATTTTGCATTCTCCAAGAGTCAGCAAAATCCAGTATGTATGTGCAACTACTGTACCTTATGGAAAGTTTCTTCTGAAGCAATTAAAGCTGATTATATGATGATTACTTATCATTATTAATTATAGTTGGAAGTAAGATGGAAGTTGTGAACTTTGAAGAATTAGCAATTAATCATTTACTTTCTGAAGCAGCAGCATTCAAGCAAGACAAGTAAATGAGTCTGGAAAGCCCTCAAAATGTGCACCTTAATTATAAATATGCTGTATTTGCTAACTCAAGACATCGCATGTTCAACTGTTCAAATCTCCTTAAAATCTGTAAATTAAGCTTTATAAAGAGTTTGGAAATAGACCATGGAAAAATGTATTTTATTAAACTATAGCTAATATCATTGAGTAAAGATCTGACAATGGATTTGTGATTATCTTGTGAACTATAAATGGAATTTTATAATTGTTGAGCTGTCAAAACAAAACATTGGTTATGCACATAGGTGATGAATCATGTCCATGTCGATAACCTGTCTGTCAGTCAGTAGTCTTATTATAAAAGGATCTAAATATCCATTAAAAAAACTGATTTTTGATGGATAGCTAAGCTACAAGAATAGACTCCATAAAGAAGACAATTTTCAAACAGCCGGGATGGCCTGACCATGGTTAGAATCAATAGGATTTGGTTATTTAACTTAACTGGTGGGCTGTTTACAACTTTTATTCTAGATTTATTTTCTTCACATTATAATTTAAATTCTATCCAGATTAAATGCTCTTTAAAGCAATGCCAATATGAAAATGCTAACCTGGTTGTGGTATGTAATAGAATGCAATTATCGATAGAATTTCAGATTGATATTCATGGCTGTCTATTATTCTATTTATACTCATACAGCAATGATCACACAATTACCCCAAGACCGTAAGCATTTTAAGGCACAATGCCTAGCCCAATAGGGTACTAATCGATGAGTAGGGCTGGTATGTGCTATAATAATAAATTAATTAAATAATAAATAATGTCGCTTGAAGATGGCAATACAGTACAATCATGATCAAATATTTAGCACCTATACAGATCACATCCTATTAGCAAACCAGTGAAAAGTCAAGCGCCGTAGAAAGAGGTGATGTCAATTCAATACCTATAACTTCTAGGTTAGTACCAAGTCCACATCAAAACAGGATTTACTTTTAGGGAACCATGACATAAGCTGGTGCTTGGGTGATAAGTAAAGCCAAGAGTCTGGCTTCTGGCCATTAATGATCCAATAGCATATCTTGTAAGAACAAGGGTACTAGCCTTAGTGTCCTGGCCAAATTTCTTCGGTAGTTTCAAGTGGACATGATGGTATCTCCAATTTCAAACAAATAATTGTAGGGAGTGTTGCTATGCACTGTTAAATAGTTTTAACCCAAAGCTGGCTCTACTTTATTGATGGCTAAAATAATTACTGCATAAAGAACATTCAGGCCCTAATAACTCATTAGCAATCCGAGTTGCACGTTTGGTTAGAAATGGAACATTTCCACAGCTTTTCACTGTGTTGATGGTCAATGCAACAGATCTTTATAACACAAAACCAAAACCATTTGTGTCCCCCCGCAACTATTTATCTTCAAAATTCCAGTTTAAAAAACAACAACAAAACTCACATACTTACTTAGCTACATGCCAAACTCCCACTGCTTTCACGGCTTCCCACTACCATTCAGATTGTAAACTCTTTTGGTCAGAACCTTGTCTTCACATCTGTATGTAGTGTCCAGCACAATGGTCCCCAAACTGTGGGGTGTTCCCCCTCAGGGGGGTGCAGAGGAATGTTTGGGAGGGCGTGGCAGGGCTGGCCCAGCCTCTTGGGAGGTGAGGGTGGACTGCCACCCATCCCTGCTCTGTTTTGGCCCCAGCTCTGCTCCCAGCCCCACCCCCAGTGGGGACTACAGGCAGAGTGAGGAGCCCCCCCTTGCTCTGGCCCAGGGCCCAACAAAACTGTAATCTGCCTCTGTCCACTAGTAATGAATAAGAATTTGAAACATAAAGGTACCTACCTGCATCTTCAGTCACCTAAATACTTTTGAAAGCCTGGCCCGAAGGGTTACTCTTACACTTATTGAAGTAAATGGCAAAGCTCCTATTGGCTTTAATGGTCAGGACTAAAATATGAAATCCCCCAAAGTAAAGAACAATTTTTTTTTATTATTCAGAGTCACTGATTAACAACAACATTGTTGTGAAAGCCTATTAAAATTTTTTTTTGCAACAGTCATTAAACATTAACTAGCCTATTAATTAGCCAAGGGTGGATCAAGTCTCTAACATGAAAAACAATGACATGCAGAAAACAGAAATGTTCCCTGTCATTCCTGCATTTGTCTAGGTAATTAATCTATTTAATTAATAAATAATAATAATGAATTAATGATATTTCAAGCTGTGTTTGTGTCAGTTAATTATTTTACAGGTTTACAGTTAATTATTTGAATTGTTTTTCTCTTAGCTGGACTTTTCAATGGGAATTATGAGGAAGACAAAGACAGGCAAGATACTGGTGCTGTCCTCTCATGAATAACCAATGACCTGAGGTATTGGATTACAGCATTTTATGAAATCAGACATAAGAGACTGTTAATTTAATTACTCAACATTAGAGGGAAAGAAATACCATAGCGTTAGCCAAGGAAGAGGAAAAACAAAAACTAAGCACAAGAACATTTTCCCAATTACAGTAAGAATTTTGCTAAAAGGGTTAGGATTTTTGATATCTAAGAAATCACTCTCAGCTCTGCAAACATAATTGAAGAAGTACCAAAATCCTGTAAGAAAGAGTCTGTTCCATTTATTTCCAGACCAGAGGAAATCAGGGTTAGCACAGCTCTCTTAAGAAAATGAAAGTTACTTACCTGTAACGAGTTTTTTGAGATGAGTGTCTGCGTCACAGGGTCCGCACAGGTTTCTCTCTCTCCCCTGTGCCCTGGCTGGTAGAAATAAGAGTCCTCACACCTTCCTCCAGTGTTTCACCCTAGTGCCTTTTATTTACAGTGCAGTACAGTGACTCTAGTGCAAAAGTGGTTCCTTCATCCCCCAACAGTTACCCTCCTTCTACCTTGTTCCAGGGTCTCCAGGCCCCTGAGGTGCCCTGCCTGTGGTGAGGAGACAGAGCTGCAGCCTCCTGTCCCCTTCCTGGCTCGCCTCCCCAACTGAGTTCAGTTCAGGGCTTTTTCTAGCCCTCTCAGTCTTCAGTTCCAGCTGTGACCACTTAGCTCAGCCTACAGCGGTAAGCCAGCCCTCCTTAGGGCCCCAAGCTGGGCTCCCTGCTGAATGCTTTGAGACACTGCCCCCCAGCCCTCCAGCCAGAAAGCAGGGCTTAGCCAGCAGGGGCAGGGCATTCAAGGGGTTTTATCCCTGCCCTGCCACAGTCTGCATATTCACACTGGTGGGATAAGGCACCCATGCCATCGGCTTCCAGAACCTTCTGGACTGCTGTGTCCATTGCGACCATTTGCCCCTCCCAACATGGAGAGTTGAAAGGATACAAAAAGGGGAATGGCCCCAACCACCCTTGAGTTCCTGTTCCTTTTAATCCATAGCAACTAAATCTCACAACTTTCTAGGATTTGCCTATCACATATTTCTTTTGAGGGGGATTGGGGATGGGAATGTTCCATATGCAGAACAAGAGTTAATGGACATACAATAACAAAACTACCAAAAAAGCAGTGTGAAGCATATATTGCTGGAATCAATTACAGACTAGTATATGCTCCCTCAAGACATCTCTGTTATAAAGCTCCAGAACTATCCATTTATATATAACATAGCATTGTATGACATGCAAAAAACTGTCTCAAAGGTCATTCTTCTGGAAAGTGGACGTGTTAGGAATCACTGAGGTATTGTTTTGACATTAAACACAACATATTTTTTCAAAATAACTGTTAATTTTGTGATTGCATTTTAACAAAAATACTCTTGGAACTTAAGGAGTTTTTGGCACTTTGAATTAAAAGCTATAATTTTTATCCAGGGATTTAAATAAAATAATAGTTAAAATAGCTATTTTAGTAAATCTGCTGTATCAATACCTAAGCTGAAAAGCCACCAGGAAGTGGTAAAATGTACATTCTGTGACAATTTCTATCTTCAAAAGTATTTATGCCTTAGTATTTATCATCACATTAACAGACATAGGCATTCTACAGCATATGTCAGAAAAGCCTATTTAATATGTTCTTTTTAAATGTATTTTAGAATGTGTAATGAAAATATATTAATAGTATGGGGGGAAGAGAGGTAAATCACGCTAAACAGCTTTTAGCCTGAATCATCAAGCACAAAAGTTAAATCTGTAGTGAAGAATTCAGAACAATATTGACATTTACAATTCACAGCACTGTTATACCTTATAGGTTCAATAAGGCTCTTGAAGGAGGCATGAATCTCTAAACTACTGAGAGTGTTTTGCACACTTAAGAATAAAAGCATACAGATTAAGAGAGTCAGAGGAGAGGTATCTTTGGAAAGTTTAATTGAAACTTCACTATTTTTGTCTTTTTGGAAGAATCAACATTTCTAGCACATTTTCGGTTCTATAAGATTACAAAGGGACGGTAGGTTTTCCAGTTACATACTGTATCCAGGTTTCTATAGAAAATTCAGACTGTACATTTTGCTACCATGTTTTCAACAGTTTCCTTTAAAAAAAAATACAACAATCCACAACTAAAAAGGGTTTTGACAATAGAGGGCAGATAGGAAAAGTAAAGCACCCTCTGAATCCTCAAAAACCCAAATATCTCAAAAACAAAACAAAACAAAACCCACTTTTATTCTTTCCTGGGGCTGAGGGCAGGAAAGAGGGATGGACAGAAACTTTGCTTTGTGTCCCTGACAGAGCCCTGAACATTCCTTCCTCCATCTTTCTTAATTTACCATTCTCATCACCATTCATAGTGTCTGATCCAAAGTTAAAGCTCACTGAAGTCAAAGGCTATGGATTAGGTTCTTAATCTTCTGAAAAGGGCACTATTCAGCAACACAGAGAGCATACCTTCCACCTCAACTTCTCACAAGGCTAGTAGCATACACCCACAATACACTCAGCTCCCACCAGCCTGAGAGAGGGGCTAGGATCAGAAAGTGAACTTGGGTCTCTGATACAGGACAAAAGTGCATTACCATGATGTATTTGGGTTCTTACACTACATGTTTAAGTAGAAAACATGTCTGCAGAAAATAAAATGAGACAATTTCCCTTTTCTAACAATTATACCCATACATGGATCAGTGTCATGAAAATAAAACATTTGGCTGATAAATCTGTTATCTTTTCATACTGGTGTTTATCTCCCCAAGCATGAAAATCTTAATATTAAAATCCAATTAAAGACTTAATGTCTTATAGTCCCAAAGTCTCCTGCTGCAATAATTGTTTAAATTGCTGTGCAGAATTGGTTATTTTTTTATTATGGTGTCATAAACAATTAAAAATGTAAGGCAGCCAAATTGAGCTGTTATTGTTACACAAAAATATCATCAACATTAGCCCTCATTTTTCCTCAAAGTGTTAAACACACATGATTATAAGATAACCCAAACATTTTTCTATTAACAGTAAATTAAATAGTTGTTTTCACTGTACACATTACCTTATGCAGTCCCTGCCCCCCCCTTCCTTATATATATAAAATTACACTCTCTTGTGAAACAGGTTTGTAAACGCTAGGTAGGAGCCAATTTACATTTATTCTGTCAATCCCACAGAAAGGAAAAAAAAATCAGTTTCACGGTCTCTGCTTCTTTATTTTTTACACTAGTTACTTTTAGCTTTTAAGCAGGTTTTTGCATATAAGATGGAAGGCTAAGTGTGTTTTCATATTTTTGAACTGGAGAGTTAGACATACAAAATCTTGTTTCTGACTCTTTAGAAGCCTTGCAAGAATTCTTGTAGTTGTGTGACTATTTCTGTATCCACTGTTTCCATAAGTGCCTGAAAAGCTTGTTCTCCCAGTAATTCTTGCTGTGCCTTTAGCTTCTCATAGATGAATTGCTGCAGCGACACAGTGTGTACAGGGTCCTTCAGTGCAAGCTGTGGAAAACAGATAAGCGCAAAAATATAGTAATGCAGGCAAGACAGTCCCAGCACACCAGTGACTCATACGTCTATTTTATAATCTGAGCTGGAGTAATAAAAAGCTTTTGCTTTCCTTTGTACTTACACTGAGAAATGGTCTCATTGATTCAAATTTTTCCAAGCAGAACTCAGTTACTTCCACAATGAAAATTAAACTGTAGTTTCAAACTAGTTAAATAACTGTTCTCAAATCATGAACTCAACTTGCTAAAATATTTTGCACTTCTATAGCTTCTTCCATCAGAAGATCTCACAATACTTTGTTAACTACCATTAAGTAAATTCCTCATCATTCACGTGAGGTATGGTAGATATCACTGTGATGACCACATTAGAATTGACAATCACCCAGATTTTACAGATGGGGAATCAGAAACATACATAGGTTATGTAACTTGGTCTAAGTTTACACAGCAAATGAGTGATACAGCTGAGAATAAAACCCATTCTGTAGACTTCCTCGCCTAATCTCTAAACCACTAGATAAAAATCTGCATCCACCCTTGACTTGTGAGGCTTACAGTGAATCAAACTAATTTTTATATAAATTACCCATAGTTATTACATTCTACTAACCTCAATAATTGTGAGTAGGAAGGTTATAGTGCCTCTGATTTTAGTACTAGTATAACCACTACTAAAACATTGTGTCCAGCACCAGCATCCACAATTCAAGAAGATGTTGATAAGCTGAAGAGGGTTCAAAGAAGAGCCAGAGAATGACTGAAGGATTGCAAAGCATGCCTTATAGTGAGAAAGTTAGAGCTTAATCTATTTAGCTTATTTAGTTAATGGAGACTTGATCACAGTCTATCAGGACCTACAGGGAGAACAAATATTTGATAACAGGCTGTTTTATCTAGCAGACAAAGGTATAACAAGATCCAGTGGCTGGAAATTGAAGCTAAACAAATTCAGACTGGAAAAAAAAGGGTAGACTTTTAACAGTGAGGGTAATTAACTATTGGAACAATTTGTTGTTGTGGATTCTCCATCACTGGCAATTTTAAAATCAAGATTTGATGTTTTTCTAAAAGAAACACTCCTCGTTCAAACAGGAATTTATTCAGACAAGTTCTTTATGGCCTGTGTTGTGCAGGAGTTCAGACTTGGTTATCACAGTGGACCCTTCTGGCTTCAGAATCTAGAAAAGTCCATCTCTGTCTGCTTATTCTTAGAGTATGAGCTCTTCAGAGCAGGGACTAACATACTTCTATAATGTTTGAAAGCACCTCGTACCTTTTTCGTACCTCTCCCCAACTCATCAATTATTTTTATACTTTCAATCTTAACTTCTTTTTAGTGATCTCTGTATAGCGAATGTTTCCGCATCTATGTACTTCAGTTTCCATATTGTAAAAGGCGTTGCACATTGAAACACACTAGCTATTTCTAATGTGGAGTAATTTCACGTGTCTGGCAGTTTTTGTAATTTATATGCTAAGATAACACAATCAAGTCTTATTCATTAATATATATTAACAATTTTTAGACACATACAATAGAAACTCAAGAGTTATGAACCCCTGGGGAATGGAGGTTGTTCAGAACTCCGAAAAAAACTTTATGGTTGTCCCTTCAAAAGTTTACAACTGAACATTGACTTAATATAGCTTTTAAACTTTATTATACAGAAGAAAAATGCTGCTTTTAACCATCTTAATTTAAATGGAACAAGCACAGAGACAATTTCCTTGCCTCGTCATTTGTTTTTTAAAAAACTTTCCCTTTTTTTTAGTGGTTTACATTTAATACAGTACTGTATTTGCTTTTTTGTGTGTGTGGGGGGGGCTGTCTCTGCAGCTGACTGATTACTTCCAGTTCTAAATGAGGTGTGCGGCTGACTGTTCAGTTTGTAAGTCTGGTGTTCATAACTCTGAGGTTCTACTGTACACAAAAAAGCAAATTCTATACTACACCCATTACCATAGTCAATACTTGCCAAGTTAACTTTTGTTCTCTGAGTGTATTGCTTTTGAAGATATATACTGGCAGAGTGCATGCATTGCCACACAGTAACAGAACCCATTTCAAAGCAATTAGCCCAGGGGTGGCCAACCTGCAGCTCTGGAGCCACATCTGGCTCTTCAGACGTTAATATGCGGGTCTTTGCATAGGTACTGACTCCGGGGCTGGAGCTACAGGTGCCAACTTTCTACTGCTCAACCCCAGGCCCTGCCCCCAATCCACCTCTTACCCCAAGGCCCCTGGTCTTTCCTGCCCCCTCCCCTGAGCCTGCTGCATCCTTCTTCCTCCCCGCCTCCATCCCAGAGCCTCCTGTATACTGTGAAAGATCTGATCATGGTGGGAAGGAGGCACAGGGAGGGAGGGATAGGTGCTGATCAACAGGGTTGCCAACAGGTAAGAGTTGGTGGTAGGGTGGGGGCTGCTCATGTATTACTGTGGGTCTTTGGCAATGTAAATTGGTAAATTTTGGCTTCTTCTCAGTCTCAGCTTGGCCACCCCTGAATTAGCCCTTCTGGATAAGAATACATGCCCCTATGTTCCAACACTCTGGAATGAAGAGTATAAAATGCCCTTAACCCCAGTTGTCCCTCAGTTACTCTCTGATATGTGTGCTAGATTGGAGAATGGAGTTTTCTGTGAGTATCAACCACATGGAAAATTTGAGTTGACTGCTATTTTGTTATTTAGATCTTTCAGGCCTTAGAAAATGTGAAACGACACTGAATTTCTCAAATGTCATGATCTTAATTAATTTTAACTCATACTAATTAACAAAATTGCTTGTAAATACTCATAAAAATCATTCAGAACTCAAATAGCACATGTTAAAAGCTTGGGGCAGATACACTGTATTCTTCATACACAAGGAGGAGTTCAAATCCCTGCTTTAGGTACAAAGCTCAATTGAACCTTAAATATGGAGATGCTGATACACGTGTATAATAATAATAAGTGCATTCTATGCAGTGACAGACGTTTTTAGAATCCACTAATATATCTAATATTATTGATTTATACAATATTAAATGTTATTAAAGTGATTAATCATGAAAAAAATCAAAGTGAGGAATCTGACAAATCTAAAAGTACCGGACAATCCAAAGTAATGGCCTTGACTCTTAATCTACCAACACAAACAGTGGCCCCCAAACTGTGAAGTCCCCCCCTCGGGGGGGGGGGCACAGAGGAACATTCAGAGTGTGTGTGTGTGTGCACAGAGGGACCCTGGCTAGCCCTCATGGGTGGGGAGGAAGTACCATGCTTCCAGCCTTGCTCCGCTCCCCAGACTAGCTCTGCCCCGTGACTCGCTCCTCTCCCAACACCGCTGAGTCCCCAGTCCTGCTTTGTCTCCAGGCTTGGGCCAGCCCCCACAGCGGGCAGTGAGGGAGTGCGATGCTTCCAGTCCCACTCCATCCCCAGACCAGCTCCACCCACAGTCCCATTCCACCCAGTGCTCCACTCCCAGCTCAGCTCTGTTTTCATTCCCACTCTGTCCCCAGACCAGCTCTGCGTCAAGCCCCAGCTCCTTCCTCATCCCCAGTTCTGCCCCCAGATCTGCCTTCAGCCCAAGCTCCGCTGCTGAGGAGGCCTTGGCTGTCCAGTAATGGGCAGTATTTGCACACAGATTCCGTTAATAGTGAGGGAGGCATGACTGGGAAAGTTTATGAACCATTGATCTAATCTCTCTAGGCCAAATATGACCTTCAGTATTCCAGTGAATCCTTCTTATGTTTGAGCTACTGTCTTTCACTTTTAAAGATTTACAGCTTAGAGTATTACATTTGATTTCATCAAAATATACATGCTTCAAACAGATTTGTTTGTTTTTTGTAAATTTAAAAAACCTTGACAGTAGGAATAGATGTGCTTTAATAGGGTTATAGTAGTCTCCAATATACGTTAGGATTTTTTGTACCTTATGTCCAAAATCAATCTGAAAACGGAATTTTTAAAGCTCTTTTCAAGAATTTCTAGAGAAAGCCCATCAGCAATCATAACTAATATACAATGATTATAATGATTGCCAAAACAACTCACATGGACTCCAATGCAGATCCCCAGTGTAATCAATGAGATTCCACAAATTGAAACACACTAGCTATTTCTAATGTGTACTAAAGGCTTAAGGGTACATCTTGGTGGATCCTTTTTCAGAGTCTAAACCAGGGGTCTCACACTCCTGGCCCGTGGGCTATCTGTGGCCCGAAAACCTCCCCACTGCAGCCCACGGAGAGATGGGAGAAGAAACAGAGGTAGACAGGCTGCTGTCAATGTCCGCTGTAGGTGCTCCCCCTCCCCCAGCTCCCATTGGCTGAGGGAGAGGGACAGCGATATCATCATTAATTGCCAGGCAGAGTCAGCCATGGAGGCAGTGTCACTTTTTTCCACAACGAATATAAACAAGTCAAAATACCGAACACAACTATCTGATGCACACCTTGCAGCAATCCAGAAGGTTTCAACGGCTCAGTCACTGAGGCCAAACATCAACAAACTGACAGAACTGAAGCGTTGCCATGTATCTGGCAAACACTAAAAAGTCCCTGGCAGGCAAATAATTGTATAAAGTTGTACGGCAGTTTTATTATTTCTAAGAAATTCAAAATAAAAAACACAACATTTATTTTCTGAACACCGTCGTCAGTGACGTTCATGGCCCGCTGGCAGGCTTTGAGCACTGGCACTGGCCATAAGGCAAATTGAGTTTGAGACTCCTGGTCGAGCCTCTTGACATTAATAGTGGGGGCGGGAAGTTATAACTACTTCTCAGATATGACCTTTATAAACCAGATTAATACCTGGTTTAAGGGAGAAATCTGAAATCTACTTCACACCATTCTGTTATATCTGAAGAAAATGTCCTTCCGTATACAACTAAAGTCTTGACCCCACTAGGTTCTGAGCATTTTGGCTTTGATCCAGCAAAAAATTTAAAATGGGGGTTGGGGGTGACCAATCCACCCAACCCTCCCTGCCCAGTGCTCTCCGCCCTCTATGCCTATCTGGGCCTCTGGGGCAGATCTACCTCTCCTGGTACCTAGTGTTGTGGCTTCCCAAAGCGACAAGTGGAGAGCACACATGGTCACATGCTCCTCCTCCCCCACCAGATTTCTGCCAGGATTCACATCAGAATGTGGCTGCCAGCAGCTTTGTGGGAGGGAAGGCATGGGAGCTATTTGCAGGTGCAAGGAAGGAAGAGTGGGGAGGGATGACCTGGCCCGTGTCTTTGCAGAGCTCATCTCTTCTCTCCCCACCCCTCACGTTGCTGCAAGCTGCTCGTCCCTTCCTGCCCACACAGTGTCGAAAGGCAGTTAACATTTCCACGCTGCTACTTGCCACTGACATAACCCAGCTGGTTCCGGCGACAGCACGGACAGGAAGGAATTAAACCCTAAGGATGCATTGTGCATCAGGGCTCAGGGAACCAGACTGCAGGGGCTCCAGCGAATCTGTCCAAAGATACATCTTAGATATAAACTAAAGGCTGCAAATCAGCAATAAAAGACTTTGGTTGCCTAAGGAGAGTAGGTGACTTTCTATTGCGCTTCCATGACATTACCTGTGATGCTGGACTATCTGCAGATTGTTCTTGAATTACCCTTCTAGACAATGAATGGAAGGTGTTTATTTCATTACTGATCTCTGTAGTAGTGTCTATATTATCACCTTTTTTATGGATGAGATTTCCACCAGCACAAAGTGGTATAATTCAATTTGAAATTAACAAATCTCCCTGCAGTCTTTTTACTTCAGTTTTGCAGCACTAGTGATTAATCACCTCAGATCATCATCACTGATAAAAAAATAATCCATGAAGGTGTACTATCTCTATTAAATTGCAAGATCCAAACTCATAGTGTAGCTATGCGGCAAGACTTATGTGTAGTGGTGTCATAATTTTGGAAACGTTAAATACCACGTACTCGACAATTTGAATGTCTTCTGAATAATAATATTCATTGCTAGCTGAATTATATGCCTCTTTATCTATCAACCAGAGGACAATCTTCTGCTCCAACTGGGGCATAGAAGTAGCTGACCCCTGTAAACTACAATCACCTGGCTTTGGACAATACTGAGTATTTCCTTCTGGCTATTTCAGAATGAAGGATTGAAGCAGAATTCTATAAAACCACTCATTCATTTGAAAGCTTCTTCTCAGGCTCACTTGCCAGAAGAACATTCACAAAACATGTGGGTGAATTTAAATTCCTGTTTCACATTACTAGCAGCTTGGATAGCGTCAGTTAATGTTATTGAACTGCATAGTACAAGGGTAGACTTGCTTTGTCCATGCTGTGCATGAAATGAAATTGCAGAACATACTATTTGCTACTGGAATGGCTTACATTTTCTAAATCTGAGGGAAATGGGGCTTTATATCTTTGTAGAAGCTTGGACAGGAGACAAGCCTTGTTGTACATGAGACCACTGTCTTGCTCTTCCATCAGCTGATAAAATGCAATGTCATCAGATTAATATACTGTTGCAGTGTAACCAGATGGTTTTGCTTTACGATTTGTTTTACTGAAGTAGGAAGAAAGGCACGTTGAAGGATAAGCTGCGTTCACAGCAATAAAGTTTTCCTCAGATATTCTGCTCTTATGTCATCGTATCTTCTCTGCAGTGCACCCTCCCTTTGATTGGTTATGCTGAACTGAATATCCTTACAAAATCAGGACCCTCTTTCCAAGATGACTTAAATTGTTAGCAACCATGGTATTATGTTTGCTTACCTCCATGTCAGCTTCATGCACTTGAATTGTGTTCACCTGGAAGTCTGATATACTAGTGAAGCTTAATTTTAAGAATCAACTTCCCCTGGGATGTAGGGAAGCTAAGAAGGCCAATCTGTAGGAGGACCCACCAATAACTCAGCTGTTAGGAATCTTTGGATGAAAAGATTTAAATTACAAGAATGCTAAGATTGGTCAAACTAATCTCTCTGACAGAATAATTTCTCATTATTGCCTAGAGAGCTGAGATACTATTAATAAGTTACCAGTTACCATACATGGTAAAGTGTTAATGTGTTGTTCCTTATAAGTCTCTGTTCAGATGACAGTTATAGGAAAGGCACTTAATATTATTTTTGTAAAGCATTTTAATATTTTGTATAGCAAAGTGACAGATTGGAACAATTTGCATATTCTTAAACTTAAAATATTGTGATTTTATATCAAGATTTTTTTTTTTTAAAGTTTGTATTGAAATGGACCTTTATTTGGGGATTTTTGTTTAAATTTTGTGTTGTGATTTTATTGAATTTATTGTATTACATGAATGAAAACTTTTCTATATGATCATAATATTACAAGCTTGGTAATGTATATACACCTGACAAGATTCTTTATCTTCCTCTGTACATGAATCAGAAAAACTCCCCATGGAAAAAATGAATTTGACATGTAATTCAGATCCAGTATCTGATTTCCATTTCTAGGTCTTCCACAGACCCCCTATGTAACTCTGGGCACTTAATTTCTGTGCCTCATTTTCCACATGGGGATAAACATGGGGAATAATACTACTTAATTCTAACTAACATGTTGTGTTTGGAAATCTTCATAAGGTAGGCCCTACAGGAATACACATTATTATTATTTTTGTTATAATTATAATTTTGTTGAATTAGTATATGTTTAATAAGGACAGTAACTTTCGTGAAACATTTTCCTGAAAATTGAACTAGTCTAATAATAATGTATGGCATTGTTACTTAATTGGGACAACGTTAGCAAAAATTCTGCTCAATAAGGATTCAGTCAGTGTCAAGGGGTTAAGTAATATTTACATTTGAAATGCTCAGCCTTCGAATTCAGAAATGGCCAACGAAGGATTAAAAAAAGAAATATATTGAATATGAGTTCACTATCAGCCTTTTTATTTAGTTCAGTGTTAACCTTCATTATAAAGTTTTTCAGACTGTTTATGAAAAAACATACTGTTGCACTGTATGGGAAACAATATTTTACTGTGTGCATTGTATTGTAGACAAGCTAATAAAGAAAAAAAACTCAAAGCTATTTATAATTAGTACTGTACCAATATTTTTCTTATTTATTTCTGTATACTTATTATAAATCTATATTTATTTGTGGTGCACTATATTATGTATAAAAAATCCAAATAAAAATCATTTTTCAGCAAGATGGCTGCAACAAGGATGGTAGAAAAAAAAATTCTGTTTTTTTTTCATGGGTTATTTATTGTGAGAAAGACTTTATTTTACAAGCTTTCAGCCAATATGCCTATGCAAACTGGATTCTGTCTTCCTTTAAGTATATTTAACTATCTACTATCTCATCAGTAAAATGGCATTGCATGACTTCCCCAGGGACAAACTTATCTCACAGGAAAGGATCAGACAAATACTTTAATTCAAGATCACAAGGGATGAATAATATGCAGCCTAATCCTCAGATTTCGATTTACAATATAGTAAGAGAGTATTATAATCAATAATGTCTTTATAATCACCATGATTATTTTTTTTATTATAAGCAATGAACAAGAAGTATGATTTCTCATAGTTCATATCTATATCTAGATATATATTTCTATTTATTTATATTTATACGTCATTTTCTCACCAAATTATAAGAAATACTAGGTAAGAGAATAATAAAAAGTTCCAGTACATACCCATATGAAAGTACAGTCTAACTTCAACCAAAAAATCATTTAGTTCAATATAAAGTTAAGCATCCTCAAACCTCTAGTATGCAGTGCATGCTGTTATGTCAGTTTAAAAATGTTTCAGTTACGTTGTGACACTCATTATCAGAAGAAATCTGTCTCTAAAACTATAAAGCAATGAATTAACATTCTATTCCAAGATAAAACCTCAGTGGTGTTTAAATTAAATAATCCTTAACTGACCAGAAAGTTTTATTTAATCTTCACTTTACAGAGCCTTTTTCCACTGTGTTCCCAACATTTCATGGGTCATGGGACTATTGTTTGATTACAGACCATTTACTGCAAGATGGATTAAGTGGAGCTGAGAGTCTGGCCTAGATTTACAATTAATGGAGCATGATCTACTTTAGAAAAACTTTTAATTGCTGTATTGAAACACTCTTAAATACAGAGATAACAAAACACTAGTAACTAACTTGCTTTCCTCTTCCTAAAACTACATTTACCAATAATCTCTCCATAATACATGGTAAAATAATGCAGTATTGACATTTTGAATGATTGACAGGTTGCACTGTCAATCATTCAAAAGTAAAAAAAACGGTTACCTACCTTTTGTACCTGTTATTCTTCAAGATGTGTTGCTCATGTTCATTCCATTCTGGATGTGCACAGACCCATGTGCATGGTCATCAGAGATCTTTGCCTTAGCGGTATCCATAGAGCCAACTCTGGCACGCCCTTGAGTGCTGCATTCATGTGATGGTATATCAAGTGCCGCCAGTGCTACACCCTCTCAGTTTCTTCTTGCTGACAACCCTGACAAAGGGGTAGGAGGGTGGATAATGGAATGGACATAGCAACACATCTCAAAGAGCAACAGTTACGAAAAGGTAGGTAACCATTTTTTTCTTCTTCGTGTGCTTGCTCATGTCGATTCCATTCTAGGTGACTTACAAGCTTGTGTCTCTCTCCCTTCTCCTTGCATACCCTTGATGAGGCTGCCAAGGCCTTGGCGGCAGGGGCAGCTATAACTGCTTCCATGCAGACTGGGGCATATGCATACCCAGTGAGTAAACAGTGGCCCGAGTGTCCTTTAACCCATGCAGCCTCACATCAGTCTGCTCTGAAAAGAGACCGCTCCCATCGAATGGCTAGAGGTCTGCATCTCTTGGGACAGACTGGGAGTCTGAAGTCAGGAGCTGCGTCTCATGACCACCCCAATGTGACCACCCTAGCTGCTGAGTCCACCATGTCCCACGCCATCTTGAGAGAGCACCTACCTGCTATGGTGCCCTTCTCCATCAGGGTGCCAAATTCCTGGGCTAAATCCTGAGGGAGGGACTCCTTGAACTTACGGAGGGAGTCCTACCGGTTAAAATTTTATGTGCCCAAAAGGGCCTGATGGTTTGCAATTCGGAATTGCAGGCTCACTGTTGACTACATTTCTCTCTCCAAAATGTCCAGTCTTTTGGCCTCTTTATTTTTGGCAGTTGAACTAGATTGCCTATGCTTGTCCTTTTTGTTGGCCGCAGAGACAACCAGCAAGTCTGGAGGTGGACAGGTATAAAGGTACTTGAACTGTCTGGCTGGGACGAAGTACTTCTTGTCGGCCTTTCTGGAGGTGGGAGGGATGGATGTTGGGGTTTGCCAAAGGGCCATGGCAATTTTCAGAACCCCGTCATGCACTAGTACTTCAACGCATGCCGGGTAGAGGCTGGGAGGACACTGAACAAGGTATCCATCTGCTTGGCCATCTCCTCCACCTCTAGGTCCAAGCTCTTGGCCACAGGCGGTAGAAGATGGATGGAGTGAAGGGGGCAGTGCATTACCAACATAACCCACACACTTCTTTAAGGCCATTGCGCTGGCCCCTGGCTGTGCTGCCAAGGTGGCCGTAGAGGTCAACGCAGCATCAGGTGCCCATTTGCGCCAATGCGGACTTGGCGAGGGGCTGAACTGCCCTTCCGTGCCAGAGGAATCCCCTTCCAGTGACCACGGTGAGGCCACTGATGCCTGTGTCTGCCTGCTGACTGTCACTGCCGGAGACCAGTGTTTGGAGTGGAAGGATCCATGCTAGTATTGAGGGGACTGGGGCCACGGGGACTGGAATTGTGATGCTGAGTATGTAATGGGTTAGATCACAGAAACTCCCTTGGGGCTGCCGACTGATGTGCCAATACTACTTCTGCCCCTGCTTCCCTGCTCCTAACCAGCTTGGGACTCCAGAATCCTGTCTGGTTTGAGTCAGACTCATTAGACTACTCCAAACTCAGACCCAGGTCTGAACCACATCCCGTAACAGCTGTAGGCTTACCTGGAAACAGGTTAAGAAGCGTTCCTGCCTTTAGCACTCAAATGGTCAACTCCCAGTGGGGTCCAAACCCTAAATAAATCTGTTTTACCCTGTATAAAGCTTATATAGGGTAAGCTCATAGGTTGTTTGCCCTCTATAACACTATAAGCCTTATGGGGTGCACCATCACAGAGTGCTCCCACAGGGCAGGTGACCGAAAGTTGGGCTGAGGATGACCGGTGGAGGATGAATGGTGCGCCAGTGCAATGGAGACTGGCACCTTCCCCAAGGCAATCTGTGTCGAGATGGTGGGGATCACAATTGTGATGCCAGTGACCAAAGGTAAGCCCCAGAAGATCTGGGCTGCGCTGCCGGAGATCTGCAGCATGGAAATGGAGAGCGTTGCCTGTCTTGGGCTTCTTTATTTTCTTTCTGGGCACCAGTGATGGGGAGCGGTGCTGGGCGGAGCCTGGTGCCAGGGGTGTTCTGTGTATTGAGGCCTAGGTACGAGGCGAGTCTTGGCGGGATGGCTTAGAAGTCGGACGACGGGCCACCTCCATGAAGAGAGCCCACAGATGAATATCTCGCTCTTTCTGAATCCAGGGTTGAAAATTTTTACAAATACGGCACTTGTCCTTCACATGTGACTCCCCACCAAGCATTTGAGAAGTCTGTTGAGGGAGTCACTTATAGGAATAGGCCTGTGACGGTCCACGCAGAGCTTAAACCCCAGAGATTGGGACATGCTTCACCTGGGGCAAAGTCCCCACTGGGATTCTAACTTCTAACTCCTAACTACATTTAAGAACTACTTAACACTAACTACTATAAACAATTAGAAGGCCTTAAGCCTTGAAGTCAGAAGAGATGAAACCGCTAGCCCAGTGGTTCTCAAACTTAATGGGTCTGCGGCCCTTTTTCCGCTCCCCGCAGGCAGCCGCGACCCCTGCATGTCCATGGAAAAGCAGCCGAAGTGAATGCTTCTGCTTTCGGCGGCTTTTGACCGGATGCGCTGTGCACTTCACAGTGTCTGCCAAAACTGGAAATGTTCACTTTGGCGGGTTTTCAGAGAACACTCTGAAGCACACAGCATGTCTGCCAAAAAGCCACCGAAGGTGGAAGCGTTCAGCTCTGTGGCAGTTTGGTGGCGCATGGAGCTCGCGACCCTCCGGGAATCACCCCGTAGCCCCCCGGGGGGTCGCGACCCCCAGTTTGAGAACTACTGCACTAACCCTTGCCATGAAAAGACAAGTGGTCCAACTAACCACCACAGGCGGTAAGAAGGAACTGAGAGCTTGTTGGGCCGATGCACCTGATATACTGACACATGAGTGCAGCACTCGAGATGGCTCCACAGCTGGCTCTATGAATACTGCTAAGGTAAAAATCTTTAGCAACCGAGCATGTGGGTGTGTGCACACCTAGAATGGAATCGACGTGAGCAAACAATCAAAGAACGATTCATTCTTAGAAGTCAGCTGATAAAACAATGCAGACAAAAGAAGAAATGCACATGCTTAGTATCATGATGTCATTTTCAAAAAATAATTTTGGGGGTACCAGATTCAGCCCTTTTATCTAAATGTTCCATTACTCAAAGAAATATTTTGTCTAACAAAATTACACTAGAGAGATGTTACATTCCCTCTCACTGGCAAATTTGCTTTTGGAGGCTCAGTTGCAGAAGTGCAGATGCTGGATTTCTCTTTGTCACTTACTGTGACTGCTAGGATGATGACCAGTTACCATTGAGGATTTCTCTACTATCTAGGAGACCCTCCTCTTCTTCTCCATGTTACTTCCTTCCTACCTGAAAGAAATATGCTAAGCTCCTCTATCTCCCTATGTAACATGCTGGGTTTCTTGTAAACGACAGTGATTGAAAAGCTGATTGGTAGTGAGTCTGCTCTGTTTCAAATGAGACACAGAAAGTAAATTAAAAGGTGAATGGCATACAATGTCATTCTGTGGCTTGGTCTATGACAGCTTAGATGACAGGTTCTATATATCAGTACCCTATCAGGGAACAAAAAATACAGGGAGGAAGAACAAAAATTCAAGCTTGGAATAGAAGACGACAACTAAGGGGAAGGGAAGAAATGGATTATTTTATGCAACAGCAAATATATCCTGAACTTCTGTTATTGGGTCTGAGTATCTTCTGCCAAAAAGGGAGCACTTAGCATAGAATTTTGTTGCAAACAGGTCTTCAAAAAAATTTACAAGCAATGCATTCTTACTGAATTTGGCTCTATTAAAGCAACAAAACCACTATCATCATAAAATGATACAATAAAACTGTTATGTATCAGTAGGATAATATTTTTGTGGATTGTGAAACTGTTTTATCATTTTTTAATGAATATGTTCCAATTAACTTAAACAACTATGGAAGTTTAGAATTAAAAATACAAAATTAAAAACAGCTGAATGGGATTATTGTAATTAGGGATACTGCAGTCTTAATGAAAAGTGAATTTAGCTAGATTAATATGCAAAGAGTTGACCTAAAACACTAATTAGCTCTACTTCAAATTAGCATACAATTTAAGGATATTAAGAACCACCTCAGGAAACTGCCAACCGTATACCAAAAAACACAAAAGCCAAATGTTTATGTAACATGTTGGCTTCCTACCAAAAACAGAAAGAAATATGAATTAAGCGAACAGTTACAGATATAAACTGTCACTCCTGTTCTACAGGATAGCAAATGTTTCAAGTTCCTAACAACTACTCTGAGTTTATACTTTTTTTTTTTCCCTGCAAGGAAGGTTAAATGTTTGGAAATTCTTAGTAATGTTTCTGTATGAGATATAGGCAAAAACTGGAAGACACGTTGAGTGATTTTTTCCTCCCCCCTCCCCCCATCCCATCATTTCTTGGTAGCATTTCTTTTAAGAATATAAGAATGACCATACTGAGTCAGACCAAAGTTCCATCTAGCCCGGTATCCTATCTTCCGACAGTGGCCAGTGCCAAGTGCCCCAGAGGGAATGAGCAGAACAGGTAATCATCAAGTAATCCATCCCCTGTCACCCATTCCCAGCTTCTGGCAAACAGAAGCTAGGGACACCATCTCTGCCCATCCTGGCTAATAGCCATTGATGGACCTATCCTCCATGAATTTATCTAATTCTTTTTTGAACCCTGTTATAGTCTTGGCCTTCACAACCTCCTTTGGCAAGAAGTTCCACAGGTTGACTGTGTGTTGTGTGAAAAAATATTTCCTTGTATTTATTTTAAATGTGCTGTGTATTAATTTTATTTGGTGACTCCTAGTTCTTGTGTTATGACAAGGAGTAAATAACACTTCCTCATCTAATTTCTCCATACCAATCATGATTTTATAGGCGTCAATCATATCCCCCCTTAGTCATCTCTTTTCCAAGCTGAAAAATCCCAGCTTTATTAACCTCTTCTCATACAGCAGTCGTTCCATATCTGTAATCATTTTTGTTGCCCATTTCTGAACCTTTTCCAATTCCAATATATCTTTTTTTGACATGGGGCAACCACATTTGCACGCAGTATTCAAGATGTGGGTGTGCCGTGGATTTATATAGAGGCAATATGATATTTTCTGTCTTATTATCTATCACTTTCTTAATGATTTCCAACATTCTGTTTGCTTTTTTGACTGCTGCTGCATATTGAGGGGATGTTTTCAGAGAACTATCCACCATGACTCCAAGATCTCTTTCTTGAGTGGTAACAGCTAATTAGACCACATCATTTTATAGGTATAGTTGGGATTATGTTTTCCAATGTGCATTACTTTGCATTTATCAACACTGAATTTCATCGGCCATTTTGTTGCCCAGTCAGCAAGTTTTGAAAGATCCTTTTCGTGATGGGGCAAGGCTAGATGGCTATAGGAGAGTGCTAGGGAACAGATATGTTAGTGTCAGGCTAAACAAATCCCTTGTACCACTGGAACCTTCTAGAAATCAGTAGAAACAACTAGCCTGATTGGGATACCTGAAGCCAATCAGGGACTGGCGGAAACCAGTTAAAAGCTTCCCAGTTAGTCAGGTGGGGGTGGATGTCAGGAGCTGTGGGAAGAAGTTGTGCTGTTGGGGAGACTGAGTGGTAGACAACATATCATACGCAAGGAAGGACGCCCTGAGGTAAGGGTGAAGTGGAGTTTGAAGAAGCAGAGACTGCTGTGGGGAAGTAGCCCAGGGAATTGTATTGTGTTTTGTGGCTAAAAGGTCAGCCATCTTAGCTGCTACTATTAGGGTCCCTGGGCTGGAGTCCGGAGTAGAGGGCGGGCCCGGGCTCCCCTCTTTCTGCCTCCCTTAATTAGTCACTGAGATTGAGAGACAATGGAGACTGTGCCAGGAAAGATAGCTTCTCCACACTGGCTTATGATGAAAATGGCTCAATAGGCTGTGACCTTGTCTCTAGAGAGAGAAGAGCTACGTGGAGGGTCACAGTGAGCCCCTGAGGCTAATGAAAATCCGCCAGGAAACGCAGGATCCACAAAGATAAGGACAGAGCTCTGTCACATTTTGTAGAACTTCGCAGTCTGCCAGGACTTAACTATCTTGAGCAGTTTTGTATCATTTGCAAATTTTGCCACCTCACTGTTTACCCCTTTTTCCAAATCATTTATGAATATGTTAAATAGGACTTGGCCCAGTACAGACCCCTCGTGAACACCACTATTCACCCCTCTCCATTCTGAAAACTGACCATTTATTCCTACCCTTTGGTTAAAAGATCAGAAACAGTTACCAATCCACGACAGAACCTTCCCTCTTATCCCATAACTACTTACTCTGCTTACGAACCTCTGGTGAGGGACCATGTCAAAGGCTTTCTGAAAATCTAAATACCCTGGATCAATGCTTGTTGACCCCCTTAAAGAATTCTAGTAGATTGGTGAGTCATGATTTCCTTTTACAAAAAACATGTTGACTATTCCCCAACAAATTATGTTTAGCTATGTGTCTATTTTGTTCTTTATTAGACTTCAGAGTCTGAAAAAAATGCAGAAGTATAATTGTCTATACTATGCAATTTGTTCTAAAGGTTCCTGACCTCTTAGATTGGGAGCAGAGTTTTTAAAGAGCACTATAAATGACAATGGATGAACCAAATCCAGTGGCAAAGACTTAAGGTTGACTACTGTATTAAATTATAACTCTAAACATTTAACTAAAGATATGAAGAATTTACCATCTTCTTCCTTTTGTCCTGTTCTGTAGGAGGTTCCTCATCTTCTGTCACTTTGGGCTCCTCAAAATGAGACATCAACATGCAGCTAAGAACAGAAATACAGATATTGTAAATTCACACTACCAATTAAAATACTCAAAAAATAAATGGCAGACTAGATCTTCAAGATAATGGAAAAATATTTATAAGTTATTTAAAACTAGGGCTCAAATGTTTTTCTATTTAAGTCTCTGGTTTAAATCAGGTTTTGAAGTAAAATTTAAAAATTTCAGATGCTTAGGGATTGACTCTGCTTTATAACAACTGTCCATGTGCCAAGGCTGCAAAGTAAGCCTACTGTTGAATGCTGCTAGCCAACAAAATTGTCTTCTCTTTTATGCTCTGTGGTGGCTTAACTTATTCTTTCATTAAGGTTTTTGAAGGTTCAGTTTAACAACAGTGCTATATAATCCCAGTATTTCACGTCAAGAATGCTTGGTGCATTTTAAAAATGGCTCTCTGAGGTTTGTTTTATTATGGTAAGAAGTGATTAGGGTCTTAATAAAAGTGAATTGGTGAATAAGAAATTTATTTTCAAAAGGAGATGTACATACCATAATTTGACGAAGACTGGTAGAAATGAAAGGAAAGACACACATATGGATGTGTGTGTGTGTATATACATACATATATATATATATATGTATATACACGCACACACACAAGGGACACACCCATAAGTCCTCATTAGCGATGTGAAAGAGAAGTGTGTATTTGAACTACAACCACAGATTCCAAGGGCTCCCCTTGTTTTATATTTAAGATTGAGCATGGAGTCTGCACCATTGTGGTGTAAACCCAAGTTGGCAATGAAGGTTCCAGGCTGCATTATAAATGAAGTCTAAGATTTTTGAGTATTTTTTCACTGTGGATAGTAAATAAACTGTCTCTGGGATGGGGGGAACAAAAACAAAAACTGCCCTTTGACAAAACATTAATACAACCATAACCTTATCCCAATATCTTTAGTGTCTAAATAAACACCGGGGAAGACAATTAGACAGTGATTCTTAACCAATAACAAACTACCAACCATAAAAGAACCAAAGCCACAAAGCTCTTTGCAAAAGCCTATGGTAAAGAGGTAATAGTATTATGAACCATTTGGCCATTAACAAAATCAGACTTTGCCACTTACAGCTGAAATCATACTTTCAGAAATGAAGAGGCAGAAAATGTTAGTAAGTTCTAATCACACAACAACTCGCTCTGGTAAAGATTCATGAATCAGTGGAACAGAAATTGGATTTGATTCATACCTCAGCATGGAATTTAGGGGATTTACACAAACCAGTACAGCAAGTAAACTTGCTTCTTTACATGAACAAATTGAGACTTTAATTTAGGACAATGGATCTATGAGAAGCAGAGTGGAACACAGAATATTCTAAGAAATTTAAAAGTAATATATAAAATCAGATAAAGGAAAATACTCTTTTTACACAGCACATACTTAACTTGTGTAATCCTTGTGACAATGGGTTGTACACTTGGATGAAAAATGGAAACATCCACAGTTACATTACATAGGGTAAAAACCTAGTTCTTTCTATACTGGTTATTAGGACTTCCTGCTTTAGGGCATAAACCAATTAAAATATACAAACAAAGGGGTTGGAAAGAAATGTCTCCTATTGGCAGTTTATCCTTATTTATCTACTACAGAGTTTCTTTCAACCTCCCTCTGAAGTATCTGGTATTGGTCATTATCAGGCAACACAGATTACTGATTTGAAGTGGTATTCAGATATGCTGTATTACAATGGAAAACACAAAATATTCAATCAGTTTATATTTTGTACATTTCTCTTCCACACTGACAGAGTTATTTAATTAACAGCCCCCTCAATGTGTTTAAATTATATCTAAGAGATGCTTGAAATTAAAGAAACACGGCTCTCCTATAGTAAAACCTCCTTTATTCCTGCATTATAATGCTTAAGCTCCATGTTCTCTAGACAAGTACAAGAAGGATCTGTTGACAATGGATAATTCATATTGTGAACCAGTGTCAACTATGATATCAGAGTCTGCTTTCATTGTGATATCTGTTTTTTTGTCAGATTGACATTGAATTTTGGAGCTTATCAGAAAGAAATTGTGTGTTATTTCTGGGTTTTAAAGTTCTGTTTTTTCTTGCAGGGATGTGTTTGATGTAGTTCAAAGGGAACATATTTTCATTTTTTCAGCAGGAGGTTACAATATTCAGCAGAATTTAACTTCTGTTTAATATCCCTGTTGCTGCCAAATTAAACAGATGAACAGTGTATATTATGTATGAGCCTGAACAACACTGATTTTTTGTAAGATAAAGTTGTAAACTGAATTCAAATTATTTTTCAGCTAAGACATCCTCTAACTTGACAGAAGATAAACATGCTGGAGAAAAATCTCAATAATGACACATTTGCTTTTCTAGAATAAATTGTATTTTGATATCCTTAGTACCATAACATTGTAGAACATATTTTTTCCCTCCTACATATGTGTAAGTGTTGTCAATAGGAAGATGTTTATATGTAAAATCCTGCTGTCTCTCTCTTATAGCTTATATGGCATCTGCTTGGGGAATAAAATATGATGGCTGCTTATATTGATGCATTATTGCTAGTCTTTGTTTTTTCCATTAACCAAAAGGTTTATTCTTCATAACTGTTTGTTTTATTTATTTTTATAATTCATTGTAAATGTATAAGGAGGATTAAGGAATTGGATGTGTGAAAGCAGCGCCTACATTTGTTTTTTGTTCACCAGAAATACCTCTGTAATTTACCTTATTTTAATGCATTTAGGTAGAGCAGCACATTCAGAATTACAAAGGCTCTACCTGACCATAAATTAAATAAATTTGTGATTTAGAAGTACTTCTAGGGTTGTTAAGGAATCCTTTGTGCTGAGTCACAGTGCTTATGACCTCTGTAGAAGGAAAATTTCTTACCAATTACTAGAGTTCTTAGAATATATAGCCTCCGCAGAGAAACACTGTAGGAGGCACACTGGCCTTGCAATTTCACAACCATTCTAACATATTTTAAACATTAGGGGTGTGTGTGCCTCCATCTGGGGACCCAAGAACAAGGCCTCCTCACATAAGTATTCATTTATCTACTTCATCTAAAATAGCCGCAGTACTCCCAAGAAGCAAGGAAGGAGGATGGATCAATCTGAATCTGTAGCAACAATATATTTTGAGAGCTCCAGTTACTGATTAGTAATGTTACTTTTTCTCTCAAGAAACTGCTTCATCATATATGTCTTCTAGATGATTAGCACACAGTAATTCCCATGAAGAGGGATGAGTACCATTTAAATAAAGACTTTTACATCTAAGATGCAGAAACTATTATGTAGACAAGCTGTGTCAGAACAGTTACTCTTGTAGAATGGGCTCCCAGTCTCTCCAGTGCTGTAAATTGGGTACCAAATTTGTTTGTCTTATTGATTGGCTGAACAAGAAGAAGGATTAACTGGACTTGTAGGCTCCGAAGTTTTACATTGTTTTGTTTTTGAATGCAGTTAGGTAACAAAAAAAAAATCTCCTTTTGTAATTTGCACTTTCAAGATAAAGAAATTGTACTACAGTACTTGTATGAGATGAATTGAAAAATCTTATTTCTTCTATAATTTTACAGTGCAAATATTTGTAATAAAAATAGTATACACTTTGATTTCAATTACAACACAGAATACAATTTATATGAAAATGTAGAAAAATGTCCAAAATATTAAATACATTTCAATTAATATTAACAGTGAAATTAAAACTGAGATTAATTGACAAGACTTACAAATTAGACATTTCCTCATACATTTACCTACCACATCGTCTTACAAATGACCACAAATAGGTTTGTGTGTATACACACAAACAATTTGTAAAACCATGTGGCAGGTAAATTTATTAGCCAAAATCTAATTTAGTCTACTCCCACTTCAAGCTTGTTACAAAATTACAAAACTTTTCTCATGCTTCAATACTCCGATGAAACCCTATACAAAAAAAAAATCTACTATTGTGAAAACAGACTTCTTCAGAACATGCAAATGTCTCTACTCCCCAAAACAGTTCTTTTTCTGGGGGTGGGTGGCGGGAGAGTGTTCTGATCTTAAACTGCTAGTACTATTCAGCACATACAGGTTAATTAGATTTTCTACTTACTCTTTGTATGTTCTTGTTTCAGGATCTTCAGTCATAACATCATGCAGCCCTTCCACAGAAATGTTAATGATGCCACAGAATTTATCTTGGATAACACTGGAAAACAACAGGAAAATGTTAAAGTTGGACTAGCTAAACAGGAAATTTGCTTGATAAGCATAGGGAACACCTATATTGCAGTATTTTCATTATTTAATGCTCAGCTGAATACATTGTCAAGTAGCTTTTCAAAACTTTTAAAATAAATTACACAAACAGCTAAAAAGCAACTGGCAAAATGAGTGACTAAAAGTATCTAAGAGGCAAATAACTAGAAATGCAGAATTTTCTTTTTTTCCTCTAGAAGAATGAGACTGCACTATACGGCTACCAATAACTTGTATCATACAACTTTACAAAACTAGACAGAAATTGAAATATCTTAAATAAGGGAAAAACATGTATTTTTACTATATCAATGCAATTCATCTTCAAATTTGGAGGATTGCATTAAAACTCAAAATGATGTGCACAAACTGGAGAAATAGTGAGAAGTAAATAGGACGAATTTAATAATCAGTTGCACATATACAAAATGGGGAATGACTGCCTAGGAAGGAGTAATCTGGAAAGGCAGCTGGGGGTCATATTGGATCACAAGCTAAATATAAGTCAACAGTGTAACACTGTGCTAAAAAACTGAACATCATTCTGGGATGCATTAGCAGGAGTGTTGTAAATAAGATACAAGGGGTACGTCTACACTACCCACCGGATCGGTGGGCAGTGATCAATCCCTGAGCGCGCTCCCCATTGACTCTGGAACTCCACTGCTGCAAGAGGCAGAAGTGGAGTTGACAGGGGAGTGACAGTGGTGTGGATGGCCAGGTGAGTTGCCCTAAGATATGCCAACTTCAGCTTCGCTATTTACATAGCTGAAGTTGCATATCTTAGGTCCATCTTCCCTGCCCCAGTGTAGCCCAGGTCAAAAAGTAATTCTTCTGCTCTATTCCACGTTGCTTAGGCTTCAACTAGAGTATTGCATCTAATTCTAAGCACCACATTTCAGGAAAGAATGTGGATAAATTGGAGAAAGTCCAGAGAAGAGCAACAAAAATGATTAAAGATTTAGAAAATATAACATATGAGGAAGACTGAAAAAATCAGGTTTGTTTAGTCTGAAGAAGAGAAGACTGAGGGGGGACATGATTACAGTTTTCAGTACATAAAAGTCTGTTACAAGAAAGGAGAATGTATTTTGCTCTTTTTAAAAAAGATTATGTAAACCTAAGAAAAATTAAAAATATGGAAGAAAGATTGATATTGGGACTGATTCTAACAAGCATAGTTTCTAATAGCAATCATATATTTAATAGAATCGAACACCTGGAAGAGACTTCCAGAGGTCTTCTAGTGCAGTCCATTGCACTCAAGGCAGGAGTGAGTATTACCTAGACCATCCCTCACAGGCGTTTGTCTAATCTGCTTTTAAAATCTTTAATGACGGAGATTCTGCATCCTCCCTCAGCAATTTATTACAGTGCTTAACCACCCTGACAGTTAGGAAATTTTTCCTAATGCCCAACCTAAATCATCCTTGCTGCAATTTATGCCCATTGCTTCTTGTCCTCAGAGGTTAAGGAGGACAAGTTTTCTTAAACAACTTCTAAAATTTGATATTAAAGCAGGAGCATATCAACAATGTCTTTATGGAAGATGGTTATGTACTAAAATACTGCATATAAGATTGTGAACAAATTGTAGCTATTCCAAAAATGCTTTCCTTCTTGAGTAACAAAATTACTTAAATTTAATATTTTAATTAAACAATCATGTGAGAAATGAAATTCAAGAAACATCTTGGATTTGAATGAATACCCTTACCAACAATAGGCTGTTTTTACATCAAGGCCAGTAAGGACTAATATGATCTTTTTTTGATCATATGTGTAACACAGGTCACAGAATTTTACCTAGCACATCTTTTGGAGCATCATCCAATTCTGATTTAAATACTTCAAGTGACAGAGAATCCACAACATCCCGATGGTTAATTATTGTTACTGTTAAAAAACTGTTCCTTAAATCTAGCCTGAATTTATCTAGCTGCAGCTTCCAGTCCTTGGATCTTTTTTATGCCTTTGTTTGCTAGATTGATGAGCCCTCTACTAAAAGTTTAATTTTTTAAAGTTTTAGTTTGAATGAAGCAGCTAAGGGAAACAAGACCTAGCTTGTACCAAGCTTTGAAGACAGCTATAAAAGCTTTTTTATACTTCATTGTGACAGGTTGATGGTAGTGACTCTCCTATTCTATTTTAAGGTTCATTTCATCCTTTCATAGCTTGAAAATGGATTTGTTGAACTGGCCTCATAACTTTTACTATTTTGGGAAGGGCGATATTGGGAGCACACAATACTTCAGGAAACATTTTTGTCTGATCTACAGTGCTTGCTTTGACTCATGAAGGCACCAGAATGCTCCTATGGACTCTGCTGGAGCATTCAACCTCTCAACAAGCCACTTTAGCAGCACATGGCCTAATATATACTATTCTGTTCAATACAGGTTCTTATACTGCACCTTTAACCACAGTATCTGAGTACCCTCCAGCAATGCATTAAGCAATGTGACTAACATCTGTTGCTTATTTGTTCTTTTGTCCCCTCCCCAAGGGGAGATTGTGTGCAACGGAGTGTTTTACTTTGGATTTTAAAAAAATATATTTACTTACACACACACACACACACAGAGCTATATGTTTATATAGGTAAAGGAAAGGCCAAACAAATATGCCTTGCTCTTAGAATGGAAGGTAGTGAGGTTTGTGATGGTTATTAGTTCCTGTGGGAGTTCATTCCATAGTCCTGGGCCAGTCCCCAAGAAAGTGCTATCCTTATTGTAGAAAGTTCCATTGTGCCAGAAGAGCAAAGTTCACAGCCTGGGACTTTATCTTCAACCTGTGGTGGATCTTTTAGGTAATCTGGGCCTCAGCCATTGAGCACTTTTATGATAAGGATGAAGATCTTGAACTTGATTCAAAATTCCGTGGGAAGCCAGTGTATAGAGAGGAGGACAGGTGTGATGTGTTTGTGGTAGTCTCCGTTGCTGAGGACACCTACCCCAGTGTTTCATACTAGCAGGAGTTTCCTAAATGTTGAAGGCTTCATGCCCAGTTATACTGAAGTGCAGTTCAACTCTGGGGTGGCAAACATCTGAATAACTAAGGCCAAAGCATAATTCACCAGGATGGAACAGAGTCTCTGAGCCAACCAGAACTGATAGAAAGTATTATTTGCAAAGACTGCTATGTGACATCTTAGTATTAGTGAAGAATCCAGGAGCGCTCCTAACCTATCCACCGTATTGCTCAATTATGGGCATGCACCTTCAACCAATGCATCCACAGACCAAACTCTTCAAGATACTTTTACTCTCTCCACCAACATAACCTCTGTCTTGCTCCTGTTCAGTGTCAAGTAGTAACTTACTGAGTTCCAAAGTCTCTAAACTAAGACTATAGCAAAATGATGCTCAGGAACAAATGAGATTAAATTGGAGAAGTGGAGATAAAGTATAAATGTTGCTCGCAATCCAAGAATTTTGATGCAGAGCTATAATGGATTAGGACAGCGGAATTAATCTCACCTCCAGGAGGTTGTGGGAAATACCCATAGATCCAGTCCACTCTACAACTTTCAACCATTATTTTATAGACAATTAAGGGTAACCTTAACTGGTTAAATGCAACATGGTTCTGTTTATTTCTGATATCACAAATCAATTTAAGCGCTCCTGTCCATACTTCATTTTTGTGAAATCCCAAGAGTTGTAGGGCTGTAGTAGTTTGTGAGGACCAGGGGTACATATTCTGTATAATCAATTTCTTATCTGTTTGAAGGGAGTGAGCACTGGCATACCTCAGTCCTATCAATTATCTTCTAAATATTCTATCTTATAAAGTAAAACTGTATTTAAGTGGTGGTAAAAATAATCTATAATTGATTTTTTTAAATTGAAGTTCTACTTTTTAATTCTTGTCAGGTTCTCATTTTACTTTCATATTTAGGATAAGAATTGCTTATAAGAGATGATCAAATGCAACTTTCAGATAACTATAAGTAATCTGAAAATGATGTCTTTTCATCCAAAAAGAAAACATACTACTTACCTAGAAAAAAATAGAGACACTGCATCTAGCACTAGATTACATTACTTTATTTAATCTACCATTAAATAACCATCTTGATATTAAAAGTTTTTGTCCCATCTTTCACTCAAGTCTAGAAAATGTCCTCTAGGAAACAAACTTGTAACTTGGTATTAAAACTTCTAATACCAAAAATCCACATCAGTTATCAAATACTGCAGTATGAAGTGTAGAATAGTCTAATTGAACACAAAAGGAGGCAACAAGGGGAAAACAAGCAGGACACAATATAGCAGATATGGCACATGGCCCAAGCATGCAAAGAACATACAGGGCTGGTTTCGACAAGTTCCTGTATTTGAATAGCTCTGGGATTTTGGAGCTATAGACTATACCCTTTGAGCATATGCCACTCAATTAGAAGCATAAGCCATTTGGCATATATTTTCTATTGCTCTCAAGATGCACGATTCTTGGACCATTTTGGGGGGTTTGGTATCTATGATCTCAACAAGAGCTGGTCTATGGAAAGCACAGTTCTGCAGGACAGGAAATGGCCAACTCTGATCCACCTGTTCAGGGGTCTCTTGAATGGATTATCTTAAGTAGCCAGAGTGCAAACTACACTGGGCAGTTATCTTATTCACATTTTTTGGGAGGGTTTCAGTGTTTACAAATTGGTGGCAAATGCTCATTGGAAGGCCCGCCTGAACACCTAAGCTTCAAAGGAACTGTGATTCTCCAAAACATATCAGAGAAGGTTGACCATTGGGAACCTGAGATCCTGTCATCTGGAGCTAGGGTGGAAGCAAGGAGTGGTTTGAGCTTTGTGGTAACACTGTTTGGTCAGGAACATTCTGAAAGGAAGGCATCTGGATTATAAATCTGTTTCATCATCATTTTCTCTCTCTTTTCTGGGAGTGGAGAAGAGATCTTCTATTACATTCATATATAAGAGAAATTAACATTTTCATTCTGTGTGCTGCACTTGCATGACCTGGTAAAAAGATTTTAAAATGTAGAGTATTGCAAAGTTTAGAGTCAGAGGAATGTAGAAAACTTGCCAAATGTTCCATAAAGATGTATGTGACTTTTCAGCCTTGGAACAAAAGGAACAAAATTTCTCTCCAACTATCCCAAAAGCCTTACCAAATATGGAATAATTAAACAGTGCAAATTTTTTAGAATACAGGACACATACTGAAAAAAAAAAAAGGCAATGCATGGTTATCATTGTCTAAAAACAAACCTACATTAAAGATCAAGGGCAATATAAATGTATTATGTCTTATTCTCATTTATTTTCAAGGAAACATCTTGCAAATCAATGTAACAAAATAAAGGCTTTCCAAAATTAGCCAGTGGCTCTCTATAGAAAGGTACTTGCAAATCAAAGTGGCAGGCACTAGCTCGCCTTAGCTGGGCAGCACTGCCAACAGGACTTTTAATGTCTCAGTCGGCAGTGCTCACCAGAGCCGCTAAGATCCCTGGGTGCATAGCAAGGCAACCCAGTACCTTACATGACTGGGTCATGACCCGAACTTTGAAAAACACTGGTTTAGAGGATGCCCTTTGCACATTGTGGTGAAGCTCCCATGACAGATTGAGCAGAATCTACTGGCAGCATGATGAAAAAGGGATGTGTAACACATTTGGGACACATTTTCAAACACTGCTCTCCATTTTTACCAGTGCAAAACTGTAGGCACACATATTGTGCTTGTAGATTTGGTTGCTTAGACACATAAATGATCTACATTTCTGGTGCACATACCTATGAATGCAAAATGCACCTACAAAAATGGGGACCCAGTTTAGGGTTGGCTGAAAATCTGACCCTAAATTAGCAGTTGTGACAAACTTTTGTACCCTTTTCAGTGCTATCACATTGTTTGGGGAGGAAAATATCAAATCAATATAGCCCCAAAATAAAAGAAAGTTAAAAAAGTTTAAAACACACCCCAGGATATCAGCAGACATAGTCAAACAATATTCCGAGTAAATATACATAGCTAAAACAGATGCAAGGTACAAATTAAAAACTAATTTGCCTTTATTCAAGACGAATCCTGACCTTAAGAGCTAGATCTCGGATACCGGCTGAGACAAAGTCATTTTACCTTGTGATTCAAAACAGAACCCTAAGCAAAGGCCATCTAATAATACAGCACTTTTAACTAAAAAATCTTAAATGGGATGATGAATGATACATAAACTGGCATTTACAAGCTCATAGGAAAAAAAACCTTAAACTTGGGATGAAAAAATACCTCCTATTAAGCAATAATTATCTAGGCCTCTGATGCTGGATATTATGAAGTCCTTTTTCAATGTACAAGAAAATTTATCTATATACCCTATTTTCTAGTTAGTGTGATATGTAGAGAGAAGATAGATGCATACATTAACAAACAATATACAGTTCATTTCTGTTTATCCACATGGCCTGGGAGGATGGTGAACATTTTTTTTTTTTTTTTTTTTTTTTTTTTTTTGAGGGGAGGGGAGGTTGACCAGGAGCATAGACACACATAGGTCTAGGTGGGTGCATCTTGTGTCATGTGGGAGCGGAGCAGAGCAGAGACCGGAAGCAGTAAGACCCTGCGTGTCAGGTCACAATTCCATTCAAATATGGCCTGGCCACCGCTCCATTATGGCAGCAGGGAAGTGGTTCTGCATTACACCATACAGTTCTGGTTACTGCTTCCCCATTGGCAGAAGCGTGATTCAACCCATCTATAGACCGGGGTGGGTGGCAGATGTTGGCTACAATCAGATTAGTTATGGGAGCCCATGGGAAAGAAGTAATCAGAGCTAGGTGCTAAGGGGCAGAGTCTCTCTTCTGCATGAGTGCAAGAGAAATGGATGCACCAAAGAGTGGTCTTGAGACTTGGCAAACAGACTCTTGTGCCTAGTTCCAGGCCTCGTCCTGTTCCCCATCAATACAGGCTCCATCTCCATCTGATGCCACCCAGCTCAGGTTACTTCCTTTCCTACTGATGGAGGCATGCCCTGCCCTCATCCATTTTGGGTGGGGACCCTGGCCAAAATCTGATAGGCTCTCAGCTGCCAAACAATCAGATCTTGTGTTGATGGGGAAACAGATGTGTAGAATGATATGGGGCAGCAGCATCTCTACTAGAAGACTGTGCCCCTTGGCAACCTGGTTCAATCTTAAAAAAATAAAATAAAAAATCTAGGGCTGAGACTCCCCCCATAACCTCGCTCACTTTAAGCACTCTGACTGGTGCTCAGATTTGGGTGGGCCTGGCTGCTAAGACCCACCCTACCTACTCGTGGCTATACCACAGAGGCAGAGATAGATTTAGGGAAGCTGAGCCCTATCTAGCCTTAGCCACCTGCTCCCTATGCCTGCGGGACAGCTAAAACATTTGGATAACTGGGCATTTGGATAAATGGAAATGCTATTAACTAATATAGGGGGACATACTGTGGATTTGGATACCTATGATTTTTGGATAGAGAATTTGAATAATGAATTATACAGTATATATTGTTTTAATATACATACTATGCACAGTGTAATAATTACTTCAAATATTAGCAACATATATTTTGTATTTTATAATACAAATAATGCATAGTTTATTTTGCCTGTTTCTCAGAAGATTTAACCTAATCCAAGTTAAATGAATAGGAATGCTCATCCCTTTTGTTTTCTGCTCCATTTCAGATAGTCATGAATTACTATTTACGAGACTATCTTCCTAAGAGAACCATTTTCTCACACAAATATTTCAGCTTCATGATGCTAACAACAATCATCAGTTTTGCTTATTTATTTACAAAATATTTTATGTTGCTTCTATGAATAATTTAATAATAAATATTTGAAAAGAAAAAAACCTTTAAAAACATAGTTTTAGCTTTTCACTTAGGGAGAACACTGATTTTAATTTGCAGGAGTTCCTTAAATGGGGGCAGAGCAGAATGAGATTTGTCCAGGTCACAGGCTTAAGATTGAAATGACAACATAGCTATTAAAATTTGAGAGATTTAGTGACATTTGGAGTAAGAATCATATCATTTCCAAATTATAGCATTTTTCACAAAACCATTAACCAGTTAACCGAACAAAGAAACTTCAACTATTTTTAAGAGAACTTAATACACTTGATTTCTTGACATTTCAAACCACAATAGATTCAACATCAAAAGTCTAGCTGAGTAAGTTACAATGCTGAGTGTTCAAACAAGATGACCTGTGCCTGACTTTCAGGCATTGTTCGTTTGATAAGCCGAATTTGGTCCAATTCTGAACTTCTCATTGGATTTTGAGGTAGGGACTGAACCGGGTCAGTTATATTGTACCTACCAGCCTGGTAAAAACTGTAGTACTCTATTCCCTTTTCCCCTGAGTCTCCCAGCATCTTCAGCTTCTGTCTAAACTGGACAATTGTATAGATTAGAAAAAGGATCACAGCACAAGCCAAAATGAAAAAGGCTAATAAAATGTCAAATGCCTGATTCAGTTTCTCCACCTGCTGAGTACAGATTAGAGATGTTTTTAAGGATACAGATGCAGCATCTGGAGGCAATACACTTTTCTGTTCCATGGTCAAGTTAACTGGCACAATCTGTGTAGCTGTTTGCCTTGGTGATACTGATAACACTGTCGTTGCTTCTGATGGATTCCCAGCAGCATATTCTTCATAAAGAAATCTACTGGCAGATGTGGTTGGAGCTCTTCCCCAGAAAGTAACACGTTTAGTTCCAGCATTTTCCAAATGTACAAGTGTATCATATTTGGTTACCATATGCCATGCCATCACTAAAGTGGTGGTGCTATGATGGATACCTACAGATGCTACACTCCACACTGTTTCTGGATTAGTGGTAGTGATAGCACAATTTGTAAATTCGGTCCATTTAACATAATGCAAAGGTCTACCACGCAATCTTGGGGGATTTTGACAATAGACTTTGACAGAGATTGAAGATGATGCTAGCCAATTACGTAGTCCAAGCAGTGTGCAGCTACAGTTCCAAGGGTTGTTATTTGCCTGTAGATGAGTTAATGAAATCAAAGGCTTGAGCACTTTAGGCTGCAGATTGGTAAGGTTATTAGATGCTAGATTTAGAATCTTCAAAGAATTTCCCATTTTTTCAAATGTATTATCACCAATACTAACTATTTTATTCTTGTCTAGTTGCAGGTACATTAAATTATGCAGCAAACTAAAAGTGTTGGAATTTATATGTTCTAAATCATTATGGCTTAAAATTAACTTTTTAAGGTTATTTAATCCAGCAAATCCATTCATGATGATGCTTTTTATTTTTGCACTTTTTAAAGATAAATATTCAAGCCTGTCAAGTCCTTTAAATGCAAAAGGATGAATTGACCCAACAGGGTTGTGAGACAAGAAAAGTCTTTCTAGATTTTTAAGTATTCCAATGGCCTTTGATGGCACGTGTGTTAAATTATTACCTTCAAGGTACAAATATACAAGGTTTCCAAGGTGATGAAATGCTGTATCTGATATCCGTGAAATCTTATTGTTAGCTAGATTAAGCGTTTGAAGGCTAATCATTCCCAGGAAAGTGCCACTTCCAAGGATACTGAGGCGATTTCGTTCAAGAGATAAGGATCGAATTGAAATGAGACCACTAAATAATCCTCTAGGAACAAAAGATATTTGATTATTCTGAAGGTATAAACAATGAAGATCTGAAAGCCCTTCAAATATTCCTGGATCCAAACGTTTTATGTGATTATTATTTAGATGTAAGTAGCACAGTTTACTAAGTTCAACAAAAGCCTTTGGATGCACATATGAAATGCTGGAATTATCCAAATAGAGCACAGCAAGCTTCTGAAGGCCTCTTAATTCATTTGGAATTACATGTGATATATTATTCCCACTGAGGTATACAAGTACTGTACTTTTTGGAAAGCTCTTTGGAATGCTTGAAAGACCTACGTTACGACAGTTAACTTGTTTCCCAGTGCAGAGCTGGCAGACGGATGGACAGCCATGTACCTCTTTCTGGAGCAGCAATAAAAGAAAACAGTTAAGGATATGGAGGAATACTCCTGTGCAGGGTACAGAACTTTGAAGTCCACACACATCCCTGTCTTTGGCTTTCCCAGTCATCTCTGACTTAGCTATTAGAGATAAAAAAAATCAAATTTGTAAATATTGCTCATTTAAAGTTCTAAGATTCTATTTTGTATAATTTTAAAAAACAGATGCAACTCTGTAATATTTTTAATATTCTCAGACAATATGCCATAAAAATGAACAAATAGTACTTTTAAATACTGTATTCTGCATATTCTCTCTTGACACTAAATAGTTAAACATCATAAAGATTAAATTGCTTCTCAGGCAATTACCCTATATTAGAAGGACACTAAAAATACAGTAAAAGAATGGTAAAATGAATATGCTTGCTAAGCTAGTTGAAATATATTTAATCAGTTATCATTTAAAAGCAATTAATTCTGTTAAATAACAATGACTTACAGTAAATTTAAAACATTGCAAATTCTTTTACTTATTTTTATATATTTGAAAACGCCAAATATCTTAAAGCTTTACTGGCATTCATAAATAAATAAATAAATAAATAAATACTGACTTATTTTATACATCGAATCAAGTTTCTTTTCATCAGTAACCTTTATTTCCTTTTTGAATGTTACTTTTAAGTAAGCCCAGTTAAGTTCAAAATATATATGTATATTTTTAAAAAAGTCTTACCCCAAACCACAATTTCATATTATCAGCTGGCTTGTGAGGCCGTTCACTTGACTTACTTACAAGTTTACTTTTTAGACTTGCTGCAAGAATTTTGTTAACAACATTCCGGTTTAATAGAGCACTCACTTTTTGCCCTACGTTTTGCAACTGTTCACTCAGGAAACATTCTTCCTATAGGCTCATCCGCAGCGAGTGGTTAGAGAGAGGTTACCATGGATACAGGAAATAGTGAGACAGGAAGTCATTTTATCTGTGCTTCTAAAGTACTGTTGGAAAGGAAATCTCAGCTATTTACTTCTAGAAAACCCAGAAATAAATTCACTTGTAATACATAGCTGTTACAGTCCATACATGCTTAATTTTTCAAAACTAGTGGTACACAATAAGAGTTACATGTCAGATGTCTAGGTAGATCTAAATATTATAGAGTAAAACATATCTATTGTGATAACAGATCAGAAACGTAAAAGCATTTATTCACAAACAGAAAATAAATCACACAGTTCACTGACACCAGAGAAAAGTTGTTTTTAATGCAAACATAATTAATGTACTCTTACCAAGTAAGAAAGTACTGAGGTCTATAAAAGGGGACTTGAGCTGTGATATCTGGTCTCACAAATTAAGCAAAATCAGGTCTGATTAGTATTTGGATGGAAGAGCAATGAAATCTTAGATAGCGTAGGAAATGGTGTGGTGAAATATTAGAAAGCAATATTTTATCTACGTCATTTTTTGACCTTGATCCAACATATCATAATGTGCCATTATATTGCTGGAGGTGTTGGATGCATTTTTCAAAAGCATGCTAGTGACTTTCAATGGGATATGTACTCCTAAACCACTTAGGTACTTTTGAAAATACAACACATCATCTTTGGGAGGTATAAAAACGGAGGTTGTGAAATCTTGCGATAATTACTGTAAGAATGGAAATCTCTGCATCCATGTTCCAGACAAAATTAATACGACTGCCTAAAATTCTCCCTGCAGCTTCAACTGGAGAAGTTATTCTCGCTCATCCCCTGTTAAAACATAGTATGTAGAATTCATGACATATCTCACATATAACTTTTTACCTTTCAGCTGTGATTCAGTCATCCCTATGATAAACTGTGCTGGTAGCACCGCCCGATATTAACGTTGCCTGACACTTCCCACATGACTCAGTTACTTATAGCTTTCCAAAACTGCAAGTATTATGGCTGAAATTTTCCATGCTGCGTATCTGCCTGATGCTGATTTTTTTGGAAGAGGGGTGGGGGTGGAGGGAAGTTCAGTTAAAACAGTTCAGCAATTTCCAAGAATGAGGTTAGGGATAAACCCATTGTTTTCTCCACAAGAAGACACTCGGGTAATTTTTTCTAATGTCCCACTGCTTTGGAACAGGGACTTAAAATTGGCTGGGGAGGAGGGGCTTTGGGTCAGAGATGTGTGTCTTTGCTATCCCTGTGAAAATCCACTCAAATTTTGCCAAATAATAAGCCTCTGAAAAATATGACTTCACACATGATCTCTGAAGAGTCTGTCCTTACTGAGCATGCATATTACATATAAAAGCACTTTGCTAAGAACATTAAGGCTGCAAAGTCAAACATTCAAAAGTCAGAAAACTGCCAGAATTAAGGTTGCCTGTTGAACCTTAATTTGGCTCCTCTGTCAATGTGCATTAAGATAATCTTTATTTACATTATCGTGTACTATTTTTTCTACAGGACCTTGCCTCATTTAGTGCTCAAGATGGATAATACTCTCTGAATGTGAATTGTGACAGGCAAGGTCAGATGGCTATAGGAAAGTGATAAGGAATAGATGTTAGTCCCAGGCTAAAGAAATCCCTGGTACCATTAGAACCAAATGCCAGTTGTTCCAGGTTAATCAAGACACCTGGTGCCAATTAAGAACCTTCTAGAAAGGAGTAGAAATAGTTAGCCTGATTGGGACACCTGAAGCCAATCAGGGGCCGGCTGAAACCAGTTAAAAACCTCCCAGTTACTCAGGTGGGGGTGTGGATGTCAGGAGGAGGAGGAGGGAGGAAGTTGTGCTGTTGGTGAGACTGAGTGATAGACAACATATCATACAGAAGGAAGGAGGCCCTGAGGTAAGGGTGAAGTGGAGTTTGAAGAAGCGGGGACTGCTGTGGGGAAGTAGCCCAGGGAATTGTATTGTGTTTTGTGGCTAAAAGGTCAGCCATCTTAGCTGATACTATTAGGGTCCCTGGGCTGGAGTCCGGAGTAGAGCGCGGGCCTGGGCTCCCCACTTTCTGTCTCCCCTAATTAATCACTGAGACTGGGAGACAATGGAGACTGTGCCAGGAAGGATAGCTTCTCCTCACTGGCTTATGATAAAAATGGCTCAATAGTCTGACCTTGTCTCTAGAAAGAGAAGAGCTATGTGGAGCATCACAGTGAGCCTCTGAGGCTAGTGAAAATCCGCCAGGAAACACAGGATCCACAAAGATAAGGACAGAGCTTTGTCACAGTATCTAGTCACTATTCCCTTTTATCCTCATCATTCAGTATCTGGCCCCATGTCTTATTTACTGCACAGTATTAAAAACCTGCACTGAATAAAAAAATAATTAAGTTTCCTCATAAGCTTTTCTATGACACCCAGAACCATTCACAAACATTAATGAATTTATCTTTACAACGCCTCTCTAATGTAAGATATTAGCCTCACTTTACAGATAAAAATTGAACCACAAGGAGATTAAGAACAAATTTTTCAAGCATCCACTAACTTTTCCTGGTTCCTACTTCCTTTCCCCCTTTGTCTCTTCACTCCTTTGCATTCTAGTCAGGCTGCTTTCTCCTTTTCCTCCTTGCTGCTAGGAGGGGAGAATTTATAGCGTAGAAGAGAGAGTCTCCCTGCACTCAGTTATCTGGCACCGCAGCTGCTTTTGGCAGCTAGAATGAGCAATTCCAGGAAAAATCATGCCCAGTCACTGAATCTTCAGAACAGACCACACACAGTCCCTCTGTGGGGTGTCCTGTGTGCACTCCAGTTATCACACAAGAGTTGTGTGGAAATGGAGGATTCTCAGTGCAGATGAATATTTGGAATATAATGCTGCGTGCCTCTAACAAACCTCTTCAGTGGATGTGCAAACTGTAGTTTTTCAGCAAAAACAACAAGGAATATCTGTGGCACCTTAGAGACTAATAAATTTATTTGGGCATAAGCTTTCATGGGCTAAAACCCACTTCATCAGATGCACTGATGGCAGGTATACAAACACAGTACATGAAAAGATGGTTGTTGCCTTACCAAGTGTGTGTGTATGGGCGGGTCAGTGCTAACAAGACAATTCAGTTAAAGTGGAGGTGGGCTATTCTCAACAGTAGAATACCAAGAGAGGAAATAATCACTTCAGTAGTGGCAATGAGGCCAATGTAATCAGAGGGGCCCATTCCAAACAGTTGTCAAGAAGGTGTAACAGTAGGGGGAAATTAGTATGGGGAATTAGTTTTGGGAAGATTTTCATGGGGACAGCAAAAGGCACATGACTGATATCATGGTGAGACCCCCAGCCAAATTTCAAGTTGCTGCTCCAATACCTGGATGCACGAAAGCTTCTCAAAAAAATGGTTATTAAAAAAAACCAACACAGGAAAAACACACTTTTTCCTGACTTTCTTCTCAGAAACCACGGAACTGTTTTTGTTAAAACTTTACAAAAAATCATCCTGAGACACACATCTGGCAGGGAAAATTTAAGTCCTAAATTTGGCAAGGTTGTAAGCAACTGAACATAATGTCTTATAATGGAAACACCTTACCTACAGGTGTTGCTACCAGCCTCGCCTATCAAAGGGTATTTCTGGCACAAAAATGCTGACATGGAAATAACTTCCAGCCACTTTAAACTCTGCTCCAAACTGCATCATTCATCTCAGTAGGATTATGCTAAGTATACATAAAGTAAATGGATATACAACTGTAAAGGATTGAGTTATCTTTCCTACATTTGCTTCATAAAATTATGGACGTTTCTTTGTAGAAGGAAATCTGCACAAATTCTTTGTAGAAAGCCAAATTCTTTTCATTATTTTAACAGAGTAACATCCTCAGAGAATTTGACCTGGGATTTTCAACCCTTCCCATCTGTAAGAAATTTTTGTTTAAGACTTGTCACCCTTTTATATAATCCTTAGCAACACTGCAAATGTAACAGATGAACAGGCCAGCTGCACAGAATGTTGACGACAGATCCTTAGTATGCCCAATAAGTGGGCATTTTTATGGAAGCTTTTTAGAGCACATAGTAAACACTGAACAACAATGATTTCTTATGTTTCTTGTCCCTTCAGTGAGCACATAGATTTTTTGCAGCAATTTGTAGTAGCAATATAGTTTGCCATTTTAGTTAAAATTGTCTTTTGTGCTTTATTTCACAGCACTTGTAACTAAACAAACAGTAGTACCAAAAGTTAATTTCAAGCTGTTTTTTGGAGAGGATTAAAAAAGTAAGTCACTTTTTTTTGAAACACAGCAATTCCAATATAAATGGAATGTACATGAAAAAGGAGTTAGAATGTCTTGTTAATTCATGTACAGAGCACTGCAAATGTCATGTACACACCAACTGATGCCCTCGTCTGCAAATGATAGTGTGTGGTAGCAACAGCCTGGTCAGACACTGTCATTTGTAAGATCTGAGCTTAAAACAGCATTACCTATAAAAATAGCCAAAAGCCTATATTTTTCATTTTCACCTTATAAAAGCAGCAATGGCTTTTTTACAGAGTATCTCTTGGACAAATTAATGGCTGGAGTTAATAGGGTGAAGCAAAATAAACTATGCCCACCAGGCCTTTTATCCCCACTAAATGCACCATGGCTTGGTCATTATTGCTGAAGTAATTACTCTGATTTTGCAATCTGTATTTTGGATTTTTTTTTTTTTAGATTTCTCAGTTTAGAAAATATTATTTATATAGTGCCATAAATATGCATGATATGCTACTGACAAAAAAGTACAATACTTACCCTGAAAATCTTTCAAACTAGAATGTTAGTTCTGCAAGCTGTTTTGTAATGATAGATGCTAACACAAACTTCCAGGGAAGCAAAAATTAGAATGTCCAAATCTAATAGAACAGTGGCAAGGCCATATTCATAAAATAAATGCTGTGCTTCTTTTGTACATTAGAAGCAAACACTGTCTTGTTTTCTTTAAAAAAACTCCATAAATTACTATCTGAAATTATCTTGTTGTACATAGGCATAATCATAATAACAACAATAATTCTATTTTAATATTACAGGTAAGACTCCTTTTGGGTTTTACTTTCCAAATTCCACTTAAGCACATTGCAGAATTCTCCATCAGAGAGTATAAACAGTGGGGCAACCCCAACTGTCCCACAGTTCCTTTGCTAATGCAGAACGTTAAAAGTCTTCACAGTAGTGGGAAAGGATAGTGGGCCATTGAATATTTATGGAAAATACATCTCGAAAAACAGTAATTACTTTAAGGTAATTAACCATTTCTTCTTCAAGTGCTTGTCCATATGTATTCCACTCTCGGTGACTCACAAGGAATAACCTAATTCTTTAGAAGAGGGTGCTCAGAATCTAGTTGAATAGTGATTACAAGACAGCTCTGCCAAAGTGGGAATTAGATCTTATTGCCTCTACTAAGGAATAATGTTTTGTAAATGTATGTACCAAGCCACATATTGCTGTCCTACAGATTTCTAAGATTGAAAAACATCTAAAAAGATGGCAAAGCTGCCTAAAAAGCTAATGGAAAGAGCTGTAATTCTTCATGGTGGTTAAATCACAGCATGTCTTAATGCGTGTAGAAATCCAATTAGATAATTTCTAGGTTACTATAACTTGACTTTTTACCCTATCTGCGTAAGGGACAGAGTTCCCATGAGAAGGAGCACCCTAAAAGACCTAGCTCAGTCTACATAAAAGACAGTATCCGAAAGGGTGTGAAGTCTGGCTTGCCCCTTTTGTTGGAATGAGGTTTATGGAAGATGACAAGTAGGTGTAGCAATTGGTTAGGTAGGAAGTTACAGCCTACCTTTGATAAAAATTTTGAATGAGGTGTCAAGTACATAGAGAGGTACTCATGAAACAGTATAGAAAGGTCCTGCCATAAGTGAACATAAGAACATATTTTATTTCTCCCACCCTTCTAGCAGATGTTATTGTTACTAGGAAATCTGTTTTGATGGATAGGCAGAAAAAGAAATTTGTAGCCAGGGGCTCAAATGGTGAACACATCAATCTGGTCAGCATTAATATCTCAAGGAAGGCGTGGCTGCCCAAGAGTACATTTGCACAAGGCTTTTCATGTATCTAACAAGTGTAGGGTGTGAAAATACTGAATGGCAGGATAGTTAGCTGCACTGTTGCCATGCAGTTCTTTAAGGAGCTCATAACTAGTCCAGAATTGAATAGGTAGCTCTCAGTAGCAGTCACTGGCGCCTCAGTCAGATATAACTGATGTTAGAATTACCAAATTTATAAAGTCAATGAGGCCAAAAGAGATGCTGGAGCAGCTCCATGAACCCTGACAGGTTAGAAACCAATTAAGGGAAAGAAACAATGTGGAGGCAAAACCCCCTGAAACACGTAATAGAAATTACACAAAGACTGTGGTTTTGAAGACACTGGAGAGCTATTTAGCACAGACCATAACAGTAGGCAGTGCTGTAATTCAAAGAGCCTAGGATCTCAGGAGTGGGAGATTTAGAAACTATGGGCTCAATAACATCCTGCCACCCATGATTTGATGAAATTGTGCTCATCTCTTGATAATTCAGGAGAAAAAGAAGGTGGTTATCATCAGTTGAACATTTGTGAATCCTCTCCAACCATGACAGGAATAAGCTTCTCTGCTTCCTGAAACAGGAAGAAACAGAGATAAGTCCTGAATAGTTCAAAATTTTTGGGAAACATGGGAGGGCACACAGAAACTCAGACTTATCTTTAGTGAAATGGTTTGATTAGAAATGGAGAAGTGTTAAACTTGCACATAGGAGAATTAGAATTAGTTTCCTTCTATTTCCTACTGGAAATGCTATATTCCAATATGGTATTCGGATTATCCCATTTTTCCTGTTTATGGATTCTTGTAAAAGAGACAAAAATTATGCTTATTAAATTGATATTACTGATTCTTAATACAAAATATCCATGGGTATAACTGTAAATAAAGAGATCAGTGTTTCCAAAAAAAGACTCTTTAAATGTATTATTTCAAAGGAAATGTTTTAGCAACATGCAAAGAAGATTCCCAAAAAATTTCAAAAATGCCTACATGACTTAGCCTCCCAAGTCCCATTTTCAAAAGCAACTTAGGGCTTGTCTACACAAACATTAGTCTGTGGCAAGCTGGGGTTTAAATCAACCCTGCATTAGTGCACAGGTTGACCCTGCTGATGCGCACTAACAGTTCCTTAGTATGTTTTAATCTGTCCTACTTGGCAATGGGGTAGCACACATCAGTAAGGTCTACACAGACAGTCAGTGTGCAACAAGCTAGTGAGAGGTAGATTCCCACCCCAGCTCAGCATGAACTAAATGTTCATGTAGATAAGCTCTTAGGCATCTAGGAGTCCAAGTCTCATAAAAGCTAGTGAAATGCCTATAAAAGCATTCAATATCTTCAGTCTCACTTTATTTTTAAATATTTATAACATATCTGCAGCATCACAAGAAAAGAACAACCACCCTGAAATCTGAGATTCTAGAGACCTGGGTTCAAATCCTATCTCTGCATTCATGCCACTGTGGCCCCGAGTAAGCCACTTAGATCACTATGTCTCTGCTCCCCATCTGCAAAATGGGGACAATAACGCCTCCTTTCTCTCACCCTTTGTTTTATCTTGTCTATTTACATTGTAAGATCTTTGGGACAAAGACTGTCTTTCACTTTATGCATTCAGCACTGAGCACCGTAGGCCCTTGATCTTGGTTAGGGCCTCTAGGTGCTACTGTAACGGTTACTGTACTGCAATAAGTATTTGATAACAATTAATTCCTTAGGAAAGAAGATGCAAGCGGGGAGAGAGAACAAAAATATAACCACAATGATGTTGATACACAAGATATTAAACAACTGAAATAGCTGCTTCTCAAAATCTTAGGTCCCTCTCAAGGAACAACATTCATAAATGGCTGAAAATCACATTCTGATTAAAAAAACAACAAAAAAACCCACACAGCTTTTAAAATTTAAATAATGTGGAGCTATATCACTGCATTTCAACTTATTACTGAACTTGTTCTCCAATGGTAATGAAAATGTCAAGTCTTATATGTTAATAAATAGCATTTATTTTGAATTCTGTGGTGACTTCCATCTAAATATGCTCAGATTATAACTGGATAAAAATTACTAATGTCATTGCATTTTACATGTTAAAAATTAATGTCAGAAGGCATAAACAATGCATATCAATTACTATAATACTTGTAAATATTTATACTAAGAGACAGTAACTTGTCAGATTCTAAATGAAAAGATTGCTCTACAGAAGCAGGCTGCATACACAATTGTTGCATCAACTGTAATCTTTCCAAGCCACCTGTATCTTATCTCTACCTGCCAACCTGTCTTAGATGAAAGCTAATATAATTCAAGCTATGAATATTAACCAATTCAGAGAACCAATTTATGCATAGCAGGAAAATATGCAGTAAGTTCAAAACAAGAACTAAATTGATCCATGTCTACCTTATTAAAAAAACAACATTAAAGATGGTATCAAGGTGGATATTTAAAAGAGAAACCCAAACCTATAATTACAAATTACACTAAACTCCACAGAATAGATGAAAAACAATTCATATCACCACAATTATTCTTCTGAACTTGCAAGTTCTCTACTGATCTTTTTCCCTTTGTAATTTTAAGTATGCTAGACAAGAAAAATCACAGTGAAGCTCCTTAGCTTGCAGAGCCAACTTTGCTTATGCCACTGTTTATTTTTCATAAAAGATAGAAAAAAGTATGTAACAATGTAAAAATAGTATACAAATGTGGTTTCAGCTACAATACACTATCAGGATCTCAGCATAAAATTTAGGGCCGAATTTCAGGGTCTCTATACCATCCTTAATCTCCTGGACCTTTGCTGTTGCCACTATCAGTCACAACCTCCCAATAACATTGTCCTCTCTTGCTTTGGTAACTTACATGCTCCTACTATTCTGATGATTTGTTCAAAGCTTCTTTCGACATTCCCTCCCCATCCCTTCCAGGGGATTGCCAGAGACATCTCATCAACTCACACAAATTCAACCACCATCCACCTATATTAGGGATTGGCAAACTTTTTGGCCCTCGGGCCACATCTGGCTATGGAAATTGTATGGCGGGCCATGAATGCTCACAAAATTGGGGATAGAAGTGTGTGAGGGCTCTGGCTGGGGGTGCGGGCTCTGGGGTGGGGCCAGAAATGAGGCATTAAGGGTGCGCTAGTGGGCTCTGGGTTGGGGTACCAGGAGGTGAGGGCTCTGGGGTAGGATTGGGGATGAGGGGTTTGGGGTACAGGAGGGGAACCAAGGCTGGTGCAGGGGGTTGGGGTATGAGGGAGAGGTGTGAGGGCTCTGATGGGGGTGTGGGCTCTGGGGTGGGGCTAGGGATGTGGGGTTTTTGGGTGCAGAAGGGTGTTCCAGGCTGGGACCAATAGGTTCAGAGGGCGGGAGGGGGATCAGAGATGAGGCAGGCGATGGGGCCCAGAGAGTGTGAGTGAGAGTGTCACTGTCTGGGAGTGCGAGCTCTGGGTGAGGCTGGCGATGTGGGGCTTCAGTTACAAGAGGGGGCTCTGGGCTGGGATCGAGGGCAGGAAGGAGATAATGGCTGTGGCAGGGGATTTGGTCACAGTGGAAATGGGCCCTCAGGGGTGCAGGCTCCAGGCAACATTTACCGCAAGCAGTTCCTGGAAGCATGTCCCCTCTTTGGCTCCAAGGCATAGCCAGGTGGCTCTGCATGCTGCCCCATCCACAGGTGTCACCACGACCAATGGGAGCTGCAGAGGTCGCGCCTCTGGATGGGGTGGTGTGCAGAGCCACCTGGCCACGCCTCCAGGTACTACATAGGAGTCTGAGGGGGGTCGAGTCAAATCCTGGGAGCCACACTGAGCAGGGAAAGCCCCCCAACTGCGCTCCACAGCTGGAGCTGAAGGCCAGATTAAATGGTCTGATGGGCCAGATGTGACCTGCAGGCCGTAGTTTGCCTGACTCTGATCTATATGCTGATAACTCACAGATCTACTTTTCTTCTTTTGCTCTGTCTCCCTCCATCCAGTTCCACATCTGATGGATCTCACGTAATCAACAAGCTTAGCAGGCCCCAAATCTGTGAGCCATCTTCAACTCCTCCCTCTCTCTTGCTCATAACATCTTGGTTATCTCCAGATTGTTCATCTTTTTCCTCCATATAATTTCTAAGATTTGATTTTTTCTTTTGTTTCAGACAGGTTTTCATCTCCTGCTGCAATTGCTAAAGCCTTCTCTCCAGTCTTCCTAATCAGTCTTCTCTGATTTGTGAAAAACACAGCTTCAAGGGGGTCCTGGTATGTGATTAGGCCACCTATGTGCTGTAATAATACAAATAATAAACAACAACAACAAAGGGTAACACCCACGAGAAAACCCTTCCATGCAAAATAATTCCAACATTGTATGCACTCAGTTGCAAGAAATTCTGACAATGAACTGAAAAATCTAAAGAAACTGTCATTTGAATTGAGCCAACTTATTTCCAAAAATGCCTCCAAAAGCTAGAGACAGTATAGTCTAGTGAACAGAGCATGGGACTGGGGGTCCAGAGACCCTATTCTATTTCTGGCTCTATTACTGACCTGCTGCACTCTTGGGGAATCCACTTCACCTCTCTGTTCCTTTGTGTCCCCTCCATAGCCTTCATTTGTCTATTCAGATAACAGATTCTTTGAACATGGGACTGTCGCCTACTATGTAACTGTACAGAGCAGAGCCCAATCCTGATTTTGGAGCATCTAGGTACTGTTGTAACATAAAATAAGCAGCATCTCCTCAAACATTTCCAAATCAACTTTCAATTGGCACATCAGCTCCTCAAATAAAAATATTTCTTCCCATAAATGAAATAAACATTTTGGTATTACACTGGAAGATTTGAATTCTTCTGTTTATATAATAGTTTTTTTTTTTTTTAGATGGACACTCTCACAGTATCTCACTGAAGGTATAGGACATCAAACAGCTGATGGATAATTTATTTTTGATCACTAGCAAGCAGTGATTAATCCAAATGGCAAAAAAAAGTTTTCATAACAGTTCTCAGTCTTTTTTAAGAATATTTATATCAAGTTAACAACCTTTCATAAACTAAAACCACTACTTAAAAACACAGCAACACAACTGATATTTTTATCAAACACCATAAAATCCATTGCAAAATTATGATGCTATCCTATTAATTTAATAAAAAATAGTAAATTCCAATTGTAAAAGGAAACCCATAAAAGTAAAGCTGTCAAACATGCTAGAAATAAATCATAATCACTACTGCACACTCTATATGCAATAACTGTGGAATAAATACACATTTTTTCTCCAAAGTAGCAAAATGAACAAGCTCTATCTTCACAAACCTTTTTCAAATGTAATCCTAAATCAAATGAATTAACTGAAAGCATCCAATAAAATGTAAGATTTCATCACCAAAATAATAGAGCAAGGCTCTAAGCTGACTTGGCAAAGTCTGCACCCCAAATTATAGTAGCTGTGTACAAATCATCAATTTTTACTAGAAAGTTCCAGCAAGCAATAATTGCCAAGCAAACTGAGCAGAATAAAACAAGCAGTTATATAGAATAAATATATAACTTACTGCATTTAAATAAAGCAGTATATATGGGATCAAGAAATGCTAGTCACCAGTGATGTGAGCAACTATGGCACACTAAAACAAAATACACTTAGATCAAATTCAGTTCAAACCACAAATGGGAAAATGTAATAAAAGCATCTAAACAGTAACGCAAATGTCTTTTGAAAAAATTATAATATGCCTACAATACTGGAAAGGTCTTGTCATTATTACATTACCATCTAATTCTTTATAACACCATTGAACATCTGGCTTCCTTGATGCTGAGTTTCAACTGCGCAATGCCAAATGATGGCAAGTTAAATTCAAAATGACAGATTTAAGTATATTGAGATTAATATCTACCTTTAAATTGTAATAACTTAACAGGTCTTCTGGGATTGGACTAAAAACTAAAACAATTGAACTTTCAGCTGTCAGCAACATTTCAGTGCTTGATGACTCAGGAGACAGCACTGATATGTATAGCCCTGTGTGGATACAAAAATGTGTAATTGCAGCCAATCCAGACTCTGGAAATGTGGTCTATACATATCCATGGATATAAAGTGGATATCTGCAGATTTGCAAGGCTTTAGATATAAAATTTGGATCTGCATCCATCTGCAATCTGTAAACATGATTTGTGGATATCCGCAGATGTAAAACAGATATCCGCAGATTTGCAGGGTTCTATTGATATGCTGTCATCAGAAGTAGCTGTGAACTTCTCAAGAACCAGGTAATTACACAAAACAGAGGAAGCATAAAAAGCTTAGCAGACTTCCTGAAAATTGAAGACAATACAAACTTTCCATAACTCATAATATATTATACAGTTTTCCTGAAAAATCAAAATGTTAACTATTTCAGTGTTACTAGATATTGGGCAGTTCCTGAATATTAACTCCTCATGTAGTGCACAATCTCTTGCAAGTTATATTCTGTCTAAATTAATTCATAGGACCAGACTAACCAGTATTTCAATAAATGAGACACATCAATAAGTGCTGGTGAACCTTTTCAATTTTATTGAGAATCTTGTGATATTTGGTGATTTTTTTAAAGTTCCAAATGCTAGGAGAAAAATACTCATGAAATCTCTCTCTTTTTTTTAAAGTTTCTAGTCCATATGGTTGTGGAAATAAAGTTTGCAGATATGAAGTGAGTGCACCTTAACAGTTCACAGATGGCAAGGCAAATTAAAAAATACCCCAAATTTATTTTTTTAAAAATCCATTTCTTTTACCCAATCTCTTGATTTTAAGGGATTTAACTCATGAGTTTTGAATCCTGAAGTTAGCAACAGTTTCTCTGCAAACATGTCAGCAATGAGTAAATTCTGAGCGTAGAGAGGGCTTTAAGTGGCACAATTCAGCTGGCCTCAAGAAAGGTGAACAAGTGCCAATAGAGCAGGCCTGCACAACTCGGAAAGCAGCGAGGGCCATATTACTGCAAAAAAAGCAGCTGCGGGCCAAAAAGCGCCACCCCCATCCGCTTTCCCCCACCCCACCACTTGGCTTGCCCCACCACTACTCACCCCCTGCGGGCCGCACAGTGAGCCCATGTGGGCCGCATGTTGTGCAGGCCTGCAATAGAGGGTCAGCTACATACACAGACAGAGAGCTATATAAGAAAGTTTGCATAATGTCTGCCCATTGTATATGTATCCACAATTCAAAAGGGATGTTGAAATAAATTGGAGAAAGTACAGAGAAGAGCCACGAGAATGATCAAAGAACTAGAAATCATGCCTTACAGTGACAGAGTCGAAGAGCTCAATTTATGTATCTTGACAAACAGAAGGTTAAGGAGAGACTCAATTACAGTCCATAAACACCTACTTGGCGAACAAATATTTGATAATGGGCGCCTCAGTCTAGCAAATAAAGATATAACATAATTCAATGGTTGGAAGTTGAAGCTAGAAAAATTCTGACTGGACATTAGGCATAATTTTTAACTGTGTGGGTAATTAACCATTGGAACAATTTATCAAGATTCTCTATCACTGACTATTTTTAAATAGTGGATTCTCTATCACTGACTACTTTTAAGTCCAGACTGGACATTTTTCTAAAAGATATGCTCTAGGAATTATTTGTGGGAAATTCTATGGCCTGTGTTATATAGCAGATTACCACAGTTCCTTCTGGCCTTTGAATCAAGGTCTCCTGCCAATGCAATTAGAGAAAACACTCACCATACTGAAGAGTCTTTGCTTACGACACACAAGTAGATGTAGAAATAACACACATTGGTAAGTAGACTGAAGGCTGAGGCCACAATTCTTACTGAAATAATTCAAACTGTACCACTATCTGGCAGTCAACATAGTTGTCCACCAGTGCACATAATTACAAGGGCAAAGGGTATTCATTGAGAGGTGACCTCACACCTCTCAAGAGGTGACTTCACAGGTGACACAGAGAGGTGTCCTCACATATACCAGAACTCCCCAAATGTACCAATATCAGATGGGAACATTTTTGCTAGTGGGGGTGAATGAGTGTAGGTGGGTAATAGGGAGGGGTAAGGAAATATATTAAAATTATTTATTTCCATGCCTGTGAAGAAACAAGCCTGTTATATAAGCACCGTGAGGGGGCATACACAATTTTATAAAGCAGTTTTTATCCCTTTCTTAAATTGTGTACAAAACCTCGTGATGAAATTTTATTTTCATAATTTAAGCTGACATTAGCAAGTGGCAGAGGGAGGGAAAACTACATAATAATTAATTGTAATTACCTAATGAGGATTTATAATTACACACTATAAGTACACATACTTGCCAATTATGTAATTGGTAGTGCTCAAATTGTAAAACTAGAAGTATGGGGATGTTACTCTCGACTTTGGGAGCAGGCTTTTGTTTACAGCAAAAGCTGTTATGAGCAGAACAACCTAGGGACCCACTTTTCAGACTGGTGGTGGGAGTTAAGTACCAAACAGCCTACATCACTTCACTTTAAATACTGAAATTGAGATGTGTAAATTATATTGCAAACAAGTCTGTCCATGCAATGATAAATAAACAGGAGAACCTCATACTTATGCGGACTACAATTAACAAATAATAAAGATGTGAATAAATATAGCCTGAAAATCTTCTCACTTCAAAGTAATTCAGTAAGTTGTGGCTTTTAAAAAAATCTGTTTTACATAAAAACCCTCCAGGATTTCACCTGAAATTTTCTCATTGGGAAAAATCAGTTTCTGCAAAAACCACCTTTATCTCTTGGCTAATAATGCATACATGTAAGATCTCCTTCCCAACACTATAAATAAAATTAAAAATCTAGGCAAAAACTGTTTCAAATACAATCCCAAAGATCTTTTAATATTAAGCATGTGGAGAATGACCTCACCAGGATGGGAAAAATGTGTTTAAGACAATAGGATCATTAAGGTGGAACTCCCTCATCTTCTTGGAGAGGAATTTTGGATGCTTCTGAAGCCCTGACATATCCTGGTAAAATTTAGATAAATTGGATAAAAGTCACCAGGACTTGAATTTGCTGACTCTGCAAGCTGTCTCCAGGAAAATCATCTTTCATGTAAGGTTGTTGACATAGACCCACATGACTGTCTCATAAGCAAACAAGGGCAATGTAGTCTAGATGAAATTACTATCAGGTGCATGCCCAACTATTTGAAATACCATACACAAAGAGCAGTTATCTATGATTCGTTGTCAAACTGGGCACCTTATCCCTGTTAGCACCCTCTTACAGGCCCCTTAAGCTCTTCAGGCAGTCTGTTATGGCTCACAGCATCTCTACTCAGGTCTGGTTTAATATTAAATAAAGTTCACAGAGCCCTTAATCAAAAAATAATCCAAACAATCCCTATTGAGTCCCCAACATAAATTCCATAACCATAATTCAACAGTTCATATTTAGCTCCAGGTCTTCTACCATAATCCAGAGCTCTTCCTTTGTCAGTCATCTAGACCCAAAGCCACCAGTCCCAGCTCTCTCTGGCTGGAACTCTTCCCTCTGGCACAGTCTTCCTTCTCCTGCCAGTGTCTCCTCTGCACTGAGGATGCTCATAACTAAGGCTCAGATTTTGTCACAGATATTTTTAGTAAAAATCATGGATAGGTCATGGGCAATAGACAAAGATTCATGGAAGTCCATGACCTGTCTATGATTTTAATGAAAATATTCCTCACAAAATAGAGAGGGAAGAGGGTCCGGCATCCACAGCTGCTGGAGGCTTTGGGATACCCATGCCCCCTCAGTGGCTGGAAGCTGCGGGGAGGTCCCCCCAATGCGCCTGAACAGTAGTGAGGTCCTATCACTGTCCACAGCAGTTGAGCAGCTGCAGGGTCCCCTTGCCGCTAGCTCTCCTCACTTTCCATGACATAATCGTAGCCTTACTCATAACACAGACAAAGAGACTCCACAGCCTCTGAACAGCAGTAGTTGCCACCCTTTACTAACAGCAAGACAGTACAGAGCTCCCCATGGCAGAGTATCCTGCTACAAGAGGCTTTTGAAGTTGGTCTCTGATATAAAATTTGCAAAAAGAGCAAGAAAATGCTAGAGTTAGTTTACTAAAGTTTTGAGAGACCCCTTAGCTTAATTCAATGTATACTTTTAAATGTATTTACATTTATATGCCTGCATTTATATTTTTATTTGCCTATATATATTTTATTTTTAAAAAGTAGGCTATTAGTGGCAACCACAATAACCAACAGCAGAACACAGGAGATTATTTTTAAAATATTTATATGGACTAAAGGGTGTTACTAAAGGTGAGGCTTCTAAGTAGTAAGTAAGAGCACAGAATGAGGAAGAGAAATAAAATATAGTATAAGTAAGTCTTACATGATTTAAGTGGCTGGACTCAGAAGGTAAACAGATAGCTGGACACTGTTCAGTTTATGAGGAAAACAAGTAAAAACAGGAAATTGCTGCTAAATCAAAATAAGTTGTAACATACTAACCAGGAAAGAGATTTGATTTTTTTTTTTAAATTGTGAGCTTCTGAAGACTATACCACAATGTGCAGCTGTACTTCAGATGATAAACAGGATGCTGGATTGAAGGACTACATGCACACAATAGTATGTATAGTGCTGCTATTGTTATTAAAGACACTTAGATCTTACCTACTGTGCTGCATGTGGCTCTGATTGACATTGCCTAGAAAGATTTAATAATACATAAACAGACAGACTAAATATAGACCAATATGAACTAAAACACAAAGTGGTGCTAAACCTTAGCCACTCTAGAATCCTTTACTGGTGAAGACCCTTTACCGACAAGCTTTCAGCAAAGGAATAATATTTTTGAGGGGGTTGAAATGTAAGAAATCTCTTGTCATTGTTGTGTAAAAGCTCTCTCACCCAGTCCCTGAAACTTCTGGGTTCTGAAAACAATTTTGCGTCTTACATTCACAATACATTTTTAAACCAAATTGTGAAGGATATTAATTTTTAAACTGAATAATACAATCTATGTAAGCTTCAGAATGGTTTGGAATTCTTCTGAATGCAACAGACTTCCTAAATGTGGTAGATCCTTTCTCAGCAATTAGAGGAAATAATACCAGGGGAAAAACAAAACAAGAAACACGGAACAAAAATATTTTCTACCTGGATGTGAAGGAGGCAAAGTCTGCAGCAAGCACAAGCAAAATGGTGACTTTAAATCTGCAGCTGCTAGTCTCTATCAGATTAAAAGGGCCATAGACTAGAAAAGCATGCCAGAAAAAGCACTCTAGGAAAGGCATCTACAAAAAGCCAGTGCAAAACTAAGCAGGTCAGAAGGGGAAAGGAAACAAAAGTCAGGCTGTTTTCTCCATTTCTACTGTGCCATTCCTCTCCTTCAGTCCCACCTCCTACTTCTGGATTAATCTGGTGTTCTCCACATTAAGAAACACGAAGACAGATCAGATCCAACTTGTCACATGGCTGAAGTATCAAGTCAACTGAGTGGGAAATCTTCAGGGGAAAAACTTACTTTTTCTGTGTGTGTACCTGTTCCCAACCAGAAAGGGTTAAAGTCAGCCGTGGGAGAGGGCTGGGTGCTGGAAGGAAAAGCCCAGGCTGATAGGGAAGCAGGCACAGCTGTGGCCATACCTCACCAGACCAAAGCAGGCCCTTATAAAAGGGCTGAGAAGCAGGGGCCTGGCAAAGAGTCTCTTCTAGCTGAAGAGGAAGACAGGCCTGCCTGCTGGGGAGCTTGACAGGGTACCTAGAGTGGAGTAGGGCTGGGGGAAGGCCAGAGCAGCTGGGGGGCTCCGGCCTGGAAACCCCCTAGGCTGCTGGCTTAGGAGATGGCCAAAAAGGTGTACTGGGGTGCAGGGGGCAGCCACGGGTAAGCAGAGGCAGTAGGACAAACCCTCCTTGTGTATGATGACTGGCTTATACAGACTGCAGTTGGCCCCAGTGAAAGGGGGCTTGATGGTGACTGGCAGTAGCCCATAGGCTGAGGCAAGGTGGAGATAGGGGGTAGGGGATCCCTGGGGAGGGGAGACCCAGTGAGGTTGTGGGGTACTGTAGGAGTGCAGCATCCCAGGGAAGAAGGCACTGGGCTCCAGGGAGGGACATGGGGCCAGTGGACAGTGAGATACCAGCCTGCAGAGGGCACTCCAGAGGCTGGAAGAGCTAATTCCCGGACGACCAGCAGGAGGTGCTGCAGAGGTGAGTCTCGTGCCGTGCTGTTACAGTGTCATACAGGAAAACTGTGATATTTCACAATGATTTGATTTTGCATGTGACATAAATTAAATAAATATGCGTGATAACGACTGAAGTTTTATTCAAGGATAGAATTCCTCAGTATCTTTTTCTTGCAACAATGACTTAGAAACCCCCCAAAATGAACTTGTCATTTGCTATCTACATTTATAAGATTTTAAAGTTAATGGTGTAATAAACTCAAACGTTATAGCTAGTATATCCTGAAATGAATACAATATGGAAATCACAAATATGTAATTGCAGAAAGTTGAAGGAGCATTGCGTGCTAGCGTGAATACTGTGTGCCTCATCTCATTAATATCATCTTTACTTGAATGAATAATCCTATTGACTTAAATAGTGTTATTCATATGAATCAGGCTTTTCAGGTATAGGCCCAATATTTTCTAGTTAAGTAGAGCTGGATCCCATTAGTATTTGGAAGGAAAATTTCTAGGGGAAAACAGGACTATGCGCAAAAAACCATGTATACTTTTCATACCATACTGTTGCAACTAGGTAAACAACTGAAAAAGGAAAATGTTAACTTAAGTAGTAGCCCAGCTTTTGGAGATGGAGAGAAAAAAAATTGGAAAGTATTCCCCAAAGGAAAAAAGAATCCTTCAGTTGAGGTTTACTCAGATACTTTTATATTTTGAGTCTTCAATAACAAGCAGCCTACTAGTTTTCAAAAATACACTTAAATACATTGTCCCATGGTCGCAAACAATAGTATAGTTTGGAACTCTCATCATTTAATCAAACTATACTTTTTTCCCCCCTTTTAGATAACACACCTTTTCTCTTCAAAGAACATTCATCATAGAACATGTTATTGTGTATAAAACCCACATACTGTCAACAAAGAATCAGTATCATACTGTGTAAACATGTACTTTTGAAATGAGTGTTTGTCTGTCTTAAGTTATATGAATACCCAACATTAAATTATCACATAACAAGAGTACATTTTATAGTAAACCATCACACCTGGGACAGGCAAGATTAGCTGAAAGGGACTACACTGTGTTGATATGTACTTCTGCACCCAAATCTATTCTTTGAATGCTGGATCTGAAGAGAAGTTTGAGTCAGCATGTTAATGCCTATGATAATGTACCAAGTCAGACTAAGAAACAGAATTACCATATGTTCGAGCAGGCCTCTAGCAGAGTGAGAGTTCACAGCAAAGAGCGAAATGATCCCCTTTAGCCTAATAACATTGCTTGGTACAAGATTGTATCCTATTAGCTAAGGATGAATGACAGCCTTTTTGGCAATTTTTAAGACATTAGATTACACATAAGGGAATCAGATTTCTTGAGTTCTGCTTAAAGACAAAACTTTAAAGCTCTAAGCAAATCCAACAAATGCCAACTTTATTTTGTTTTTTGATTTAAAAGGGAAATATTGGGAAATGGCAGAATTGGGATGGGGCCAAACCAACGTTAAATGAATATCCCAGACCTTGTTCTAACAATTTTACCTCAGCAAAAGCAATAAAAGAGAATTTACAAAACAGGACTGCTAGTTTCACAGCTATCAGGCTAGGGTAATTCCTTGTTAGGAACACTATCTTAAGGACTGCCCAAAGAAAGAAAAAGATGAAACAGATTCAAGGCAGGTAGGCAAATCTTCTTAACACTCAATACCTCGAAGCAGGTAATCATTTGCTAGGATAGGCAGCCAATCTCTCTAATGCCATGAAAAAGAAACTGCTAACTAATGGACTGGGGACCCAATAGACGGGACTTCAGTCTACCTGGGAGTCATGTCTATGACTGATGCTGACCTTTGAGAGTGCATAAAACACACTTTCCTATAATAATTCATCTTTAAGCCTCACCGGGAAGGTTTGGTCTTTGCAACAGGAAATCTGGAGCAGCTAGAAGCAGAATGAGATAGTGCGGTGGGCTATAGCCAATGAAAGCTTACGCTGAAATAAACTGGTTAGTCTTTAAGGTGCCACAAGTATTCCTCATTTTCTTTGTGGTTCAAAATGTTCTTAGTACCAGGGTCGACAAGACCAGTCTAAAGCAATCAACCTAAGTTTTGCTCCCTCCATTCATGTCTTTCAGAGACTCTTTGAAGAAGGAAAGACATGCAGTGAGGATTCCACCCACTGCCAGAACCCCCGACAACCTGAATCTGTGACAAAACCTCTTCAGCTAAGTTTTGAATTCGGTTATAAATAAGTCCACCATGTGAAACTCTATTCTGTGCAGATCTGCTGAAAAAATTTTAAGAGCATTTCCCAAGGAGCAATTGAGGCAGTCCACAGGTTGGCTCAGACTCATGGCTAGATGCCTTTCCCTGGTAGACTGCAGATAAGCTTCTGTTCATTATAAAAGCAATGATCCCTCCTGAGCTGAGCTATTCACCCAAATGCTCCCTATTTGGAGAGAGATGACTAGGCCTATGATTTCTATGATTTCATGGATACAGTACTGACTGTAGAATTTGGTGACATTAAAAAAATTATCGGGTTCATGGAAAAATTGTTAACCAAGTTTAACTCTATGCCACACTGACTTTCTCAGTCTCAAGGCAGACTGAACAGTATTTCTCAGGTAACTGTGAAATGCCCTCTCATCATAACTATGAATTGCAACAGTGAATTTCAGTGCCAGCTATTACACTGTTCATCATTTTAGCAAAAAAAACAAAAACACCCCATCCAGTTTATGTTCTTATCTATCATTGGTGGATGCAGTAGGACCCATAGAGGAAGAAGCAACGATGTAGTTGGTTGCTATCGTGATCTGCAGGGGGAGGAATCGGTTTTTCCTTTTTTTTTCTTTCGTTCATTATCAATATATTAGGTATTCAATCACCCATCCCTCCTGAAAGATAAATTAACTATTCCCTGCTCAACGAATGAGAATGGAAAAGGAAGAACATTCACTCCCTAATGCTAAAAGCTTTGAACACCTAACAGATGTCCAAACCTTAAATAATCTCCCAACTCCTGCCTGATGCTGAAAGTCCAAATGCCCCCCTACCAGCTGCCAAAATCTTCAGCTTTCCACATGGCAACTTCTATACAACTAAATGTTATCAATGCAAAATTCTTTGGCACCCGTAAACTTAAAATTTGGTACAGTGTAAAACAAACATCATTTCAAAATTGAGATCTATGTTCAAATTAACATATCATGGAATTCTGCACTGAGTATTGTCTATTGACATAACATAAGAACGGCCATACTGGGTCAGACCAATGATCCAACTAGCTCAGTATCCTATCTTTGGACAGCAGCCAGTGCAGATGCTTCAGAGGGCGTGAACAGAACGGGTCAATTTACTGAGAGATCCATCCTGTTGTCCAGGATCCATACTGTGGTATGTAACCCATCACTTAAAAAAATTTTTCAAAAGGCTCCAGAGGCAAATCTGGTAATTACAAGCTGGGAAGCCTAACTTTGGTACTAAGCAAATTTGGTTGAAACTATAGCAAAGAACAGAATTATCAGACACGTAGATTGATGTGTATGTTGGGGAAGAGTCAATATGGCTTTCCTAAAGGGAACTCATGCTGCATTAGTCTACTAGATTTCTTCGAGGGGATCAACAAACATGTGGACAAGTGTGATCTGGTGAATATAGTGTACTTGGATTTTAAGAAAGCCTTTGACAAGGTCCCTCACCAAAGGCTCTTAACCAAACCAAGTCGTCATGGGATAAGAGGGAAGATCAGGAACTGATTAAGAGACAGGAAGCAAAGGGCAGGAACAAATGGTCAGTTTTCAGAATGGAGAGAAGTAAATACCAGTGTTCTCCAGGGATCTGTACTGGGATCAGTACTGTTCAACATATTCAAAAATTATTTGGAAAAAGGGGTAAACAGTAAGGTGGCAAAGTTTGCAGACGATACAAAAATACTTAAACTAGTAAAGTTCAAAACAACCCGCAAAGACTTGCAAAGGGATCTCACAAAACTGGGTGACTGGGCAATAAAATGGCAGAGGAAATTCAGTGTTTCAGGCAAAGTAATGGGAAAATATTGGAAAACATAATCCCAACTATACATACAAAATGATGGGGGTCTCAGTTAATGGTTACCATTCAAGAAAGATCTTGGACCCATTGTGGCTAGTTCTCTGAGAACATCCACTCTCTGTGCAACTGCAGCAGACAAAAAAGCTTAGCAGAATGTTAGGAACCATTAGGAAAGATGTAATAATAAGACAGTAAATATTATAATGCCACTATATAAATCCATGGAATGGCCACACCTTGTATAATACATGTAGTTCTGGCCTCCCCATCCCCAAAAAAGGTATACAAGAAATGAAAAAAATATAGAGAAGGGCACCAAAAATGATTAGGGGTATGGAACAGCTTCCATATGATAAGAGATTAAAAAGATTGGGACTTTTCATTTAGAAAATAGACAACCAAGTGGGAATATGATTGCAGTCTATAAAATCGTGAATGGTGTAGAGAAAGTGAATAAGGAAGCGTTATTTACCCCTTCACATAACACAAGAATTAGGGATTACCCAATGAAATTAATAAGCATCAGGTTTAAAAGAAAGTACTTCTTTATACAATGTACCATCAACCAGAGGAAGTTGTTGCCAGGAGATGTCGTGAAGGCCAAAAGTATAACTGAGTTCAAAGAAGAATTGGGGTGGTAACTACAAACCTTGGATGGAGGACTACAGTTCATCTTCTCTTTACACAGGAATAGCTGAATCAGATTTTGACCCATTTTCTCAAACTGAGTCCTAGATTCAGATTCCATGCGGATCATGTGGTGGTGGCAATTCTTCCATATGCACAAATCTTACTTAGAATACCTTATTTCTCCATAATAAGTCCCAAGAGTAAAAGGAGCAAAATAAAATAAGCTGCACCTACTGGGTTCACACACATCTTCACATGCAGCTTTTTTTTCTCTCCTTGTCATGTTGAAAAAATCCTATAGCAGACGGATATGTTCTGATATGAAGTAAAACCAAACAAGTACTGTCCTCACAAGGGAGCATCAAAAGCCTAACAAGTAGATTGATCCAGCTACTTAAATGTGGAGGAAAGAAGCAGCAACTCTTTAGTTTTAAACTGGAGCAAACCTGAAGTAGAATTATCTACTTCATATACTCAATATGTTTAAGTAATGCTGTCCAGGAAACAAGCAGACAAATTATAGTAGCTATGCAGAACTAAAAAAGAGAAGAATTATTTTGAACTTTTTTATATTAAGCTTTTTCATTTTAGTCACTAACAGATTCAGCAAAATTATTTATCAGTATATTCTTAAAATATTTAAAAACCAGGCAACTTCTTTTTAATTTGTTTTAACATTAGTGATAAACAGAGTGATATCTATTAAATTTTGCTCACCTATTATCTGATGGCAGAAGTGAAAGTAATGCCAAGGCTGAAAGCTTTCTTCTTTCTGGCTGGGTAATATTATCCATGCGGTCAACCCACATTTCAATCATGTTACCAAGAAGCTGGTCCAACTGCAAAAACAAATCCCACCACAATATTACATATAGTCTACAAATGCTATGTTAAGCTTTTGATGTAGGCAAGTATTCCCTTGTACGTAAATACATGTAAAAGTGAGATGTTTCCCATAATCTGAATGTGTATATTTCAGTATATTAGAAATTCAATTATTTTAATTTTGCTCTTAATTTAGATCATCTAATCTGACTTCTTGTATAAAGCAGGCCATTCAATTCCTCTCACTTACCCCTGTTTTGAGCCTAATAACTTGTGGCTGGCCAAACATATCTTCCAGAAAGGCATCTGGTCTTGATTCCAAGACTTCAAGAGATAGAAAAACCACGACTTCCTTTGGTAGTTTGTTCTAGTGATTAATTACCTCACTGAAAAATCTTTGCCTTAATTCTACTTTGAATTGGTCTTGACTTCAACTTCCAGCCTTTGGTTCGGTTATCTTTCTCATCTAAATTAAATGACCCTTTAGTACTCAGTACTTTCTCCCATTGAGGTTCTTATACACTGTAATCAAGTCACTTCTCATTCTCTTTTCCGACAAACTAAAAAGACTGAATTCTAAGTCACTTACTGTAAGGCATATTCTTGGGCTTTGGTATCATTTTTGTGGCTCTTTTCTGCACCTTCTCCAATTTTTCAATATCCCTTTAAAATGTAGACACCAGTGCTAGAATACTGTCTGATTTTGATCTCAGCAATGCCATATACAGAAGTAAAATCACCTCCCCATTCCTACTCAGAATCTATATTATGAAGTTTCAGATTAGCCTGTGTGAATTCATGCTCTTCAATTAAGAATTAACTCACTACACAGAAGCAGCATTTTGGATGCTAGGTAATATATTAGGATAAGTGCACTATATTTTCACTCTCTGAGCAATGGTTTCATGGTAAATGTATACTATAACACTACACTGTAAGCAAATCAAGAATTATTAAATTCTTAACTAAAAAAGTGTATGCATTTTCAATTGCAGAGTAAATAGTTATGCTGAACACAACTGCTGGGCAGTATATTTAAAGAGGGAAAGTGCATCCTCTACTTTCATTCTGCTTTCTTACAGTTCCTTGGAATGTTAATTCCAGCCAGGTGTGTGCTTGCCTTTCAAAAGAGTGACCTGGATGTGTTTGTGTGTGTGCGCGCACATATATTTTCTTTTTGTTTTGTTTTAAACCTATTTCCTTAACAATCTGAGGTGATCATGTGATTCAACCTCTGAGCTAGCATGCACATTTATCTTCAAGAATCAGCGTAATTGCTGACACTATAAGGCAGATTCCTATTCTCTATTGAAGTCAATGAAAAAACTCCCATTAACTTCAACAGAAGCAGGATCAGGGGACCGAGAGAGAACTAGCACAAGCTGGCAGGCCAAAAGAGAAGAAAAGGTAGGTGAGAGACAAACAAAAAGAGAATGGATCAATTGATGGACAAGCCCAGATGCTAATGTGAGTTTAATATAAACAAGAAAAGACCAAGTGAAGAGTGAAGGGACATGATGACTTTAGTGGATGAAGGTCAAGAAAGTCAGGGGGGAAGGAAGGGGAAGGTAGCTGGAAGATATTTGGCCTTGTAAACCAGTGGGTATGATCAGACAGAGGAAGAAAATAAGTCCAAATCTCTAACAGCACCTATGGGAGGATGTACAGTCTGAAGTGTTCTAAGATAGTCAGAGAGAATTGGAAGAAAATCATTCATATCAAACCATATCATTACAATAGATCTTACAGGGTCAAACTGGACTTGGAGCTGCATTGTGCTAGGTAAAGTATAAACAAAAGATTACACGGCTTTCAACCCATGGAGTTTACAATTTAAAACAACACATGAAGTTGTGGGGGAGAGGAACACAATCAAGAATACAAAATTACTAGATACATATAAATATTACCAATTCCCCCTCATATTAGTAATCATCAAGTATCACCATATGCCCATCAATCAATCCATCATTTACCTTACTTCTTAGAGGCACTGAGGCAGAGGGGACTGAAGGAACAGAAATGAAGAAAGAACACTTTATACAGTGTTAAGCAGCTGTCAAAGTTGGAGATAAAGCTGGTATGTTTGGAGACAAAGAGGGTGGGTGCCATGCTAAGAATCAAGAACAGACAGGTAAGGAAGGGTACAATTACCTTAAAAGTAAGAATGAGCCTGGTGCAGTTTAAAAACAGTCTTTTGATAGAGTATGAAGACATGTATCCTGAAATCAGCTGAATATTGTGAATAGTGTTAGTGAGGTAGGTATGTTGTGACTTGCATTTTTTTGTTCTTGAATATACATGATGATGATACTCTAAGAAAATCAGGTTCTTAATTGAGCTTATGACAGGGTTTTTATTTTTTAAGTCTCACTTATGGAGATGCAGGTTGAAACTCCATAATTAAGTCTGCAATCTGTACCCATTATAAGCCTTATTTTCTCACACTAGTTAATGTTGTTAAACATAATTTGAAATAATTAATTAAACTAGGATGAAACAATGGCAATGTGTGGCAAATTTGCCTGCACTATTATGATGGGTCCCACACTTTCTCTTCTTGTGAGGGGTTCAAGGCACCATTTCTTGCCCCTGAACGGGGTATTAACTGCCCCACTAGTATCCTAGAGTATGGGAATGGAGAGGGAGGGACCCAGGCCCACCCTCTACTCTGGGTCCCAGCCCAGAGGCCCTGAGGATAGCAGTAAACTACTTGAACTAGCTATTCCTTCCCCTGGGCTACTTCCCTCTCCTACCATTCAGCTTGTGGGGCCTCCTGCCCTGTCTCTGCACAAGCAAGGTGTCCCTTTACCTATGGTCTAGGTTTTTTTACCTCACCACAGCACTTCTTCAAACTCTCCTCTGCTTTCCTCCAAATTGGTCTCTGCTCCAACTCCTCCAAACTGCTCCAACTCCCTTTCCACTGACTGATTGAAGCAGGGGGGTTTTATCATGTCCCTGGCTTCAGGTTCCTTAACTGGCTCCAGCTGCTCCAACCAACTTCTAGAAAATTGGCTTCCCTCTACAGGGAATAAGGCTTCCCTCTAACCTTCTCCTGCTGCCCTCTGGCCATACTGTATCACACAGTGATATAACCAGGTGTTATTCTTGAAATAAATGTGAAATATCTGAAAAAGTAAAACTCACAAGTATTTTAATTTTGAATGAGACTGCTGGTAGTAATTAAAAAAACTAAAACACAGGAAATTTCCTGTGAATGGGTAAAAAAAGCTCAGCTTTTCTTTATGCAATAATATATTTAGAGCATGGCAACACAGAATATACTCTACTAACAGTATAGATGCTACTGTGCATAAATGTGCTGCAAATTTTGGAAAACCTATTTCACATCGATGAACCACTTTAGATACCTTTCAATAGACATCACATCATTTTGTGACAGTATGAAATGTCAGATACCATACATTATAGGAGCAGGTAATTAATATAGGCAGTTATTATATGTGCTCGATTCTATCCATATTCATTTCAAACAAAGTGTCTCATCAAACCTATAATACTTTCAGAAATTACAATATAAAACTGATGGGACAGCACAGTTAGGAAAACTATGATTGCCTGGCAGCAAAGGAAAAGATGCAGCAGCTACTAAAGAACAGAACTCTACACATCAGATCAGATGCTCGACAAAAAAACAAAATCCCAGTTAGGGAATTACAATGTAAAGTAGTTTGAAACTAGTGAGACTCAGTGTTGTCCTCATCTTTAAAAAGGCATCTAAAATATGGAGAGCTGTCCGATTCAAACTAATTCAATTATAGTGTTCAAATGAGGATTTAGTTTGCCTGGCAGAATTTCATGAACAGCATTTAATGTAATTCTAGAAGCATTTCTCAAATGCGGCCAGATTTTTTTTGCGGCCACAACAACCTTCAAAGCATGAGCAGAGATTGAGAGGTGAGGTGGGGAGGGGAAGCAGTGCTCAGCTGTTGCTCCTGAATAGCTGTTACTGAAGGCAAGTGAGATGTGCCACCTTGATATTTGCGCTGGCACTGCAAGCAGGGATCAGTGTCTTGCTTCATGCAGCTTACTCAGGGGCTCCAGGCAGCACCTCTGGAAACTTATGGGGCCAATGTGCACAGTGCCGGAGGCGGCTCTTGTCAGTGGAGGTGGCTGCCACATTTGGTTGCTGGAGTTCTCTCCTGAGCAGCTGCCCTGCTCCCGCCCAGCCAGAGAACAGGGAGCCTGGGACTCCACAGGTGTCTGGTGAATTCCCACCTCACCTTCCCCAGGGTGTGCTCTTGCTGAAGGGCTGCGAGATGCAGGGACAGAGAGACGGGTTTATCAGAGTTGCTGACTGCACTCTGAGGCCACCGAAAAAACTGTTGTGAGGACTCCTACTCTAGACCACGTACATACTGGGAAAAAGAGACTAAGGACAAAAAGTGCAAGAAACAGAAGAGAAAAAGCTGAAAGGATCATTTTGGCAAATTAGCAGGATGAGAAGCTGTCCAACAAAAGCAGCATACTCAAAGAGAAGACATAAAATGGATACTCTATTCTATTACTAATTCTCACAAATAATGAATTCTTCTGAGAATTCTTGTGCTACAGTTAGCTGGGGGAGTGGTGAGCCCCATTTTTACTAGGCCCAGTGCTCACACAGCTTACGTAACTGTCAAAACTGTAATTCTATACTTCTGGATAAAATGTCACAGGGAAATATTAAATAGCCTCAAATCTATCAGTAGCTACTGGTTGGGTGGGGGAGGGAAAGGGGAGTGAGGTAGGAGGAGAGAAGAAAAAGACAACTGACATAACACATCAAAATACATGGACATGGCATATCTTAATCTAGGAATCATGCAATTGCACTGCCACATGTGCTGCACAACTAGACAGAATGTGTGTTATTTAATGCCATTTCATATTAAATGGCTACCCTAAAAAAACATATAAATTATTTATTGAGTTCCAGTCACTGAAGTATCTTGATTCCAAAAACTGTTAGATTTCCAAGCACTGATTCTCAATAACAGTGTAGTGGAGAGTAAAGACTCCCTGATTCAGAGCCACTTGCCCTGGTGAAAATTAGGGCTATACAAGAACAGAAAAAAGGAACCGTATACTAGTGGAGGATCAGCCATACCAGATCGCTGTTCTGTCACGGCCTCTCCTATCAATACCCTGATGAAGTGGGTTTTAACCCACGAAAGCTTATGCCCAAATAAATATCAGTCTCTAAGGTGCCACAAGTACTCCTTGTCGTTTTTGCCATCCACAATGGGCTCCCAGAAGGCACTCAATATACTCTTTCTTTTACCTTACATTGTGGGGTGGAGGCTGGAATAAGAGGAGTTACAGAATCTCCACCAGCTGTATACCAGTGGAAAGTTCCCCTGCACCTGGAAACTATTCTGTTGACCATCTTTGGGGTCATTAAGGTTGCTTTGCATTGCTTATGCAGTGCAAAATGGCCACGGTGAACTAGAGAATCTGGTCCATTATTCTCTATAATAGTAAACTGTATTACCTCTGTTGGTAGACTTTTGCTTACTAGGCACTTTTAAAAATGTTTGTTATTAATTCCTTTTTATGTTTATTACTAATCTTCATTATTAAAGGAAGCCTTTCATAAATTAGTGAGTTTTGCATCATGTTTTGATGGCCACCAATTTTAGACTCAATCCAAAGGGTCATTCTGCAGTTGACAACCTTTCTCTCAAAAAGGCCTTACACATCCTACTCCCAAGAGCTGTACTCTGGATGAAGCTATTCTGCGGGATTGTGAACAGATAGACAAAGCTGGGCCCTCATCCAGTGAGGCTCTTCTAGAAAAGATCAGGACCTTATATTGGTTCCAGAGGCACAAAAGGAGCCATAAAAACATGCAGAGCATTGGTGCAATCTGTTCTAAGTATTTCTTCCTTATTTAGGAGGCAGCCTACTGCATGCTGCACAAACTGATGTTTGTGTTGATCTCACTGTGATGCCCTACAAAGTGAGTTAAACGTTTAGGCTGAAGGAGCTTAATACATAAGACACTGTGGCTAAATCCTTATAAAAAAAAACAAGAGAAGGAAAGAGTGTGTGTCTCAGATATCAGCCCTGTTTTGCTCTCAGAGCAGTATATTCACATATTAGTGTGTGATTAGTTACTGTACAGTGAATTCCAAAGATGGCTTCAATTGGAATTAGATAGGATGGTGAAGTTGTGATTATTTCCGACACAGGGCAGAAGAGATTGAGAACAAATCACTCAAATAGGTTTGTGTGGGAGAATGCATTTTGCTAAACTATGAAGCTGGATCAGAACTTTGAGGTATTAAGTTTAGTTTGTAGCTGGCAAAAGTAACTTCAGCCTGTGGCTGATCAACTTTCTTCTTCTTCTGTGTGCTCTAGTTTAAGTTCACCAACAGTACAATGTGAAAAAGCCATATGATGAGATCTTCAGGTATTGCTGTGCAGATCAGTGTCATTGCAGGGAGGGTATGAGAAGAGATCCTCTGTGAACATATCTTAAAAGTCATAAAAGCAATTACAAAATTCAAAGAGAAACAGAAAAAGGAAAGAGAGAAAGCTGCAGGAAAATACAAAGGGGGAGGGGAGGGGACAGTAGACGAAAACCAAAAAATAAATGCAAAGTAAAAAAGAAAAAGAAAAGAGTAAAATAGAGGTCCCTCTACCTCATTGTTTCCTGTTACTTACTGTTTTATACTTCTGAAGCCAACATATCTATAACACCCATTTTTACCAGCATTGTATTCTTCTTTATGATGTTCTAACACATACTATGTATTTGCTATGTTATTTGTTTTCCACCCTTTCAAGGCCATCATGTCTATACAAGAGATTTCCCTTGAAAAAGACGTTGATTTTTACTTGAGTGGCAAAATGCTTTACAGAACAAAACCTTCTCAACATTTTTTTTTTTTTTTAGGAAAACTGATGAAGGTTATTTGCAGGAATGAGAGACCCCAATGTGCTTCTAAGTTAAAGACAATTGCCAACATTACAACCATCACTTTTGCTCATAAACTTTGCAAAAGAAGAAAAAATCTGAACAAACAAAAAACCTATCATCAAGTAGAAACTAATCTTGGGAAAAGATGAAGTTTCAGAGAACAGTTATAATTGAAAATTTCTGCAGCTTTCATTATACTGAGTGCTACTAGGCACACACTATAATCATTTCATTTTGAAACAACCAGGAAAAGAGCTACAAATAACATGGTCCTTGGAATATTTATTTTTGTACTAATGTGAGATGAATGTATAAAATTAAATGAATGTTCTCCTGTCACATTTGAAAACCAAATATTGTCTTATATAAATGAAAGCGAGGTAAATTTAATTGACTTGGCTTTTCTTGGTTTAAAATAATGAGATGAATGCTTAATTTCATACTGCCTTAACATGCAAACTATGATTACAATTGTATCTTTTTTAAAAGCTTTTTCAATCAGCAAATGTGTTCAGAAAATCATGATATAAAATGTGATTCAATATCAGGTAAATTATTTCTTTCCTTATTCCTATCAGTACCATCACTGATTTATTGTTATCAAGTGTGCTGAACAGTGCTGAGCAGAGGCTAGGGGACCTCAGAGAGGCAGGATGGTGATTGCTGGCCCATTGCAACCGTCCTTTGTCAGGAGGGCTTCCATTGATGAATTCCCAGCATTTCAAAACATTCAGTGGGTATTGGTTGATTTGCTGGCAGGGGCCACCCACAAAGGGCAGCGCTGGGTTGAAGTAAACTTTTCGCTCACCTACCCTCTGTGCTTCTGTAAGATCTGCAGAGGGATCTGGTGATGCTTCTCTCTGTGGAATGTACATGTGGCAAAGAGCAAGTGGTGAAATTCTGGCTTCTTTGAAGTCAATAGAAATTTTGCCATTGACTTCAATGGAGCCATGATTTCACCTAAGGTAGTTCTTGAGTTACAGTACTGTACATTTCCATATGTCAGCATGCCTGGATTTATGTTTAACTCAACTCTGAATTTCCTGGATTTGTAAAGTTTGTTTTAGGGATAAATGCAACATTCTTGTAATATTTTTAAGATGTAAATTACTAATATTTCAATCTCAATCTTAACTCCATTTTAATATAGTTTTTATTTTTGAGAAAATATTTCTGGATATTACATGAGTGTTTATTTCTCTCCATATGAATGAAATTTTACACAAATCTAGGGCATGTGGAACGGGAATTTTTGTATGCCTTTTCTGCACACCAAAGAAAAAAGAAAAGCCTATTTCTATATTCTGGGACATTTTATGGTTACGCGACCTAGTGCCCTCTTCCTTTCCCCCCCTTCCCTCACGTTTATTACAAGCCCTCTTTTGCTAGGGGTTAAAGGCAAGAGTGTGTGAGAGAGAATGCTTTCCCTGCACCCAATACAGGTTTATAGCTGGGTTATCTTTCTTTCTTCCCCCAACCATTCCAGAACACCACTACTCCAAATCCCTCCTGTTTATAATCTCTGAGATAGTGTCAGGAAAAGGAAATCCTACAGGTGGGCTGGTTTGTACTACCCAATAGCTCATAATAATCATGTTTCGATAGATTATTCTTGGGACGGGAACTGAAAGCCCTCATCTGCCTAGCTGGTTTTGCCCAACAGGCTATGGTAATAAGGGATTTCTTCATTCATTTTAGAAGTCTTGACATGCCCAGGACCAGTTAACTGGTACGCAGTACAGAGATATAGCAGAATGTAACCGAATAGTAACTGGAATTGGTTCAATTTCTCTAATATAATTCAAGATGAGCTGGGTGAGGTAATATATTTCATTGGATGAATTTCTGTTGGTGAAAGAGACAGCCTTTAGAGCAGGGGTGGGCAAACTGTGCTAGAATGACCAGTGCCCACTATTCCCTCTAAACTGCGCACATGCACACAGATCCTAAACCCTGTGCACACGGCAAAACACCGCATGCACAAAAATTTGCACAGAAGTACAAATATTTGCACAGAAGAATTTTTTTGCACATATGGCCTGTCAAAAATTTGCACAAAATAAATTTTTTGCGCACAGGGCCTGTCAAAAATTAGAGGGAACATTGCCTGTGCCTATCTACTACAGAGGACAACTTGGTTTCATTTTGTGTTTGTGGTTACTGAGTAACATTCTCTATCAGTGAATTTCTTGAGTTTTACCCAGGGAAAAGAGGAAGTGGTATTATACATCGCCATAACCACATCTATTTGGAAGTTATGCACATAACTGCCATTGCAAACAAGATCACTGAATAGTTTTTGGTTCCAGTGGGAAAATGTTTCAATGGTTGTCTCAGACTGAGCAAGGACCTACAGTAATCCCTGAGGCGGCAATGACCCGAGATACATGGGGAGCAGTCTGCTGGTGTTGAATAGAAAAGGTTTAGTGCACTTTCTTCCTTTGCAAGAGCTGGCCCTGACTAGCAATTATCCATCAGGTTCACGGAGCACACCTTTGCTCACTTCTACTGGGGCCTATTACATGGCTGCCATAAGCACTGACATACAATCCACTTTGTATCTCAAGCCACGGAGAGTGTGATGGGGTAAACAAATCTCACACTGGGACAAAAGGGGTTAAAGGACTGTGGCCAGATAGCCCCATTCCTCCAACCCTGCAGAGGATGCTCCAACTGCAGACAGAGTGGAAAAGGGAGCAACCCAGCTAAGACGGCTGTAGAGGAGTACAGACCTACCCTGCAGGCTCCTACCAAAAGGGACTAGAGATGCCTATGATGGAGAACTGTATCCTGAGCTTGGTTGGGATGGCAATTTTGTTTCCTTTTTATCTCCCCACCCACTCCCGCTTCTCTGTATCAGAAGCGGATGGAGCACTGGTAAGAAGAGATCCAGGGAGGGTAACTCAGAGAGTCTGTCCCCTTCTCTAGGGGTCAACACTGCTGACCCTCCTAGGGCCCTGGGTTGGAGCCTGGTGGAGTGGATGGGTCTGAGCTCTCCTACTACTATGCCACAACTGAATGGACGTCAACCACTAGGCTGCCCAGCCCATGGAGTAGGATGGCCAGGTGCCCAGTTTTTAACAGGAAAGTTCGGTCGAGAAGGGGACCCAGCAGCGTCTGGCCACATCTACTTATCGGACACCCAAAGTCTGGTTACTGCAGGCAGAGGAGATGGGGAGACACCAAGTCATCACCCACGCCAGCCCCCACTCATTCTGGGCCACCTCCTGTCTGCACCAGGTGGTTGCAGCTCCCAGCCTTGGCTCCACAGGTGAGTCCCTCATGACCAGGGCAGAGGGAGCAGGAGGGGAAAAGCAGCAAGCGACAGCGGGAGGGGATAAGAGGAGTGGATGGGGGCAGGGCCTGGGGAGGGGGCAGGGGGGGTCCTGAGGAAGAGGCAGGGTTTTGGGAAATAGGCGTGGCAGGGGCAAGGTTTTGGGGGGAAGAGGCGGGTAGGGTTTGGGGGAATAGGTGTGGTAGGGGAGGTTCTGGCACTCCTACTGGAGTGGTTTTTTTTATTATTACCAAGTTGGCAACCCTCCCACCAAGGACCCTACTACTGAGGATTTCGGTGGTGCATATATTAGTGATGTGGCAGCTCTAACCTTTCTTCTTGTTGTATGGGCTTTTGTTAGCATGCAACAGGGTAAGAGTTGGAAGTAATGCTGATTGAAACTGACTTTTTCTCAGTTTTTTTAGGCTACTCCTGCTGGGTGAACTGGCAACATGAGCTTGGGGGAAGCCAGGTACGATGTTAAAGGATAACTGACTACTAAATCTCAAAGTCTGTTCTTTTCTCTGCACTTATCTGACCTGACAGCCAGTGGACAGAACATCTAAGTTTGTAGATTGAATAGCTTAAGGGAGTGAGATTCATCATCATGTTTGACACACCTCCTGTAAACCCAGCTTCTAATATCATAAAATTGGGCATTAGGTTTTGAGAATTGAGAGAGAGGAGGCAACTAAAGAACATAACCACCAACCAGGTATGGATCAATTTTGAAAAATATACAAAATTGCCAACATGCTTTGACTCCCTCTCCTTAATAAGTAATTTTTCTTTCCCCATTTTATATCTCCTATTTCTTCTTTTCTCTGCTTGCTTTCTGTCTAATAAGAGCCTAGCTCAGCTGGCAAAGAGACATCTACCTTTTGTAAAATTACTGTGTCTGACCAGAAAGGTAAACTATAAAAGCAATGCATTAAACAGACTGACACTGATTGTTTGATAGGCCACAGAATGGCTGAGACAACAAGGAGCTACGCCATAGTTTCCCAGCAGCTAGTTTGCAAGTGAAAAAGATATAGGAAGAATGGGATCTCTTATCCCAGAAAAAGTCCTGGTTATTGCTGATGTAGACCAGTACATTTGAAGCTAGTGGCATCTATGGCAATTCATTCTGTCAGCCTGAATTAGATTTTCCTCCAAAGGGTTAAATTGATAGGAAGGGTGGCTGCTGCTCTTAATCTTTCAGTGTTCAAGAGTTGGGGAAATAACTCTTTGCGACACACTGTACCTCAGAATGACACCCTGTAATCTTCATATTCATTATTCATACATGGTTGTGATATTTCATATAGGACATGCCATGTAAGGTATCATATGAAAGTCATGATCTGCTGAAACTGGTTGTTCTAGCCAAATATGTGCATCATTAGTGTGTATAAAATTATGACATTGTGCTATGGTTGTTACTGAAATGTGCTGTTACTTTGCTAGTGACACACAATGAATCCCTGCCCAGGTGGGTTTTGACCACTCATTAATCAACCGTGTGACTCAACTATGCAAGCACCACACAACAGGAACTGATCATTCACAGTGACTTAGGGCTTGTCTACACTGGCACTTTATAGCACTGTAACTTTCTCAGTCAGGGGAATGAAAAAACACAGAGGGTTATAAATTTACACTGGTCAGGCTTCCAATCAGGGCAGGACAGTACAGCTCTGAGGTCCTAGGCTGGGGAACTGGGGGGAACTGGCTAGAACCTCAACTGTTCACAGTTCATGAGCAGCAACTCTCTGCCTGTGAATGTCTGTGTAAGTGCAGTACCTGGAAAAGCTTGCAGCTTGTTACAACACCACAGTGTAAGAGGGAGTCTAGGTTGGTAAATCAAAGGACCCAGCAGTACCGCAGTTCCAGGTTTCACCACGGGGAACCCCTCACACCCTTTCCTGCAAATTAAACATCAGCCTGATTTCTCTTAAAAGTGATGAGTTCTCAGAAATGTCCAGGCCTGATGGCTGCCTTGTCTAGTGGTCTACACAGGGTTGTGGGCAGTCCTTGAAATTCACAACAGTAAAATATTTCACAGACATTTAAAAATGTTTTAAAATAAGCTTTCATGGAGAGTGGGAGGAAACAGAAGATGAAAACAGAATGACCTTTTATTTCCACTTGCACATTTCGGGTATGTCAACCAAAAAAGCATGAGAGTAACTTTACTCTTGTGATAGTACTCTTGTAATAGCACTTGGTGTTCATAGGATTAAGCCTTTCATAAACAGTTCATTTGAAATGCCAAGACAAATCCTCTTACCTCTTGACCACACTCACATGCCATCTGGCTCAGAAGCAGTGAAAAAAAACTTGCATTTTGTAACAGAACTCTACCTATGACTCCCAAGTAAGTAGACATCACCACTGGATACCTCTGAAACAAAAGTAAAGAAAACAAAAGATTTTTATTTTAATATAGATAAAATACATACTATTCTGCAGAAATACCAAAACAGTATTTGGGATATAGGGAGAATGTTTCATGCATTCCCTTTCTTGATGCCTTACCTGCTTTTACTAATCAGGAATTATTGAAGTGTACCACAGAAGCCACCAGAGATACAGTATTGACCTACCGTTACCACAGAGGTAGCTCCTATTCTACCAATCTGGACAACTATTGTAATGTTACATTCCATACCACTGAGTAGTAAATGCTGTCAGATGCTAACTTTCAAGGTACTGTATAGTTTTGACTAATTATATCTTACACCATGAAGCATGTATTGTACTGGTAACATAGTATTCTGTTAGGAAATTTGGAATATATTTTTGTAAAATTAATATTCATTACTTATTAACTTTAATATCTCTTAAAATATTGTTAAAATTCTTTTTGATACCTTTTGGCAAGTCTATACAGTGGCTAATTTGCTAGTCTCCCAAAATTCAGTTTATATTTTTAAGATAAGCTTTAGCTAGTTACAATAATGGCCTTAGTATTCAGAAGCTCACAGGACTGTTGTAAGATAATATTTGTATCATCAATTAATATTATTAAATTCAAGAGATATCAATGGTATTTCTGGTATTGACTCTTGCATGTAGTTAAGTTGAAACAAATAATTTTCAGTATTTTGTACTTGAAAAATGAAAAAGCAGATACCCCACAATGATATCTGAGATTTTTTTAGATATGGGCAAGTGAATTTATTATAATCATGAGACAGAAAACATCTTTAATATCCACATTCAATTTTTTTCAGTCAACAGCTTTTGCTCAAGAGGCAGGCAGACAAAGCCATTGCAAATACATCTATAACTGGGTGAGCCCATTTCTGAAAAAATCTGCTGAACAACAGATATTTATGGACCACTCATGGTCAGAAGAAAAGCTCCTACTCAGACAATCTGTTCATAAGTTCTGGGAGAGGAATAACTTTGATAAAAATGCCATGTTTGATGCACCACTCACAAAGCTGGATTACTTCTTGGCATAGGGGAGATGGCCTTGCTTCTTCCTGCCTGTTTACATAAAAATAGCAGTGGTGTTGTTTGTCATTTGACTGTATAGACTTGCCATGGGTTAGAGACAAAATACTAGACAGGCGAGAAGAATCATCCTGAGCTGTAAAATGTTTATATGCAGAAGGGATTCATCCTTTGTCCACAGTGCTTGTCTGATGATGCTCCAGGTGAGCTCTTCAGCCTTGTTTAGATTCATCTGGCAACAGAGTTAACTTTGGAAGTAGGCGTTCAGAGAAAATCCTTGCATACATGAACTGGATCTCTCCATCACTGAAGCAAAAAGATGACATACTGAGGGATCTGCACTAGCATGTCTATATGGTAACTTGATGGAATGTAGACGGCTTTCAGCCATCCTTGCAAACAAAGGCAAAGTCTGCCACGAGGAGTAACGAACATGCACAATGCCATGTGACGTAGAATTCTTAACTTTATCTTATAGTGTTGTGTGTTCTGTAATTGAATTGTGATTTGCATGATCTTCTTGAATCTGGACTGAGGTGTATAAGCTGATGCTGTGGGGGCCAGAAGAGCACCCATGAATTCTATTTTTTTAATGGAATCAGTACAGGCTTTTCCTTGTATACGCTTTGTCCAAAATGGCCAACACCTGAAGTAACATCATGTAACACATTTCAGGCTTGTTTTACAGATCTCACTGAGATCTCAGAAGTGAGCCAAGTTTAACTAATGTTTCACTGATTTAAAGTTTTGAGATTTAAATGTATTTAAACAAGAACAGATTTTGCTTTTTTTTTTTTTTTTTTTAATGGTGAACAGCGGGGACAGTGCAGACTGCTGGGGGCGGGGGGTGAAGGGGGGGAGTTGTGGTGAAAAACATTAGCTGTGAACTGATATTAAGGCTGAGGTGCCTAATACTTAGACCCATAATATGAGCTGATTGGGTTCTGATGAGACTTGCCAAGAGCAGCAGGGATCAATAGACATCATAAGAAGGTTCTAGTAATGAGAAACAAATGCCTTAAGAATTTATCTAAATTATGTATTTTTCTATAAATCCTGTATTTTATATACAGAAGAGAGTAGAACTACAAATATCAAAGGTAAAATCAATTTAATAGCTATAATTAAATCTGATACTTCATCTATTCTTTATTATACCAGACTCCCAGGGGGATGTACTTGATGACTTGAATTTCTTCTATTTTATGTTAATATACTACACACTTCATAAAATGTAATAAAAACTGCCCCAAATAAAATATTTGAATTTGTAACATTGAATTCATAAGGGCAGAGGTGAAAGAGTATAGTGGTGTATATGTTCATTTGGAAAGGCAAGAAATAAACCTGTGAAATCACATGAAATATTCCAGTCACATTTCATTTTCCAGTAGTTGCTTTTTAAAATTAAATCCATTACTTACTTAATATTGGTATCTGGGTACAAACTTATGGAAAATAAGTTGAAAGCAAATACATTTGCCATGAAAAACTAAAGTAGTTTTAAGAGAATAATTCTTACCTCTCCATCTATAATCCCCCTAAACACAGATGGCAAAAGAGGTTGAAACATTTGAGGCCCCAATGTTGGGTTTACTTTTAGGACATTTTCCACAACCTAAGAAAACAAAAACAAACAAAAACATAAAAACAAGCAAGAACTACACTGAAAAACTACAATGGAAGCTCCATGATTTATGCATATTAATATCTATTAGTCTGGGTGATATAGAAAGTGGGCTATTTTTTAAACTATAAAAAAATAGACATTTACAATACTCTTCAGACGTGTGCAAACCTTTAAATGATATGAACTGCATTCATAAATATTCTGCTAAACTGAACTGTATAATTAAACTAATACATATATTAGCAGCTGATCTGCGGCGTTTTGCTGTTTCTAACTGATTTGCATTTGGAACAGAGAAAAAATTTTGAAGACTAAAGTAGAAAGTGTTTCAACTTCACGTGTTTGAAGACTAAAGTGTTTCAACAATTCCTGTTGAAAAATTTCAGTGAGGAATGGCTAAGCCCTTTTCTTTTCTAAATGGAGTAACTAAGCTTCTTTCTACTACTCTAACCATAACTTTTAGAGCAGCAGCTCAAAACAGCACAGCTTTGAGCAATGTCTCTCCTTTAAATATCTCGAGCCAGATTCTCTGCTGTGACTGTGATCAGCTCAGGATACAAAGAGGGTGTAGGGATGGCCATCAAAGCCAATTACTACTCCTTCACTTTCTGATCAGCCCCAATCCAGTTTAGAGCAGTTCTAGAGGCTGCTCTAACTTGTGCCAATATGCAATGGGCCCCCCAAAGGTTCATCTGGCAGTGAGGATACCCAAAGTGCAGCACAATCTAGCCAAGACTCCCCCACACCCAATGCACAGAGATTAATACTTCAGGTCTGCATCTGCTGGAAGCCTCCTTGTGGTGGGAGAATGAGCCGTTGCACAGATTATACTCTCTTTCTACCACCGTAGCAGGATAGAGTGGAGGAGAGAATCTTGCCCTTCCATCGCCAAATCTTTCATTTTTCTAGCTATATTCAAGTGGCATTTGATTTCTTGGGGATCCTAATCAGTTGGTGCTGCAGTCATGAGCCACCTAGGAACCATAACTGAGGTATGACTCCTGGGGCACCTTAAAGACTAACTGAAATTTTCTCAGAGCATGAGCTTTCGTGGGCTAATACCCACTTCGTCGGATGCATCCGACGAAGTGGGTATTAGCCCACGAAAGCTCATGCTCTGAGAAAATTTCAGTTAGTCTTTAAGGTGCCACAGGACTCTTTGTCACTTCTGCAATTCCAAACTAACACGGCTACCCCTCTAATTCTTGAGGTATGACTGTCAGCATCTCCCCTTTTCCCCTATCCCAGGCTACCGTAGCAAGGGAAGCCATTTAAAAACCATCTGGGCTGCAATCTGTTCCTCCTGTGGCTCTCAAATCCCAACAGTGACGGAGGGTGGCCAATGAACTGCTTACTGGAACTGTTCAAAGAGCTATGGGATCCCATCAGAATTGTTGTTGGGGCTGTAAGAAGGCAAAGAGAGGCAGGTGGGAAAACAGTGTCCACTACCTTCTCCCAGGGTACGCCTACATTGCAATTAGATACCCACAGCTGGACCGTGCCAGATGAGTTGGGTTTGTTGGGCTCAGGCTAAGGGGCTGTTTAATTGTGGTGTAGATATTTGAGCTCAGGCTGGAGCCCAGGCTCTAGGACCCTGTGAGGTGGGAGGGTCCCAAAGCTTGGGTTGCAGCCCAGATCCGAACATCTCCACTGCAGTTAGACAGCCCCTTAGCCCAAGCACAGTGAGCCTGAGTGAGCTGGCATGGGTCAGCCATGAGTTTTTAATTGCAGTGTAGACATACCCTCAACAGTGAGATGGTTGATTCAAGTACTTCACTTTAAAAATCACAAAGCCCAGCTCAGGAAACATATTTTCAATTAATTATTAAATACATTTTTTTTTCTGAATAGAAGTACTCTCGAGGGCCACAATTTAGCATCTCTAGGCTCAAAAGTGGCCCCCAAACCACAGGCTGCATACCCCCAGCCTAGGTACATTAAGTGACAAGTACTGTATGCAGAAAATTGTAGACAGCTCCGCTTCTTCTTCCAGGCACTGTACTTCGGTATGCCTTTGTCTGCCAAATAAAAAAGGCCTCTACTGTCGGAAATCATCTCCCCATATAGCTTTTTTGGGGGAGGGAGATAGGGACTGTAGTGAGAATGAAAACAAAGCTTCTGCAGTATTTTGGTACCAAAAAGGAGCTTGTTAACTTTCAAGTTCCATCATGAATACTTCAAAACAGAAAATGTTTTTCTTGGCTTTCCTTGGGGCAAAACATTGCAATTTTTTTTTATCATAAATAGTACATCACAATGAGAAATCAGTTCATTACGGAATTCTGCTATATGAATAATTATGTTGTATTAATAAAACTGAATGCAAGTCAAACTAAGACTTAAGAGACACAGTTAAAGCTCCTAGCAAAGACATCTTTTTTTCAAAACAGTGACAGTAATAAACCATAATTATTCTAACATCTGAATTGCACAGTGTGAATCTCTATTTTCTTCCAAGTTTCCTCAAAAGGCATATTTAAAGTGTCAATGTGTGTATTTTTAGATCTCAGAAATGAATTTATCCAGATTTGTTTTTCACAATATCTATTTGGAGTTCCCAAAAGCTTTATTAAAAAAAAAGTAACATCAATGAACCTAATAATGCAATTTACAAAACAGCTATTTATATTACAGTAGCAACTAAATACCCTAACCAAGATTGTACAAGGCACTGTACAAATGCAAAGTAGGAGATAATCCTTATCTAGAAGAGTTTACAGTCTAAATAAACAAGACAAAGGGGCTGGGAGAAAGAGTATTATTCACTTTTGTAAAGATGGGAAACTGTGGCATTGAGAAATTAAATCAGTTGCCCAAAGCCAAATAGGAAATCTGTGGTAGCACGAGGAAATTAACCAAGACCTCCCAATTCTTAGTCCAGTACCTAAATCACAAGACCATTCTTCTGCTCTAAACAGTCCTCACTGAATGCACCATCTACAATCACTGTCTGGAGTCTCTCTCTCTAATTCTATCTTAGACTCCTGCATGCCATTGAAAGTGCTTTTGCCAAGTCTTTTATGAGCTCTGGCAGCTAAAGCTCAGAAGCAGTACTCTATCCTCATCCTCCTTGATGTGTCAGTCACCTTTGAAACCATCAACAATGCTTCTCTTCTTGAAATCTTGTCCTCCCTTCACTTCCATTACTCCATCCTCTCTTGGTGGTACTCCTACCTCTCTCCTCACTTCTTCAGTGTGTTGTTCAGAGGATCCTCCTCATCTGTCCTTCAACTTTCTGCCAGGATTCCACAGGGCTCTATCATTAGTCCCCTTCTTCTCTCCCTTTACACCTTATCTCTGGGAAATCTCAATTCAACTACCATTTCTATACTGATGACTCACAGATCTACCACTACTCCAGACTTATTTCCTTCTGTCCAAACTAAAATCTCGGCTTCCCTCTCTAACATCTCTTTGTGGATGTTTAGCTATCATCTCAAAATTAACATGGCTAAAACAAAGTTCCTAATCATCCTCCTCAAGCTCTCCCTGCTATCTCCCTTCTTGATCAGTGTGGATATCACCACCATCAGGTCCATAACCTGGGCATCATCTTCAACTCCAAAATATCTCTAGGTCCTCACATTCAGGCTATGTTTCTTTCTCCATAACATCTCTAAGATATGGCCTTTCTTAATCATCCATCTAGCTAAAAATCTTGTCCAAACTCTCATCTCATATCTTGACTAATGGAACACCCTTCTCTCTGGGTTTGACAAAGGCAATCTAGCCCCACTCATCTCCATTCAGAATGCTGCTGCAATGATCATTCTCCTACTGTGTCTCTTTGACCATGTCACTTCCCTCACTGCATCCCTCCACTATCTTTCCCTTCTCTACTATATCAAACAAAAGCTGAGTGTATTCACTTTCAAGGCCTTTTACAGTCAATTTTAAGGTTACCTATCATCTCTCATTCACTACAGAGTTGTCAAAGCTTGCTTCCAATTAGCCTATGACAACAGCCTTCTTTGCCTGTTTAGTAAATTTTCAAACAAGCACCCTTGTGCCTTCTCCCATGCTGTCCCACACACTTGGGAAGCACTGTCTGTAAACATCTGCAAAGCTATCTCATTATTCACCTTCCAATTCCTCCTCAAAACTCTGCTTTGCCACAGTGCCTACAAAACACTTGACAGTGGTTAAGATGTTGGTGTGTTGTGACAACTGCCTATTATGACCAGTACTGTCTCATTGTTCTCTTATACTCCTCCAGCTGTGTCCATCTGTTGTCTCTTGTTTTATATTTAGGATTGTAAACCCCTTGGGGCACTTTTTTTATACAGTGCCTATGAACTATGTTAGAACTTCTTGTGGTAAGGTAATAGAGAATCTACACACATCACCTCATGCCTCCGCCCCAAAATTTTTCTGATATTTCTCACTTGGTTGTACATATAGTTAAAATAATTGAACTGGGTGACATTTTTGCAGGCTTACAGTATCCTAAAAAGTGCAACTAAAATATGCCATATTTAATATTACATTTACAGAAAGAAAGCATCCACATGATAAAATAGTTTTCACTACCCACATGACCAAAGAATTAGATGTATGGAAAGAGCCCTAAGATTTCTGCAGTACTAGACATAGTTAGTTACCTTTTAATATGTCAATGAGAAACATTCGTTATTTATTATGAAATAATCTAAGTTAAGAAATATTTTAAGCAATTTTAGAATTAAATAAAGCTTCTTAATCTTACACTTTTATACAAATCATGAAAAGCAAAATATTCTAAAACTATAACTAAATTCAGAACCAAGTTTAGAAATGAAATAATAGCAATTTTCTAAAATGTATTTGGACTTGTGAATTTTTTTTTTTTTTGCATTTTCTTTTTTAGTTAACAGTGATGTATATCCTCTATATTATACTCTAGGCTATTTTGTACTAAATATTTGCCTATTTAAACCTATGTCCACTTCACACAATATCCCTTTCCTATCTGACCTGTGTTTATAATCAAATGCAATTCTGCTTAGTTTCCTGCAGATTCCAAGATGTCACTGCTAGCCATAAATTAAATACAACAGTGCTGACCTCAAGGTCTTTCTTTGAATGTGGAACATCCCAGTGAGGTGAACTGCTAATGTAGACTTAAAAAAAAAAAAAGTATAAATAGCACAACTATCTAGCTTTCATGAGTTCTCTCTCATCAAACCCAAATGAAAGTAAAGGCAAGCGTAATTAGGTCCCAGAGATTTCCTGAGTACAACAGCTTTATGATAGAATGGCTGGCGACTCACAAATTTGTCTCTACAGTTTAAAAGTATTGCTGCTAGGCTATGGAACAAACCAATCCAATTATTTTAAGGTCACATTACACTCACTGGGCAAGCTGCCTGTACAGTTAAGTGACCGGGAAAAAAATCTCATGACCATTTTAATCCAGCTCCATCAGTGCAAAGGACGGATGTGTGTGAAACATCTGGGGAAAGGGATGTGAGGAGCATGACCAGAGCACTAGAGCTGGTGCCTTTATGCTACACCAAGATAGGCCTGAGCAGGGAACAAGGATTGGGGGAGACAAAAAGGTAGCTTAGAGCCACCTTTGCCTCTCACCCTGAGCTGTGTTAATTGACCCACACTTTCTTTGCAAGTTCTATGTATGATTCTTGCTTTTATGGGTCAGTGGCTTAATAGCATTATTTCAAGACTGCTTCCAACTATCAACAAAAAAAGGAGAAGAAGAAAAATAAGTCCCATTACTGAAGTGAAGCCTTGTATAGTCATATTTGTATTAAAGAGTAGATGCTTATTAATAGCTAAACTCTTAAAATGGCCCAGTGATGATACAGCGTGGTATGCTTCTTACAATGGGGAACTTCTGAAGACATTCTACAACAGAAAATTATTAATTTAAATCTTGATCTTTACAACATCACTTGGGGTTTCTGCTGCTGTGTTTTACTTTCCCTCTCTAGGACTTCTATCCTCTAATCCAGGGGTCTTCAAACTTTTTCCTCAGTGGCCCCTTCTCACCGAGGAAAACGTCGTGCAGCCCCCCAGGGGTATGTTCACTGAAATGCTGCCGTGGAAAACGAAAGCTTCTGCTTTCCGCGGCGGCATTTCGGCAGTACTAAAATAATCCGCCTGGGATATCAGCGGTCTCCCGGGTGGGATCAGTGGCAGCACCGGGGTCTCATGCACCCCCAGGGGTGGTCTTGCACACCCCTGGGGGTGCGCGCACCCCAGTTTGACGACCACTGCTAATCAATACTTTAACCAACAAGTAGCATCAGACTCACCATAAATAACAGTGTACAGAAAATCAGTCAAATCCTAAGAAGGATATTTGACCATTATACCTTTACCACTACATGACTGATAATTTTCTGTTAAGAGAGACAAGGTGCTTGAGGTAATATCTTTTATTGGTCTAATTTCTGTTGGTGAAAGACAGATTTTCAAGCTACACAGAACTCTTATTCAGATTTTTCTGTTACACATCACAGGTTTCAGAAATTCATTTACTGTTTCTTCTAAAAATCCCAAATCTTTCCTGTTCAATTTCTGTATTACAAAAGACGTCATAACTAAATTTACTAATATAATTTTGAGTGAGCATGTTAAACTTTGTATGATCAAAATGTCAAAAAACCAAAATGAACAAACAAACACACAAACCAACCAACCAAACACCCTGTGCTTTCACTAGTAATTACTACTTGAAACAATGAGAGGTTTTCTTCTATCAGGCCCCTTGAGCATTAAGGTGATTCTAAGAGCTAAATGCTATATCTAAATGTGTTATGAAGGCCTGTTCTTTGTAATAAGTTACTGATTTTTTTTACTCACTTTAAGTGGAAAACCAAAAATGAAAATATACACTACCTTCAGCACTTGAACTTGACCTTCAGTAGTTATGTCCTTTAAAAGCTCACAAAATGATCGGCATAGGTCACCTGAATACACCTGAAATTAAATGAAAACCAACATGAAACATTTGTTATCTGCATTAAATGAAGAGAAAAAAAAATCCCTTAAACCTTGACATATTATGAATTCAGTAATCAATTTTATTTACCATTATAATTCCTAGTGAAACTAATTCTGTCATAAGATGCAGCAAGACATACATTTAAACTCCATTCTACATTTGTAGGAAAATGGTAGTTATTTAAAAGTTATAATCTACTGCATATCCACAAAAAATCCAAAATGACCAGCTAGCATCTTAGAATTTTTTTAAAAGATTGCTGAGAATTGTGATTATTTCATCAATTTGCATCACATTTTTTGTATCTCACTCTCCCCTTCTATGCATTTCTTTTTTTTTTTTTGCTATCAGTACTTCCATGAGAGTAGGATCTTTGTTGTTTCTAAACTAATCAGTTGTTATTTATATGTAATCCAAAAAACTATCAAATCTTCTGTATTACTATTAACTTCTCCAAACAGCATTATGATTTAATCACAGTTAGGCAGTGAAAAAAAGCCATACCTTACTTGTTTGGATATTTCTTAACCTGTATAAAGAATAATGCTGGAGATCAGGAAGGTAATTTTGCCTCTGTGTTTGTTATATGTGAGATCACTACTGGAATGTGCTTACTTCTGGTGTCCACACTTTAAAAAGTTAGTTGAAAATTGGAGGGACCTCTGAACAGCACTGCAAGAATGATCTATGGTCTGGAAAATATTCTTTATCATAAGACTAAATAAGCTCAAACTATTTTAGCTTCTTAAATAAAAAGTTGAAAGATGACTCGATTACAATTACCTATACAAGGAGAAGACATCTGGTACCAGACGACTCTTTAATCTGGCAAACAGGCTAAAAAAAAATCCAGTGGCCGAAAACTGAAGTTAGAAAACTCCAAATGTCTTGCCCTTGAATCTTCAGAGATGGAGACACTTTGTGTAGAACAGCAAGGGAAAGAAAATCCTTGACCCCTTACAAGGATTGCCCCCTTGTTTTTCCTTCTGTTCTCAGTGGCACTCATCGTCCTCGTGAGTTTGAGGAGAGAATGAAGGAGGCTCTTTGGTTGATCTGCTGGCGTGGCAGAAGTCTGATGGTTCTCTGGCACCTAAAAGCTCCTACATATCTGCATCACTTTTGAAAGTGGGATTAAAGCATTTTTGAAAATTTTGTCATACATCATAATGGTTCCTTCTGCCTTAAAGTCTGTAATGATCTCTGTAAAAAAAAGAGAGAAAATGCCACCAAGGGCCTGGTTCTGTCAACTTTGCTCACAGTGCTCAGACAGTAGCCCAAATCAATGGAACATTGCTCAGATAGTAGCCCAAATCAATGGAACTACTTGGTGAATAAGGTACTACTCACTGTGCACACGAGTGACAGAATCTGACCTCCAGATACTATAGTGAGGGATGATTTAAAATTAATGTGATAATAGCAGTAGTAAGTATCAGGAACTGATAAACCAAGAGAAACAAAGATTGTGTTTTCAAGCAAATGTCCAGGATAATATAAGCCAGCAGATGGCATGCAACTATGAGATGGCATGCAAACAAGGATCAATGATCTGTTCTAGAGGGGTAAGAAGCCAGAAGATTCCAGGACAGTTGGGAGGAGCCAAGTGGGAGAGGGCCTTGGTGGAAGGGAAGAAAGATGGTATTGTCCTGGATGTGGGGTGAGGTCAGGATACAGGACTGTGATGGCCACTGCTAGACTGGGACTGGTGGTAAGCACTTTGGACTTAGGCATGTCTGTGTGTCCCCCAAGGGAAGGTGAAATACAAGTAGCTGAGGTGTATCCTATCCCATCAGTTTGGAGGTCCAGCCTGAGCAGACACTGAGCAGCTACCTTGCTAGGCTATTGCATCTCAGTTCTTTATATATCACTTGTGGGATCAGAGGCCTTACGTGGATGATGGAGTTGGATACTTCTAGAGGCAGGAGACTGGATTGTGCTTTTTTTTTAAAAATATATATATATATATATATTTTTCACTGTTGCTGTTGAATTCCTCTTGGTCCTCTACCACATTCTGGCCGATTGATCTGTACCCATTTCCTTGCCTAATATTCTTTTATATAAATGGTCTCAGAACTCCTATGTGTGCAATTGGGTTTTGTATCAGGGGCTTCCACATGAACATAAACAAACAGGGTCTATGCTCAAAGAGGAAAAAGGTGCATTAGGACATCTACCAGCACCTGTGTCCAGATGGAATGGGGTGTGTGTGTGTGGGTGGGTGGGTGTGTGTACAAAAACTGGTGACAGAGGTTGGATTGTGGGGTTTATCCTGCAAGTGAGGCAAGTGAATGTCTGTGATCCAGACCATAAGGGAAAAAATAAACTGCTCTGTTAACTGTAGAGATTTATTTATTTAATTTGTTAATCTATGTTCAAAGTGTTTACTACCAGTCCCAGTCTAGCAGTGTCCATCACAAGTCTTTTTTCCCCAGATTTACGCTCACCTGCATCCAGGGCAACACAGTCCTCCTTCCTTTCTTCAAGGCCCCCATCCACAAAGTCTTGCCATGGTGGTGCCCTTTGCACTACCTCTCCCCTGGCTCCTCCAAAAAGTCCTGGAATCCTCTGACGTCTTGACCCCCTAAGACAGTGGCTTTCAACCTGAGGTTGTACTACCATAGAGCAATAGTTTTCAACTTGTGGCCCATGGGAGTCCACACGCTATGCCTAAGATTTCCAAAGAAGTCCACACTCCCATTAAAAAATTTTTAGGGGGCAGCAAACGAAAAAAAAATTAAAATCACTGCCCTAAGCCATTGAGCCTCCAGGACTTGGCTTCTTGCACTTGGGTACCATCTACTGGCTTATTACAATAATAATAAATAAGGAGGAAAACTGAAAATCAGCAAAGAAGGAAACTATGACATTGATTTTGCAATATACTTCAATTAAATACAGTACAAAAATTCAGAGTTGTTTTATTCCTTTAAATTACAGGAGGTGTGACAATACAGGTATTTTTCATGCTGGCCTATAGAACTAGTCCATAGGCTAAGAGAAGCAAGATACATTTTTCAAAAGCTGCTGAAAACACTGTAAACCATATTGTCTCATATGTAAACATGTTTATCACTGAACAGAAGCGGTGATCAGATAATCCAGGAATCTACGAAAGAAAGCCTTCAGAAAGGAGCAGCAGTCAATCAAAACTAGTAACAGACATAGTACTGAAAGAAACAAGTGGAACTATTTTAGTTTGATTCAATCAGCTCTAAAAGGTCTTGCAGTCAGGTCAGCAATGATCACAGACCACTGTGGCAGCCTGGCCTCTCTCCGTTGCCCTGAGATTGTTGGTCACAACTACAAGCACTCTTTCTGTGCCATAGGGTGGTCAAAGCTGACCTGATGAAATCCAAAGAACCTATGAGTGCCATATGTTGGAGTTGGTCAACAATCACCTTCTCGATATTTTCCAGAAAACAGAGACAAGAGGCAACAGTGTCCACAATTGATTTCCTGGGCAGTGTGATGGGGTTTTGCCCTCCACCAAGCACAGGAGGGGTTAAGGTGGCTGGATGGGCCAATTAATTCCCCAGACGAACCTGGAGGAGAAGCCAGGGAGTAGGGATTAATTAGATGAGATTCAGCTGGACAGAAACAGGCAGAGCCTGTATAAAGCCCAGTAGCTGAGAGCAGCTTGGGGCTGCAGGGAAGTAGTCCACCGTCACTCCCTGGGAGAAGGGAGTTTGGACTGGCAAACCCAGAAAAGGGGGAGAGCCAGAAAGGAGGAATAAGCAGCAAGGAATAAGATAGTGCAGACCGTGGCTACTGAAAAGAGGGCCCCTGATCTGGAGCCTGGAGCAAAGGATGGACCCAGATCCCCCTACCAGCCACTGGGGATGTGGCACAGGCCAGGCAGTGGAGAGTAGACTGCCTAGGATGGTTTGCCCTGAAATACTGTGTTACTCCAGAAGGGGAGGACCATAGTGACCTGTCCTCAGAACCAAGTCATGAAGAAAGAGCACCTGCAGTTGCAGAGATGGGTTGAGAGACTGATAGAAGAGGGAACAGCACCTGGAAGGACTTAATGCCCAGAGCAGCCACGAGGAGGTGCTGTAGTGGTGAGTGGACCCTGTGATAGGCAGATGGCTGACCACAGCTTGTTTGAAAGTTCTTGGCAACTTGCTCCTTCTGAGGTAGGAATTAAAAGTCCCTCTAGTTTAGAGGCTCGTTCATTCCTTCACTAGCGAGGAACAATGGTCCACTCCACAGTAGTGTGGGTGGACTACATGCAACACCATTAAAATTCTTAAGTATACAAGATTCTGTCATTCTCATTTGATTTGTATTAGCAGTGTACCAAAGCTTAGAATCTGGACTGATAGCTGTAAAAGGCAGATTGATAAACCTGAAATCTTTTACTTCCAGTTTGAATTTTCAGCTAGTGTAAAATGCAGCTGTTCTGAAATATTATTTGGCTGGAACTGAGCATAAAGTCAAAGAGTGGATAATATGCATTTTTAAATAATCAGAGTTGTGTCTTTATGGGTTTATTGTTTTCTCCATCTTTGTCCTTTCATTTTCTCTTTTTATCTCTAAGGATTTTCTTTCCATTTTTTTCCTGCTTTTTGTTCATTCTGTTTTAACTTCTGAATTTTTCCTGTACAGCTCTCCCTCCTTCCCTCCAATTCAGCATCCCTTTTTCTCCGGCCTCTGCAGTCCCTTTGCCTCCTATAGTGTTCCATTATTTCAATCTCAATTCAAATTTCATCAGTCACCTATTTAGATTTTCTTCTGTTCTGTAGATTACTTAATTCTCTGTAATATGTCTCTTTTTCTCCCTTCAGCTGGGCCTCAGCAGATCCCTCTTATTTATCTTTCACAAGTACTGTATAATTAAAATATATATATTAAAATGGTGAACCCACAGCTTCACAGAATAGTAACAATTTCCCCACATACCTGGAGAAATTCAGAAGATGATAAAAAAATATAAGCATTGATGATCTTAAAGCAGGTTCTGAGGTTTTCTGAACTTAGCTCTGCAAAAATAAGGAAGTGTCAGATGAGTCAGTCTTTGCCAACAAACTATTTTTACAAGGATTTAACTAAAACAATTAACTTTTTAAACAATTAGTCATATTTACATTTGTGTGATATTTGTTTGCTTTATTTTCCTTTTATTGTTTTGTTATATCACAGAATTACTTACCTGGTTGGGTATTTTTTTCCAAATTAGTTAGTAATTACAGAGCCATACACCTGGATTCATACTCCCAATACATGGATGATAAACTTTCTACAGCAAAAACTTTGGGAAAAGCCACCTTGACAGCAAATGGTATATACCCATTAATTGAGGGGAATTAAGTCTGTCTCTAATATCTCATTCTATTTTTGAGTGAAATATTACTACAAGCATTACAATACATCAACTGAGGGGAAAAGGCAGATGGGTGAGTAGAAATGTTTGATAAATTATTACCCTTTTAGTGTGATATTTTTCACAAAGGAAAATAATTGAAGTTTATTTATCAGTAGAATGATTGCCTTTGTGCATATGCACAACTGGAATCTGTGTGGCACTTCCAAACTTAGCAGTGTCCATTGAGGCCACACACACACTAGTCTGGGGGAATTGTGCACATCTGCAGATGCGCAGAATTCCTCTGTCCTGCATAATTTTGTATTTTCCCCCATGAAATACATTTTGCCTAAAGTGCTGCAGTTCTGCCTTTTGCCCATGAAAAATCACTATGATGTCAGAACAGCCCCTATTGGGCAAAAGGAGGAACTGCGGCACTTCTGGAACAGAATGTATTTTCTATTGGGAAAATAAGGTATGCCCAGTCCTGCAGAATTCCCCCAGAAGTAGAAGTTCATCACAGCACCCTGCCCACAGGGTCAGGTTTGCACGGAGTGAGGCACACAGGACTTTTGGGGGGGGGTGTGTGTGTCACGGACTGAGGTTCAGAATGGCTAGTGGAGGGGACAGACTGAGGCATGGGCTCAGGAGCTCATGGGGTGACAGCATTAAGCCTGGGGACAGAAAACGGGGGTTACAGAGACCCATGGAGTTGAGGGCTGCGGGGACAAGGGCAGATGTGCCTGACTAAATGAGAGAGGGTTGGGGTCAGCCAGGGACTGCATCAGGGGAGGCTTCCCAACTCCTTAGGAATCCCCGTCCCCCTGGTCCTCCCAAAAAACCCCTACCATCGACACCTAACACCCTCCATGTTCAGTCCTAGTCTCCTTCCTTCTCCCTTAGCTTCCCCATTAACCCTTGCTCCTCCAAGCCTTTGCTCTGTTTCTGACAGGCACAGGAAATACAGTTCATTAGTAAATGAATTACTAATCGTTCTATATTAATATGCCTAGTAAGGAATCTATTTGTAAAAAAAAAATTACCAGAATTTATTTGTTGGTTTGTTAGACATACTTGCTGACAGATATTTTCAAATAAATTAACAAAATAATCGAAACTGACATGATTATATTGTGTTATTTTGACAAATACAATTTTCAAATATTGTGTGCAGAATTTTTAATTTTTTGGCACAGAATTCTCCCAAGAGTAACACAGGCATTGTAGCAAAGTGAAAAATAACAGTTTCAATTGCCACGCCATTCCTTCAACTTATTCAGGAATCCATTTAAGAATCACCAAAAAAAATGAATGAAGAGGGTGGAATTTATACATGCAGTCTTCTTGAACTACAGTTACTGGTAAATAATCTCTCTCTCTCCCCTTTCAAAAGGTATCTATAGATTAAGAAGCAATGATAAACACCTTATACAAAGTGGATCTGAGCAGAACTAGTGACACAAAGAGTGCAGCACTGCTCTTCCAAACTGAGCTTCAGAGCTGTCTGTCAAGTCAAGAGAGAATACTGAATAAATGTACTGAGCTTCAGGTAACTGCCTTGCAGATTTCAGTGACAGACACATTCTAGAGATATTAGAGAGACTTCAGGTACTGATAGCCAACAGATTTGTATGAGACACGCTTTGAAGAGAAAAGGAACAAAGGGGAAAAACAAAACCAAGCGAAACATAAAAATGTGATGAAAAGTTTCAATAAAAAGCTTCACTAAAACAACAGCTCCATTATGCAACATCTTCAATTAAGTCATGCATAACAGACACTTATATTGTACAATTCAGAGTTACCACCTGGCCTTCATTTTCTCCCAATCTTTGGTCTTTTATGATCTTTAGATACAAATACAATCAAACCTAGAAGTGACTCATTGATTTTCATAGTGATTTTAACTAAGCTTTGGATCAGGAATAATGGCAGTTTTAAAATAAAGTGCACATTTCAGTCTGATATTTTATTGAGTCACCAAATGATCCAATTTTTTACTTAGGGGCTTTTGCCCATGTAAAGCAGCCTCCTCCTGATTTTCACAGAGATCCTCAAGCAAACAAAAGGTCCTCAACCTTTTTCTGGGTCTACTCCAGATATTAACAGCCAACCACATCTCTAAGAATCCATTTCTGAGACAGCAGCCCTCACCACTGAGACTCTCACTTCATACACGTTTGCGAAGTGTAAGCCTACAACTCAGACTGCCCTTTGGCCACGTAGGCCAGGCAGGTAAGGTAGCAGTTGTACATTGGCAAATTATTTGACAGAAGATTGGCATTAAACCTCAGGGTTCTGGGTTCAGTTTGTCCATCCCCTAAACCATAGCTGCTCCTCATTCACTAAGCTCTTGTGTGGAGGTGTGAAACCACTAGAAATATCCTTGAGCAAAATGTACTCTCTTTGACCACTTAAGGGTAGGGGAAGCGGAGAAGTATGATTTAGTTACACATCTTTCAACAAATCAAAATGATGATGCAACCAAACAGCAATTTTACTCAAAAGACTCTCTTGATCCAGGTGCCTACTGATCTTTGTTCTTGCAAGTGTCTACATTGGCTACACTTGGATGACTAACCACAGGTGGCTCCAAGGGTGTTGAAATGAAGACCAGATCTGCCTATGCTGATTTATGTAATCTGATCACCCCAAACAACACTTTCATGGTACAGATAACTCACAGACTTTAGTGCTGAGTATACTGAATTGTGCATCAGAGACCATATCATCCTCTTTGAAGCAATTTCAGATGCATATGAGGGAAGCCTATTTTTCACACCAAATGTGTTAACAGACCTGTCCTTTTGCTACATATTCAAGACTTAAGGACAATGCTAAATGATTTAAAATCCAAAACTAGATTACTTAGATCTCTTCTTTCACTCTCCATATCTGAAATAACAACATCTTGACATGGAGGTGAGATGTGAGAGGAAGCCAGAACAGACTTATGTTTAGAGCCAATCGGTGTAGTGTATTCAGGTTGAATTCTAATTATTAAATTTTAAAACGATGATAGTTTAGATCCAGATGATTTAAAAATCAAATTAAATACACACTGAATAGAACATATTTTTAGTATTTTTCTCTTTAGGGAACCATTAAATGTTAAAAAGGTAACAATCACTCTTAAAAGGCATTCAAATAATGCAAAAATATGACTATGAATCACAATGTAAAGGAAATCATTAAAAAAATCTTGCTGGTTACTTTTAATCATGCCTTGGTATTACTCAGTAAAGTAGATCTATGTATAAGTCACTTACAAAACTCCCTATGCAACATGGGAGAGGCTAGGAAACTGAGAATGGTTATTTCTCTGGGCTGTAAAATTGCACCTAGGAATGGAGGTCAAGTCCGCTAGCAGGAATGTTTGGTAGCTAGACGGGCAATCAGCACTTCTTGGGAAAAATCACAAGAGAAAACAACAAATGGGTTTGGAGGTATAGGTGCTTGAAGGATTCCTGGTGGGTTAGGAATCAGATGAAAGAAGGGCAAGAGCTTGTACAGTGAGCATTAAGTACAAAACTTAACACCACTGCAATGCAGTTTATAGGCAACATTTTCATATGTAGTCATTAATCAAAGCAAGCACAAAACTTTGCAGTAAATCTGCTGATATCTATCAACACACTTCTTGATAACCAGATGCATATTTTGCACAAAGAATCTTTAATTCTATTTATGCCACTCCTTTACATCTTTACTGAAGGAAAACATACTACCATAAGGAAAAACATATTTATACATATTACAGATCAAGATTTTTAAACAAAAGGTGACTAAAGTTAAACTCGTAAATCCAATGGGAGCTATCGCTCAGCTACGGAAACTTGAGTGAACTTTTAAGGCATAAGGGCTTAGGAGCATAACTTTATGCACATATTTCTGAAAATCTTGGTCTAAGTATTTATTGTGTAATGGATTAACTTTTAAATTTCATCTGAGTGATGACTTCCCGAAGCACAGACAAAACTGACCTAAAAATCAGAAAGGAATCCTACAAAAAGTGAAAAAATGGACACAAGAATAGCACAAGCATATAAGAACAAAATCAAATAGGCTGAGAACTTGTTTACACTTAAAAGACTGCAGTAGCACTTCAGTGAAGATGTTACCTACACCAACAAGAAAGCTTTTCCCATTGGCGCAGGTAATTCACCTCCCTGAGGGACAGTGGTTATGTAGATGGGAAAAGTCCTCCTGTTGACACAGTGCTGTCAAACCGGGAAATAGGTCAGTATAAGTGTGTGGATTTTCCACACTGCCGAGCAACATAGTTATACCAATATCAATTGCTAGTGTATACCAGGCACAAATGGAGATACACCTAACAAGAGAAATAAAAGACAATAAGAAGAGGTTCTTTAAAAACATTAGGAGCAAGAGAAACACTAAGGAAAGTGTAGGTGCTCTACTTAGCAGGGAAGGAGGCTAATAACTGATAACATTAAGAACACTGAGGCGTTTAATGCCTGTTTTGCTTCGGTCTTCACTAAAAAGATTAATGGTGACCAGATATTAATATTAACAAGTAGGGGGAAGGTATGTAATCCAAAGTAGGGAAAGAACAGTTGAAAGAATATTAAGATCATTTAGATATATTCACGGCAGCAGGTCTTGATGAAATTCATCCTAGGCCACTTAAAGAACTAGCTGAAGCCATCTTGGAAGTGTTAGCAATTATCTTGGGGGGAACAAAGACGATCTGGGGAATTTCAGTCAGCCTAACTTTGACCCCTGGAAAGATACTGGAACAAATTAGTAAATAATCAATTGGTAAGCACTGGGATGATAGCCAGCATGGATTTGTCAAGAACAAATCATGCCAAACCGGATTTAGTCAACTGAACCTAAAGAGTCTCTCCCATCTTTTGAGATTTGAGGCACCCCTCTAATCTTTGTGAGTACTAATAATAATCTAGGCCTGTCAAGTGATTAAAAAAATTAATCACAATTAATTACACTATTAAACAATAATAGAATACCATTTAAATATTTTTGGATGCTTCTACATTTTCAAATATATTTATTTCAATTATAACATAATACAGAAAGTGTACAGTGCTCACTTTATTTATATTTAAAAATATTTACAATGTACAAAACAAAAGAAATTGGATTTTTCAGTTCACCTAATACAAGTACTGTAGTGCAATCTCTTTATCATGAAAGTTGAACTTACAAATGTAGAATTATGTACAAAAAATAAATGCATTCAAAAACAAAACAATGTAAAACTTTAGAACCTACAAGTCCACTCAGTCCTATTTCTTGTTCAGCCAATTGCTCAGACAAATAAGTTTGTTCACATTTGCAGGAGATAATGCTGCCCACTTCTTGTTCACTTAACCTGAAAGTGAAAACAGGTGTTCACATGGCACTGTTGTAGCAGGCATCACAACATATTTACTTGCCAGATGTGCTATAGCTTCATGTGTCCCTTCATGCTTCAACCACCATTCCAGAATATATGCGTCCATACTGGTGACAGGTTCCCCTTGATAAAAATCCAAAGTTGTGTGGACCAACATATGTTCATTTTCATTATCTGAGTCAGATGCCAGCAGCAGAAGGTTGATTTTCTTTTATGGTGGTTTGGGTTCTGTAGTTTCTGCATTGAACTGTTGCTCTTTTAAGACTTCTGAAAGCATGCTCCACACTTCAACCTGCTCAGTTTAGGAAGGCACATCAGATTCTTAAACCTTGGGTCGAGTGGTGTAGCTATGTTTAGAAATCTCAAATTGGTACCTTCTTTGCGTTTTGTCAAATCTGCAGCAAAAGAGTTCTTAAAATGAACATGTGCAGAGCCATCATCCGAGACTGCTATAATATGAACTATATGGCAGAAGGCGGGTAAAACAGAGCCATAGGCATACAATTCTCCCCCAAGGAATTCAGTCACAAATTTAATTAACTATTTTTTTATTAACGAGCATCAGCATCATGGAGGCATGTCCTCTGCAACGGTGGCTGAATCATGAAGGGGCATACAAATGTTTAGCATATTTGGCAAGTAAATACCTTGTAATGCTGGCTACGAAAGTGCCATGTGAACATCTCTTCTCACTTTCTGGTGTCATTGTAAATAAGAAGTGGGCAGAACTGTCTCGAATAAATGTAAGCAAACTTGTTTGTCTTAGCAATTGGCTGAATGAGAAGTAGGACTGAGTGAACTTGCAGGCTCTAAAGTTTTACACTGTTTTGTTTTTGAGTGCAGTTATGTAACAAAAAAATCTACATTTGTAAGCTGTACTTTTGTGATAAATATTGAACTACAGTACTTCTATGAGGTGAACTGAAAAATTCTCTGTCTTTTATCATAAGGCAAATATTTGTAATAAAAATAATATACAGTGAGCAGTGTATACTTTGTATTCTGTGTTCTAACTGAAATCAATATATTTAAAAATGTAGAAAAACAGTTAAAAAAATTAATAAATTTTAATTGGTATTTTATTGTTTAACAATGTGATTAAAACTGTGATTAATCATGATTAATTTTTTCATTCATGATTAATTTTTTGAGTTAATCATGAATTAACTGTGATTAACAGATAGCCCTATAATAATCATACCATAAGGGTACCTTTGCTCTCCAGTTTACAATAAACAAAAATAACTCGCAAAATGGGGGGCGGGGAGAACCAAGGCCATTTTAGTGTACTGAGAGTTTGAAACATCTTCAGTCATGAGAAAACTGAGTAGAGGTGGGAACCTATTTTCTTTTATTCCCAAGGAACTGTACTTGGGAGGAAAGTTGATCAGTCATAGGTTAAAATAAACCACCTGGATTAGCTAGCTAAATTTCTTCCTTAATCACCTTCTTTTCTAAAATTCCTTCTACTCTATTCTGTACAAACATCTCTAAGCTAGAACAAGCATTCCACATGCAACAAATAAAATGAATTTTGGTACAACGTATGGTATTAAACAAGAAACACTTAAAATATGAGTCACATATTTTCAAGAGAGGCTTTACCAAAAGCCAAACAGCATAAAGTAATGTAGAGAAACACCTGAGAGACAAATGGCGCATGAAATGAATCTTGAACTTCCAACTGGTTTAAGCAGTTCAGGAGGAACAGATAAAAGACTGCTGTCAAATGACTGCTGGCTACACCTTAAGTGTATAAACTGAACCTTAATCTTCAGGGTACAAAAAGTCATCTCATGAAAAATTGTAAAGGTCATCCCTAAAACCATAAAATTAATTCTTTAAACTAACAGAAGCTAAAACAGATTAATCATAGATGGCGAAAATGTTCAGTTCATTGAACATTAGATTACAAGAAAAAAGGAATGGATTGTAAGGTAAAATGAAATGCTGCAACAGAAAAAACAGTATAAAAATTACCAAGAATTTTACACTACATCGATTTATAAATTGCATAGTATGTTATACATGTAATATATATATGCAGGATAGGATATGTAAAACCACATTCCATTTACAGATCACTGTAATATAGCAGTTCTCAAACCAGGGGGTCATGACCCCCTGGGGGGTCGCGAGCTCTTGGTGCCACTGAAAAGCTGTCGAATGAATTACTTCCGCATTTGGCGGCCTTTTGCAAGACATACCAAGTGCTCCTGAGTGTCCGCCAAAGTGATTACTTCTGGATCCGTCAGACACTCGGGAGTGCTCGTCATGTCCGCCAAAAAGCCGCCAAATGCGAAAGTAATTCATTTGGCAGCTTTTCGGCAGACATACAAGGGTTGCCGCGCGAGGTAAGTTTCTAAAAAGGGGTCGCAGTTCAGGAAAGTTTGAGAACCGCTGCTGTAATATTTAAATGAAAAAACATAAAAGATAAATTAGAGGTAAACCCCTATGAATCTCCTCATTTTTCTCATTGAAAGGAAAACCTAAAGATTAGTTATACATCTTTAACTAAATGTAATTTTCAAAGTAGTTTTTAGGAAAAAACCCTTGTGATTATTTCAATATCTTTTTTTAAAGAAACCGCGAAAGCTACAGTTATCACAACAGAGAGTTAGATCAACGTAAGGCAGTTTATGTCAACCTAATTATGTCAGTGTCTACACTACAGCCTTTCTCCCACCAAAGTAAAGTGACCTACTGCACTGAAAAAACTACTCCACCTCCATAAGAGGTGTAGGGCTTATGTCAGTGTAGTTAGGGTGACACAGTGGCCATGTAGACACTATAGGATACTTACATTGGCTGCTTGCTGCCATTATTGTCAATTTCATGGCTCCTTGATGAAGCCATGAAATTTACAAGAAAGCCCAGCTCTGGACTCGCTCCTAGCCAGGCTACCATCCTCACTTGCACTGCTGCCAGGGCTTTCTGCTGGGAACCTTGATGCCCCCACTGCGACTGTGGCTCCTCACTCCCAGCCAGCTGCTTCTCATGCATCCCGCTCTGAGCTGGGTGCTGATCATGATCCCAGTTCCCTGCTCTTAGCCCGATGAGGTGGAGGAGGGAACGGCGGGGGCAGCTGAGCTTCTGGCATGGAGTGGGGACCAGAGAGCCCGGAGGCAGCCCCCCACACTGCCCCTATTAAGTCGGTGGAAGCTCTACTGATGAGGATGCATACCACTAACAGGAGGGTAGTGTAGAGACAAACCACCAAATTACTGCAGTGGCTGTAAATCAACCTAATATAGGAGAACTTAAGTTTATAGTGTAGACATGATCTCAGTGAGAACACAGTGACCATTTTATCGAGGTTTTCCAGCAGATCTAGTCCAATCAGCTAGATTAGGGCATAAAAAGTCCACTACAACCAATATATGACAAGCAGGGACTTTAGAAATTAAGAAGTTGAGATCTATTATTTTTAGTAGTAAATTTAACTTTTCTGTTATCCTACATTTATAAAAGGAATTCTTTGTTATGCATTCAAATGGAGACAGATGTTAAGAAAGAAGCTTTGTATTTGATAAGAGGCCCATCTGTACTGACAAAAATGGCTTTACAATGGGATGACTACATTTTTGCTTCGAATTGACACAACTGTGTTGGAAGTTAAGTGAGTGCATAAACAATTACTAAGTGTTTAGGTACTCAGCTGCACATACAAAAATACACATGAATTTGCTTGCTCAGACCTTGGACCCCTGTACTGTAAATAAAATAAAATAAATATTTTATTTACAGTACAGAAGTGTTTTTCCTTTGAATTTAATGATTATCTTTTCCTTGAGGACTGCATCAAAATCCAGGCTCATAGCAAACAGAGACTAAGTTAATTATCTAAGTGTTAAATTGATCATTTTTTTTAACCAGAGCTATAAATAACTGAATTAGGAGTTATTTACTGGAATGCCAATCCCCACTTTAAATCAGACAATCACCACCATGCCACTACGACACCTGCAGTATTCTGCACACATAATTTAGTCACCCAGCAAAAGAACATGGAACAGAGTATTTATTAAGCACCAATATGTGCATGTCACTCTAAAAGACAAATACAAAAAATCTTAACAGCCTCACCTCACCTAGGAGACAGCACAGCATCAGCCACCTGAACTGAAGGAATACCACCACAGTCCCAGCAGTAGTAAGATGCTGTCATCTGGACGATGCTTCAGTGACAGATGTCTTTCTTCATTTGATTACATGGCACTACTGAGGGAAAGGGGAATCTCATTTGGAGTTTCAGTTGAGGAAGCTGTGACAAGTGTGAAGTAGCCTAGAATTAGTGTTTACCTGTAAGGGGTTAAGCTAAAGGTAACCTGAGAGGTGGACAACTGACCAATGAGAAATTCCTCAGGAGACAAAGGATTTTAAGTTTCAGTTTCTCTCTGGGTCTCTCTCTGTTCACCTGGGCTATGGGATGAACACAGCTATGTCTTTCACTGTAACTATAGATTCTATCAAGTACTGAAGTCAGTAAGTTTACCTTCTTTTTATCACTTGGAGGGTTCTCAGTGGTGAGTGTTGGCTGGGTGCTTCTTGATATTGTAAGCTTCAGCAGAGATATCAACAGTGGGAGAAAGTTGCCTCAGGGGAGAGTTTTGGTTTCTGAATCCTTTTGTTGATTATGGTAGATGCTGTTCTATTGATGGTTATAAGAGATTTATTCCTTTATTCTTTTCTTTTATTAAAATCTTTCTTTTAAGACTTTGACTGCTTGTTTTCCATTGTGTAAGATCCTGGTTTTGGATCGGGCACATCTCGCAGAAGCAGGCGAGGTTTGTTTTTGTTTTCTCTCAAGCTTCCCAGGGAAGGAAGAAGTTTGAGGGGTTAGTGGAAAGGGAAAGAAGGGTCCCAAACTACCCTAGATTGAGTTTGGTGGTGGCAGCGTACCAGGTCCAGATACAGAAGAAGTTGTGTTCTGGGGAAAAACATTTTAACCCAAGCTGGTAAAATAAGCTTGGGGGGGTTATTTCTTTTTTCATGCGGGTCCCCACATCTGTACCCTAGAGTTCAGAGTGGGGAGGCAATCCTGACAGATGTCTTTCTTCATTTGATTACATGGCACTACTGAGGGAAAGGGGAATCTCATTTGGAGTTTCAGTTGAGGAAGCTGTGACAAGTGCTAAGTTCTCTGACCAAAGCTAGAGATGGCTCTAACAAGGAAGGGAAAAGTGGGACTGATATAAGGATCAATAAGAATACAGGAACGTTAACTAAAAATATAAAAAGGGTTAAAATAACAAAAAGGAAAGGAAATCAGGAAAAATTTTAAAATGAAATAGGTATGGGTCACAAATGAAGTGATAAAAAGAAAATGGACATTATCGAAGTTGGAGAGTGTTCAGAGCTACAAGAATGTTTAGTTTTCTGGAAAACATGTCTAATTCAGTAAGAAGCAAAGGGAGCTCAAATTATTTACTTTATTGAAGAAAAGATAAAGGGGCAACTTGATTATTGTCTGTGTATACCTAAACAGGGAAAATATATTTGATATGAAGGGACTCTTCTAGCAGAGAAAGGCATAAGATTGCTAATGTCAACTTCCAGCCATGCAAAGTCCAAACTAGAGATAAGATGCAATTTTTTAAGTGTAGGTGATTAACCTTTGGAACAGATCATCAAGGGATGTGTAAATTCTTCTTTACTTGGAGTCTGTCAAAAAGATATGCTCTAATTCAGTGACAAGTTGTTGGGCCAGACATAGTAATCACCAGATGAAACTCTATGGTCTGTGTTTTAGAGGACGACAGACTATACCATTGTAAAAGTCCCTTCTGGACCTAAAAATCTATTACTCTCAATCTAATAAGGGCATATACAGAACTACAATGTAGGCAATAGGAGTGAAAAAATCTATCTTCATTTTGATTGTAAGATGTTAAAGATAGGTAACTGTTTTTTTATCTGCCAGGCAGTATATAAATAATTCCTTTTAGACCAACAATAGGAATCTCAGTAATATTAATAACTTTTGTTCATTTCAATTTATCTGAAAACAAAGAAAAGCAAGAAAGTTGGGGGAAACACCAGTTTCACATTCAAAATTGGCAGTTTCAAGAAAAACAGCTTATTTTTCTCTACCTGTTTATTCCTTCAGTCTGAATTGTCAAATATAGAGTAAGATAGTACATTCACTGTATCAGTGTGTCCTTAATCTTCTCTGTCAAAGCTGTTTTAATTTGTTAATAGAAAGAAACACGTGCAGAAGTAATTTCTGATTGATTTACTTTGACAGCCATATAAAATCCTGTAATTGTTTTTCACAGCAATTACATGAAATGACTACTGAAAACTATCACACACTATAAGTCACAGATACACATACAGAAGTCACAGATACACACACACAGATACACATACAGAAGTCACAGATACACACACAAATATATCACGAGGAGAAGTAAAGAGATATGAGATGTTTTTAATCCTTCCTCATCTCTTCCCTGCGTCTTCCTCAAGGAAAGTCGAGAATCTCAAAAACAAGTCTTTCTACAGATTTTTCAGTGAGAAAAAAGTAAACTTTAATTTAAAGAAAAAAAGATAAAGTCCACCTATAGTTAAGAAATTATTGATATGTAAATCAATGCATACTTGTTCTCTTGAGTCTGCAAGCCAGAATTAATGTAATATCTTTCATAAATCCCTATAGTGGCATTAAGAAGAGTGTGATCATCCAAACTTTCAAGTTTAATCATTAGTGACAATGACCCTCACTATTTATAGCAACAAAGAGGAGCTTCCATTAACCTAGTGAAACCTCTTTTTCTCAACTAGTTCCTGACAGGGGGTCCAGTTTGAAACTTTATCACTTCCTCTGGATTCCCAAACTTAATCTCATCAATAACCCCTATACTAGTTAATTTCATGCTGTGCAACAGTGCCTTGGCACAACAACCCACATAGAATAAAATACAAGTCACCACTGTTCCACTGGAAGTGAACAGTAGTGCTACTTGCACTAAAAGTCTAATGCTGCCAGCATTTCAAGGGTTAGACATTGAAATCACTGCTACATATTATCAATGTGGTATATGAAAATGTAGATACACTAGAACAACTGGCACACATGCAATGAGATATTACATCTTAGTTATTCATCCTATGATCACCATGCCTTATAATGTAGGCAACCATATTTCCCAAGAGCAGTGACATGTATAAGACGACAGGAGTCACAGAGGCAAAACACAGCCAAATCTGCCCCCATCCCAAGGAGTCAACAGCCAGGGTCATTCTGTCCATATACATAAGCCTCACAGATATACTGCTCAACAGTAAAATCACATCAGTCTCAGCTGAGACCTTTGATATGAGAAAATTACTTGTCACTGGTTCATCTTCCTACAAATAGAAAATCATTACATCATGCTCCCTATCAGTCTTTTACCTCATCCGACTGGAAGCACGGAGAATGTGGCGCAGCTCTCTCCAACCTTCTCCACACTGTTTCTGATTCTTCCAGAAATAACAGAAAGGACAAAGGAAAAGAAGAAAAAGATGACATGAAGGAAAAAAAGATAAGGAAAGGAAAAAAGGGGTCACCACGTGTTACACCAAGAGAAAGGAGAGTGAGACTAATATCCCTGAGTTCTACCAGAAGCTTGGCCCTCCACATTCCAGCAAGCAAGTTCTATCTTCCCTCCTGCCTCTCCCACGGCCCTTCTTCCTGACCCAAGCAATTTCTATCTCCCCTCTTTCTATCCTGCTGCAACCAAAAGTGCAACTCTTTTTCACTGGCAAAATTCCGATCCACCAGCTCAACAGTGCACTAGTTGTAGCCCCTACTGGCAATCATATCTATTGCACTTGCCTGTGATTGATAGGTATTTCATCCTTTGCCCAAATTAACTGACCAATATATGTATTCTACCAACAAAAAGCACCACATAACTCTCCATGTGCCTGCTGTGGAAAAGTCCACTGCCCCTGTGTTCAGAGACCAAAAAGGGAGTCTTTTCTATATAACTGAAATCCCTGAATTTTTAGGTACCCAGTCTCTCTGCCCCTGCCAAGTCCTTTATTCTGCTGGGTCCCATGACCCCACTGAATACACAGGTACCTGTTAACCAAGCATTGACTGTACCTTGGAGGACCTCCACTTCTTTTACTTTCAGATAAAAAAGGTTCCAAAACACCCTATATTGTACATTCCATGATACCTTACATGGCGTGGCATGCTATATATAAATGATGAATATGGGAGTTACAGGGTGCTTCCCCAAGTATAGAGTATCACAAACAGGTATGTAAACAATGCTCTTCACAGAGCATACAATATCATGACATGAACCCTGTCCATCCATACCATTTTTATAGCTAGAATCATGTAGCTCAATTAGGGTAATGTCATCAATTAGTAATAAACAAATGGGATAAAGACCGCAACAGATCAAATATGGGAGGAATCCTGCATCACCGCCTTTCTCTACAATACCTCTAACTTCTACAATACCTTTCTCTACAATACCTCTACAATACCTCTAACAGGTTCAAATTCTACAAATTATGAGCTTAGTATACATAACCAGGCAGATTTGGGATAGACAGTTAATAGGGAGCACACACTGGCTAAATCCATGAGCACTTCTATTGTAGGGAGAGATTTTGACAGTCCAGGAACTAGCCTCGGCCACTGCCAATAACTGGAACATTGATTACTACACTTAACATAAAAACATAAAATGGCAGTACTGGGTCACACTAAAGGTCCATGCAGCCCAGTATCCTGTTTACCAACAGCGGCCAATGCCAGGTGCCCCGGAGTGAGTGAACCTAACAGGTAATGATCAAGTGATCTCTCTCCTGCCATCCATCAGCACCCTCTGACAAACAGAGGTCCATTAATGGACTTAACCTCCATGTTTGTTGATCTCTTCAAAGAACTCTAATAGATTAGTAAAATATGATTTCCCTTTATAGAAACCATGCTGACTTTTGCCCAACAATTTATTTTCTTCTATACATCTGACAATTTTATTCTTCACTATTGTTTCAACTAATTTGCCTAGTACTGATGTTAGACTTTCCAGTCTGTAATTGCCGGGATCACCTCTAGAACCCTTTTTAAATATTGGCATTGCATTAGCTATCTTTCAGTCATTGGGTACAGAGGCTGATTTAAAGGACAGATTTAAACTTTAGCTGAGAACTTTTAGCAAACTGTTGAATGTGCGCACTGTTGAGTCATCACTCAATACAATATGGATTTAATTATTTTGCTCTTTGCGGGGCTACACCTAAAGCCTATTCAGAAGTGAATTTTAAGTGGCATGTCCTGCTACAAATATACTGAACCAGTGGCCTATGATGTGTACTGGCTGCCTGTGAGTTTCTGGGTGTAACTGAAGGTGTTGTTTTAGACCTATAAGACTCTAGAGTGGTGGTTCTCAAACCGGGGGTCGCGACCCCCCAAGGGGTCGCAGTCCGCTTCTCGGGAGGTCACGAGCTGCTTGCACCGCTGAAAAGTCGCCGAATGAATTATTTCCTCATTTGGCAGCTTTTCGGTGGACATGGCGAGCTCTCCTGAAGTGATTACTTCCACTTTGAGTGCACACTCGGGAATGCTTGGCATGTTCACCGAAAAGCTGCCGAATGAGGAAGTAATTCATTCAGCGGCTTTTCGGTGGACACACGAGGGTCTGCGGAGCTCTGCAAAAACAGAAAAATGGGTCGGGGGGCGGGAAGTTTCAGAACCACCACTCTAGAGCACCATCCTACCTGAGATACAATCTCTCACTCCATGCCGTACTGTCATAGCTGAAATCTGTGGTGGTATTTCTATTACTCTCCCCACTCCCCAATAGTGGGCTGCTGGCAGGGCATGTTCTACGTGAAGGTCTCTTTCCTGTAGAAAGCGCTCTCCATTTTGTTCTACAGCGACCAACATTTGTTGACATGAGAACAAGCTAAATAGCACTTCTTTCTCAGAAAGCTGCTTACAAAAGTAAATATTGCCTGAGGGTTGCATATGGAAAGTGGGAGACTTATTTTTGCTGCACAGATATTTAACTAGTTGTTGTTTTTGGTAAGATGGCTATTTGTTTATGATGGTAAACAGTGTCAAAATAAAATCTTAATAAAAATACAAATTTAATTACTATAGATCCAAAGCATAAAGTTAGCTCTGCTTAATTCCAACTGTAGCATTTAAGTACATATTTAAAGAATTTCCTCTCTAACTTAAATTCTTCCAAAGAGAAATGTCAGTACGCTCTGGCGTAAATTCTCAAAGCAAGGCAGGCATCACAAACATAGCAGATTTCTTAACATCTATTAGGAGAGTGTATGAAGGTATGAGCTGCTCATTCCATACCTGTAACTTTTCTCCATCTAATAAAGATGTATGATTGAGAAAAAACACGGGTAATCTCTGAATTTAAGATACATGGAAAGGCAATGCAGGATAACTATGAAAATCATGACCACTTGGATAATACTATGTTACCAAATTTATACAAAAAAAGAGATGTTCAAAAGGTATAGAAGGAAGATTAATAGGAAGTGTTTAGCAATGCAAAGATGGGCATGTAAATCTGAAGTTAAATACTGAAATATCTACAAAACCTTGACTCTTTGCAATTGCAGTACTTTTTCTTGAAGTACAATTTTGGTCATTAGTATTATAAGGGAAGATCATAGGAGAAGGGCTAAGTTAAGCGTGCCTTCTATGAGGAACACTTCTCATCAAACTTCATAATAAAATATGAAGTACTGAAATTAATCTTAGAAAATATGATAAATGTTCATGACCAATTCAGAAATGTTAACTTCTAAATTTTCTTTTATGATTTAAAATTTTTCTTCTGAAAAATTCACTTGCTATAGCAGTTAGTTCATCAATGTCCAAAAGCACATAAAAGTGCAGAAAATAATTAAAGGAAAGCAAAGAAATATCTGCATAACAAAAATTACTGTGTATAGTGTTGTTGTAACACATGCAAAACTACTGACAGCAAACAAGGACATTCCACCAGAGAAGTAGATCACAACATGGAATGGGCCACCCAAGTACTCCAAGAGAACCAGCTTCAGTACAGAAATAAAAACCCCTCCAACCGCATATCTCTAGTTGTCACCTACCACCCCACAGTGGAACCCATATAGGGTATCAAGCAGCTACAACCAAGACTCGATGGGGATCCCATCCTGAAAGCAATCTTTCCTGACCCCCCTCTTCTAGCCTTCAAAAACCCCTCAACCTCTCCAAGCTCATCATCAGAAGCAAGCTCCCCACAGACCAGGACACACCAATTCAAAGCAGCACCAGACCCTGCTAGAACAACAGATGCAAAATTTGCAGACACATCTCCATTGCTATGATTATCAACATTCCCCACAACACACCTTTCAAGATTCATGGGTCCAACACATGCCTATTACGACATGTGATGTACTTCATCCAGTGCATTAAATGCCCCAATAGCAACATGGGTGAAACCAGACAAACACTATGGTCTCAAATGGACTCAAATAGGAAAATAATAAAAGACAAAAACACCACATCACCTGTGGGTGAACACTTTTCACAAAGTGATCACTCTGGATCTGACCTACCAGTCCTCATCCTCCAAGAAACTCTGGACATTACTTTCAAAAGACAAACCTGGGGGCTTAAATTCATAACTGTGCTAGACACTAAAAATCATAGATTGAATAGAGACACTGAATGTATGGCTTATTACTACAATGTATAACAAGGACCCTACCAAATTAATGGCTGTGAAAAATGTATCACAGACTGTGAAATCTGGTCTCCTCTATATCTGGTCTTTTGTGTACTTTTACCCTATACTACACAGATTTCCCTGGTGGGTGGGAGATGGGGAGAAGACTAGCATTTCTCAAACTGGATGTCCCGACCTAAGAGAGGATCATGGGGGGAGTTGTAAGGTTATTGTAGGGGGGCTGCGGTATTGCCACCCTTACTCCTGCACTACCTTTAGACTGGGTGGTCAGAGAACAGAGGCTGCTGGCCAGGCACCCAGCTCTGAATGCAGCACCTGCTAGCAGTGCAGAAGTAAGGGTGGCAAAACCATATCATGCTACCCTTACTTCTGAACTGCTGCCGTCAGAGTTGGGTCAGGATCCTTACAGTTACAACACCATGAAATGTTAAATTTAAATATCTGAACTCATGAAATTTATGATTTTTAAAATCTTATGATTCTGAAATTGACCAAAATGCACCAAGAATTTGGTAGGCCCTATGTATAATACATTAACAACTTCCCTTCCAGCTGTTGATCCTTCTCCTTCCTTTTCTCCCTATGACTAGAGGGGTCATAATGTGCCACTTCACCTTGAATGGTCCCTTCTAGTTTTTCACACTCCTGAGCAACGTAGTTATACCCATATAGGTCTGTAGTGTAGTCCAGACCTCAGTAAGTTTCACAGACCTGAAGAGCTCTGTATAAGCTCAAAAGCTTGTCTCTCTTACCAACATAAGTTGGTCCAATAAAAGATATTACCCCAACCACCTTGTCTCTCTCAAAATTACTGCAGTATTTTTAAATTCTCAAAAGAGTTATACAAAAAGGTAAAGAAAACCCTTTTCCCACAAAATAGGTTATATTTCACTGACACACATACAAACCTATCCCATCTAGTGTCATTACTGCCTGATTAGACAACTTACTTCAAGACACACCCCCACAAACACATATATAAATATATATATAAAATTTACTACCTGAATATTAATGATTTGGAATGGAACCATTAATTCTTTATGTTCTCCTGAGTAGCAGGTAGGATTATTATCTGATTAGGCAAGTAGAATCATCAACTATTCTCTACACACACACAAAATGTTATTATTTGATTTGGTGTTACGCTTTGAGGGGCATTTATAAAATCTGTGACTGTGCAGTCTTGATGGAACACTATGAAGTCCAACTCAGCTGACTTTTTTTTTTTCAATAAGCTGAATTACATTTCCAAAATTAATTGTCAAGTAACACTCAGCTGCTAAGCAACTTCAGTTAGTTCTACATTTTAATAGCACTCACACTGCATGTATGAATATACATCATATAGTCTCCAAACATAAGACCCACAGAATCTTTTGTGAAACATATGCCTCCAAGAACATACAGCCTCATAAATAAAAATTACACTATGGAGAATAAATGGATATTTGTGCAGAGATACCTATGAAAATTAGCCTACCAACCAGCAAATATTTTGGATGAAACTCTGGACTCACTGAATTCAATGGTGAATCTCCAAAGGTCACCCTTTGTATTTAACTAGGAAACAGGCCATTAATAAAAAGCATCATCTGCAGTTTGTTTCTTTGCCTTTTTAAGCACAAAGCATTTAAAGTGTTGATTTATTTAAACACAATCGGGGTGCAAGAAAATGGGAAATTCTTTAAGTCAGTCAAAGCTTTTTCAAGCATTTTGAATAGTAAGAATTTTGATGATGTCAAGAATCAGAGGGGTAGCTGTGTTAGTCTGGAATTGCAGAAGTGACAAAGAGTCCTGTGGCACCTTAAAGACTGACTAAAGTATTAGAGCATAAGCTTTCGTGGGCTAATACCCACTTCGTTGGATGCATGCCACCCGACGAAGTGGGTATTAGCCCATGAAAGCTTATGCTCTAATACTTTAATTAGTCTTTAAGGTGCCACAGGACTCTGTCACTTCAAGAATTTTGATACTCAACTTTCTACTGCCTTAGTTATTTTATTAATAGAACATGAACAATGTTGTTAGTATAGAAAATAGAATCCTTATTATTAAGACTCACCAAGAAGGGCAGACATATTCTGAAAGATTCGCAGCAGCTCAGGAGTAAGACCAGGGCTATTCTCCAATGTAACTAACCTAAGAGTAGATTAAATACATTGTTTATATTTAATTCCCAGTTTTGCATAATAAACATGCTAAATGGAACAATTTTGACAGGTGTAAAAATACTGTAATCTTCTAGTATCAATATAAAATCTCTCCAAATGAAGAATGCCACAATTATTTGAAATGATTATCTTTCAAAATGGTATTTCCCACACTGCTGATCTGTGGAATACTTGCTGGTTCTGTCATGTCAAAAGAATGAGGAAAGGAAACATTTTTATGCCTCTCTATTTTTGTTTTTAAATGACGGCTCTCTGAAGCTCTCTCAAGGTATCCACATGGGAGGTGGATAGGTAAGGTAGATAAAGTTGCATGTTACATTGATTCAGATAACATACTAGCATTCTAGACGTCTAAGAAATTTCAAAGTCACCAATTAAAGAAACCCATGCTACACAAATGTCTCCTTTTCCCCCTCAAAATATCATTCTTCTGAGGGGTAATATCCTGCATTGGTGAGTCAGGTGAGAGCAGACTACATTCATCATTCTATGTTCCAATTTATAAATCCTGTGGGTGGAAAATCAATGAAATTTCTCATTATGTTTATAAGCAAAGAACAAGATTAAAAAAACATTACATGCTCAGACAGTCAAATCTTCTGGATTGTTTCTAACACCAGCACTGTGCTGGAAACTATAAAATGTCCAAGACCCATGAATTGGTAACTTAAGGGGTATTATGGCACTGACTTAGAAACAGCATCAAGCATCCTGTTTCATGATTACTGCACCCAGTATTCCCATAAAAATGTTTTTAAACTTACTGTTTGTTAAAGATAAAAAAAACTTGTTTAGAGACTGGCATATGTGATTTGTAATTGCGATGCCAATTTATGTCATGGGAACGTCTCACTACAAAGGAGGGCGCTAATTCAGCTTGAATCACTATTTGCTATCTTTAGAATTTCATCTACCTCCAGTATCATCAGCAACTCATTCTTCCCAAAAATCCCTGTCACTGAGAGTTTTTTTTTTTTTAACATTAATTTGTTCAACCAACAGCAAGAGTTCGTAAAAATTACTAATCTGAATTTCACCCTTTAAAACTTAACATCTCCTCCACTGGTCAAAGCAGCAATAGCCCATAGTCTGCTTGATCCCAAACCTGAGCTTGCCACATGGTTAGTTTAGTGTACATATTACATATGTGTTTCTAAGCAAGTCTTTTTTGTATAGTGATAAAAATAGTGACAAAAATGTTAGTGTGCACTGTTCTCTTCTCTTGGGGAAAACAAGAAAAAATAAAAAATAATATATGCAGAGCAAAGTTCTTCCACTTACCATAATTCCAAGCCATCTTCCAGAAGATAAACATGTGGAGGTTGGGAAACATCTGTACTTAGCTGAATAATTGGGAGTAGGAAAGGGTAGAGGTTTTTGCTGTCTGCTCCTAATCCCTGCAGGAAGAATAAACAAAACAGTGTAACACAATTTTTAAAAAATCTGATCTGAAACAGAAAATTCAAGATATTTTCCTTTTAGGCCAAACTTATTTTCTACCATAACTCATTACACCAATGAAGTCAGCTGGATTTTATTTTTACAATTAGTAACAGAACATAACAAATTCTAGAATACTGGCACTAAAAATAAAACTATAAGCTTAGCTGCACACAATCACTGCATTTTTATGCCAGATATTACACTACACTCATAGACTTTTAAGGTCAGAAGGGACCATTATGATCATCTAGTCTGACGTGCTGCACAGTGCAGGCAACACTCTCACCCACAGATTTCTGCCCCAGATTCCTAAAATGGTCCTCTCAACGATTGAACTCATAACCCTGGGTTTAAGCAGGCCAATGCTGAAACCACACACACACACACACACACACACACACACACACACACACACACAATCAGCAAACTAACTTAGACTTTCATTACTTAGGAAAAACTGAGTTTTGCCTTTAGACCCAGTCAGGTTTAATCTTTAAACCCACTGGGAGAGTAGAAGCAGCAGCATTTGGGGACAGACTGTTCTCTTCTCTTTGAGGTGAACATATGAGAAAAAAAAATTAATGGATTGGTGAGGAAGAGAGGCTGGGGTTTCACAGCACCCCCACATCTAAAGCCTACCACCCATATATCCCTCTGCAGTTAATCATGTGAGTCAGGAACCTGCCCCATTTTTTAGGGGATAAGGCCTAAGACAGGTTCTGGGGCTTGCTAGAACTGCATCAGCAGAAGGATCTCAAACCAGACTTTGGAACTATATAGACTCATAGACCTTAAGGTCAGAAGGGACCATTATGATCATCTAGTCTGACCTTCTGCACAATGCAGGCCATAGAATTTTACCCACCCATACCTGCAATATACCTCTCACCTATGACTAATGAAATACAGACTAAAATATATCAATTGCATACAGAATGTAAATATAAATATTATATCACTCCTGATCCATCTTCAAATATTTTGAAGAGAGTCAAATTATGAAAAGTTTGCAAAACTGATTAGAAAACAGTATACTCATTTTAAAATCATTTCAATGTCAATCATGCTTTCTCTAGAAAAACTTTAGAGTAGCAAAGATGGAACCTATAAATACTTCATGGAAAGAAGGAGATACAAAATTTTAAAGCAGGGAAAGCTGTCAAAATTTATTTTGTGGATTTTATCACATCTTAAAGCTTTTGAAATGTTCTTCGAACAGGAAGAATATAAATTCTTCTAACAAGGATTCATATTTATAATGACAGTGATTTTTCTGATAACTAATATAAAGAATGACCTCTACATATGGCTGTAAGGCACAGAAAACACACACACAACCTACCACATCTTTAAAATCAATTTAATCTAATCTGGGACTAACATGCCTTAATTGTAAACATAGTTATTGTATGTTCTCACTACGGAGCAGAATTAAGAATGTTTGATATAGTAACTCTGCATTTCCATAAGCTAATGTTTGGATTTATTTTATGTTTTAATTTTATCTCAGAAATTGCTGGGTGAATTCTTGTTTTTGTAATAATTATACCTTGCCTGTAACGTATTTTACCCTAAATTACTGCATTGTACTCTCAACCGTAACTCTATCTCAACAGTTCCTTTCTTTGACTATAAGGAAGTATGGAGAGATACCTACTTTGGACTTCCTCTCTTCCAATAATAGAGATAAAATGCTATCAGAGATTGAGATATCAGAAGAAAACGTGCTTGGAGAAACCAGTATTTTGGAAAGTAATAAGTTGCCAGGCCCAGATGGTATACATCCAAGTTTGAAGGAGCTTAAGTATGTAGTGCCTGAACTTCCAACAAATATATGCAATCTCTCATTAAAAACACCTCCTGCACCACTGTAGCAAATGCTGTACTTACATTTAAAAAAGAATCTAGGGGTGAACTGGGAAACTACAGTCCAGCAAATCTGAAATCTGTACTTGATAAACTAGTTGAAATAATAATTCAAATTCAAGTAATAAAACACCTCAATCTCTGGCAGTACCTTATCTCCGTTATCAAGTTACTCCACTCAAGATAGCTTAGCTCGAGAGAGACCACGCTCTAGAAAGACCAATCACACCACAAAACAGCACTAAAGCCAGGGTCGGATTACAAGATTCTGAGGCCCTAAAATATGTCAAGTGTAAAAGGCCCCATACCATTAAAAAAAATTTTTTTTCCACAGGAAGGACATTTAATATTGTGATGGGGCAAGGCCAGATGGCTATAGGAGGCTGCTAGGGAACAGATATGTTAGTTCCAGGCTAAACAAATCCCTGGTACCTTTAGAATCAAATGGAAGTTGTTCAGGTTAATCAAGACACCTGAGGCCAATTAAGAAGCTTCTAGAAAACAGCAGAAACAGATAGCCTGACTGGGACACCTGAAGCCAATCAGGGACTGGCCGAAACCAGACAAAAACCTCCCAGTTAGTTAGGTGGGGTGGATGTCAGGAGCTGTGGAAGGAAGTTGTGCTGTTGGTGAGACGGAGTGGTAGACAACATATCATACACAAGGAAGGGGGCCCTGAGGTAAGGGTGAAGTGGAGTCTGAAGAAGCAGAGACTGCTGTGGGGAAGTAGCCCAGGGAATTGTATTGTGTTTTGTGGCTAAAAGGTCAGCCATCTTAGCTGATACTATTAGGGTCCCTGGGCTGGAGCCCGGAGTAGAGGGCGGGCCCGGGCTCCCCCCTTTCCGCCTCCCCTAATTAATCACTGAGATTGGGAGACAACGGAGACTGTGCCAGGAAGGATAGCTTCTCCTCACTGGCTTATGATAAAAATGGCTCAATAGGCTGTGACCTTGTCTCTAGAGAGAGAAGGGCTACGTGGAGGGTCACAGTGAGCCTCTGAGGCTAGTGAAAATCCGCCAGGAAATGCAGGATCCACAAAGATAAGGACAGAGCTTTGTCACAATATATAAACATGAAAGTTTTATATTTGCATATATACAAAGGCAAAGTTGTAAAAATAGAATAATAATCTAATTAAAACGTGTCTTGCAATATGCTTGTTTATATTATAGTTTCAAATCAACATATTTTTGTCTATGATTTCTTAATTAGTAGATATGAAAATGTTATATCTAGAGCAACACAAGAGCAGTTACAGTTACACAGACCAGCTTACTTAATGGAAGCAGTACAACCTACAGTGTGTCTGTTTGAACATCACATTAATTTTAACACTGAAATTTAAAACATTTTCTTTCATGATTTTTGGAGAGCAAAGTCACTGATGATATCCTCAAATGATAAGCAATAGAGTTTGTCATTTTCAATGCACAGAATGCATATGGCAGATGTCTGCGTAGAAAATGCTGCACAAAAAGCTCTCTCTCTCCACGTTCGCTTCTCTATCCTCTGTCTCCCCCAGAGCCAGTAATTAATCTCGAGTAAACACCTCGGGGACAGAGTCACACATATAGCTTGTTTTCAGAGAAAGAATTTACCAGAAAAAAGTCTGGTGTCTATAGACAGGCATTGAGAAAGTGAGGAAAAACTAATTTATAGTTGTTTCAATATAAACATTATAAGCTTTAATAGCCTATAAATCTTATATATAGATAGTCTGAAATAATTTGCTCACCATGTACTCAGAATATTTCAATATATACATATAGCTTCCTTCACTTTTCTCCAAACCCTTTATTTATCCTTCCATCAGCACTCTCTGATATTTACTGTGGAGGTTCCCAAAACTGACAGAGGGAACCCAACATAAATTTATCCTCCTCAAGATCCACTTCACCCAAGTCCATAAGACGATCACCTGCAAACTCAATCATGCAAAGCATGGATAGCGCATGAAGCAAGAAGTGGTGTGCACACTAAAATACACAATTGTACATATGTATAGATGAAAAGAAGAAAGACTACACTAACACTTAAGAAAAACAGGAGTGAAGGCACTATATGACTGAGCATGCTGGACCATAAGCAAAAGATAGTGGCCTTTCAGCTATTACCAGCCAAGGGGGATGCTATATGTGATATCACTTCAAGGACAAGTCCCATACAAGTATGAGCTTGGCGGGATTGCTTCACGACACTGCAGTCTCCGACCTCACTTTTTCCCCGAATTTATTGGCAGGGAGATTATTTATTTAAATAAGTTATAAATGTATTATCAGAATTTGACCAGTAGCAGCTGGCCAACAAAATGCTGCCTTAGGAGGCAGATAGCCGACTTACTCATAGAAATACTAATTTTACCAATGCAATTATCATTTTTTTCGTAGTCCTGGCCTCCTGCCTGTCAGTAATGAACAATTAGTGAAGGGTAAGAGTATTTGTGTATCCAGATGTATGTATTTTTGTCATTATTTAGCCCTGACTGGAGCTACACAGAGTAATTTGATAAGCAGCAAAAAGTGATTGGATTAGCAGCTGCTGAGCTGCTATAACTCTGCTAAGAAAACGAAGAATACTTGTAGCACTTTAGAGACTAACCAGTTTATTTCAGCATAAGCTTTCGTGGGTTATAGCCCACTTCGTTGGATGCATAGAACAGAACAAACAGAAGTAAGATGCATTTATACACACAGAAAGCAAAAAAAAGGTTGTAAATTACCATACCAATAAGAGGTAATTATATATAATAATAATAATAATAATAATTAATACTATATATATTATATATAGTATATATAATACTATTAATACTAATTAATACTATATATTATATATATTATATATAATATATGTATATATTATATATAATAATAATAATTAACCAATAATACTAAGAGGCTGTTAAATTTGGATGGGCCATTATCAGCAAGAGAAAAAAAACCTTTTGTAGTGAAAATTTACACTGTTTCTTATCTATGTCTGACAGTTGATTAGTATCTGTAAAAGTATTCCCACTTCATTACTAGCTTGACAATCAGCTGCACTTGAGTTTCAACCTACCCCCTAACAGGTCAGCTCACTCTAGTTTAAAGCACCATTTAACTCTATTTAGAGATTTTTGGTTGTAGATGGGAATTAGGTTAAGGACAAACCTCAATTTAAAGCTTAAGCTAACTGTAGCCAATTAGTTCATTTTATCCATTTATCATTATGTTATTTAGTATTATGATCAACTCATATGCTATTTCATACATAATCAATGTATGCTCAATAGATTTAAGTTGTAAGAGAACAGTGGAGCCCTGGTATAACACATCCCAGTATAAGGCGAATCCGGATATAGCGCAGTTATACCGTGACTCCCAAGTCCTTGTTCTCTGTCCCCGGCAGGTGCAGGGGCCACGGCTTCTCTCTCCTGCTGGGCAGCTCGGAGAGAAGCTGCGGCCGTGCCTGCAAGGGACAGAGAACTCCTGACTGCAGGCGCAGGTCCACGGCTTCTCTCCCCACTGCCCAGCAGGGGAGAGAAGCTGCAGCCCTGCACATGCCAGGGACAGAGAACTCCGGGGCTGCAGACTGCAGCCCCGGAGTTCTTTGTGGAAGCCGTGGCCCCTGTGCCTGCTGGGGGGCAGGGGACAGTGGCGCCTGCAGCTCCAGAGTCCCCCGTCCCGGCAGGCGCGGAGCCACAGCTTCTCTCCCAGCGGGGGGGAGCTGGGAGAGAAGCTATGGCGCTACACCTGCTGGGACAGGGGACTCCAGGACTGCAAGTGCCGCTGTCCTCTGCCACCGGTAGGCACGGGGGCCACGGCTTCCACAGAGAACTCCAGGGCTGCAGGTGCCGCTGTCGGAGGCCACGGCTTCCACAGAGAACTCCCAGGCTGCAGGCTGCAGCCCCTGAGTTCTCTGTCCTCAGCACGCCTGGGGCCACAACTACTCTCCCCTGCTGGGCAGCGGGGAGAGAAGCCGCAGCCCCTGCCTGCCAGGGATTGAGACCCTGCTATAATGCGACCCCGCATTTAGTGTGATGGGATTTCTTGGATCCCATTTGCCGAGTTATAGCAGGGCTCCACTGTACATATGTATAAGACTGACAAGCATTTAGGAATGATGACTGTGTATTAGCTACATAAGTAAAACATGGCTGGAATGCAATGCCAGTAGGTTGAGCCACATAAGATTTTAGCTTAGCCATACTGGGGCATACACTTAACAATGTTTGAGATGAATGTGTGACCTAGGAATAACCTTATGCTAGTAGGGTTATAAGGTTACTGTAAATCAGTGACGCTCAACCCATCCAGACTATTGTAACCCTTTCATGAGTTTGTCTTGCGTACTACCCAACTTTCACCTTACTTAAAATTACATACTAAATCAGACATAAAAATACAAAAGTGTCACAGCACACTTTTACTGACAAGTTGTTTACTTTCTCATTTTATCATATAATTATAAAATAAATTAATTGGAATATAAATACTGTACTTATATTTCAGTGTATAGTATGTAGAGCAATTTAAACAAGTCATTGTCTGTATGAAATTTTAGTTTGTTCTGACTTCACTAGTACTTTTTCTGTAGCCTGTTATAAAACTAGGCAAATATCTAGATGAGATGATGCACCATCACGGGTACACACATCTCTGGTTGAGAATCACTGCTGTAAAAGTTGTGCCAATATGCAATGTTACAGAAAAATAGACCACAGTGTACTGCCCAAGACCACAAGACACCTGATTGTAAGATCATAGGACATCCTGGTCGGACTGCGGGTTACTGTGAACACATATGAGAACAAGGGGAACTAAGACAACAACTTATGAAAAACGGGGCACCCCAATAGTAAGGGGGTATGGAAGTACAGGTAAGGAAAAGAGGGTTGAAAAACCTCCTTCATATGTCTAAGGTGGTAGGCAGGGTCAGAACAACAATATAAAAGAGGTTCCCTGGTTGGGTAAAAGTGGGAAGACCCGAAAGGAAGACACATGGGAAATCCCTGCAGGAAGCAGACCTCTATCCATGACCATCTGTTGAGAAATCCATCAGAGTCTTGAATACCTTTGGGGATGTGAGTATGACTACATTCTTAGGGTATGACTATACTACCCACCGATTCGTCTACATGCAATAAATCGATCGCCAATTCTTCTCCCCATCAACTCTGAAACTCCATCTCCTTAAGAGGAGGAAGTGGAGTTGACATGGGAGCGTCAGCAAATCAACTCACTGCCGTAAGGATGGCCAGGTAAGTTGACCTAAGGTCAACTCCCCTCTCCCTCGCCTGGTGTAGACCATCCTTTAGTCATTGCTTGGGTTTTTGTACAATTTATATATGCATAGGTAATTGTAACTTTACTGAATGCTTTAACAAAACTTATAATAGAGATAAGACTTTGTACTTGTGATTATGGTCGCTGTCCTTGGTCTTCCTAAAATTGCCAAATTTGAGAAAAGCAACAGAGATGATTTTCACTCTGTTGAGGTTGAAACTGTAGTAACAGGAACTGAGGAAGGCTACATAAGAATGCAGTGAAGACAAGCCTACAATGCCATGCCAAGAGAGTTATTTGACCCATACTGGTTACATTTCTAAAATTATGTAACATACCGTTACATCCAGATTGTGTTCACTTTCCATTTCATGATATACAAAATCATGTATAAATGAAACTATTAATATCCCAAACTGTAAAACCTAGTAGTTGCCTTAAAAATTTAAGCAAGGCAAATGTAAATCTTGTAGTTATAATAGTCTATTTTAAAAAGCAAATATAAAATTGTAAAGATATTTGCTGATAAAGCTGCTCATTCATTAGCCTGCTCATTTATAAGCCAATTCCCCCAAGATGAATAGGTAAAAATAGCAAAAAATGTATGACCCTTTCATAAGCCGACCCTATATTTTAGAGGTTGGCAAACTCTCGCTCCCGGCCCATTAGAGTAAGCCACTGCGGTTCGGAACATTTTGTTTACTTGGAGCGTCTGCAGGCGCAGAGCCCCTCAGGTCCTAGTGGTCATGGTTTGCCATTCCCACCCAATGGGAGCTGCGGTAAGTGGCACCAACTAAACAAAACACCAATGTATTAGATATTCAGTTCGATTCAATAATTCCACAGAGTTTAAAATCATCAAATTTTGATGTAGACCCATTTATAAGCTGACTCCTGCTCTTTGATACTTCACTTTTTTACCAAAAATGTGCAGCTTATGAACGAGTATATATAGTAACTACTTCTTAAATATAATGTGATTAAAAGCTCTCATTTATATACTTCTTGTGATGTGTTACTCCATATTCTTTATGAAAATATACTTATGATAGGAATATGACATAACTAACTTACTTTGAGCAAGATGGGCCTTGTAAGGTATTATTGGAAACGTTATGATTTACTGAATATGATTATCCTATTTGTATGCAAATATCATTTTTGTATCTGAAATTAGGATTATTGACTATGTATCTATATTTCAACAATGTTACTTTGGATGACGACCCCTGCTAATACTTCAGGTACAAAAATGAAAAATCTCGACAGTGCTGATGGCCTATCAGCAAGAGAAAATGGACTGCAAAAGAGATTAATCTTCCTGTGAATGTGTGGGTCAGCCTGTGAAGAATGGCTACAGAGGCCCTAGAGATGCATGTGACCAGGTCACCTGATGCAGGAACCCATCTTGAATTCTGTACTTTTCCATGAGAAGCTGAGCGGGTGGAGGGTATCAAACTAGGAAATAAAGGACTCCCACCTTATGCAAATCCTATTTTAGGGTGGGGAGTGAGGTAATCCAGGTCATCAGTTCTCCCCTGCTACCTCACCCAAGATGATTGCTGGAAACAGCTACGACTGAACTGGGGGAAAGAACTGGACCCATGCTGGAAAGGCACACGGCCTGTGAAGATGATGATTAGAACCATGTTTAAGGAGAGAACTTACATGTAACCAGTTTCTTTAGTGTATTAAGCTTAGTTTGCTTGCTCAGTTTTATTTTCTTAGTAATCTGCCTTGTTCTGTCTGCTACCTCCTTAAATTACTTAAAAAACATCTGTTATACTGAATAAATTTATTTCTGGTTTACAATATAACCCAGTTTATGTGATTTCTAACTTAGGGGCCAGAAGTTGTGCATACCCTCCTCCACCCTGAGGGAAGAGAGGAAATTCATATAATTTTGTGTTTATACTCCAGGGAGAAGAGTGGAGGAGGTTTGAAATCTGGGTGATATGGAAGTCCACTGAGCTGAGTCTTCCCAGAGCTGATCTACAGCTTTTTGTGGCCTGGCCTATGTGTATGTTAGAGGAGATTTTTACGAGTCTGGTTCAGCAAGACTGGTTAAAGGGGACCATGCTGGCAGAACAGGTAGTCTCAGTGATATCTCAGAACATCAGGTGGCTTCTCAAAGGGTCCAACCCATCACACTTCTGTATGCAAGGTAAGTAAGTATTCACTATAGATATTCCATCTGGGGAAAAAAATCTTAGATGAAATCCTGGCTCAGTTGAAGTCCACGTCAAAATTCCCCTTGATTTCAAAGGGTCCAGGATTGCATCACTTCTAGACTATTTTCTAATCCAATTGGTTAAAATGTCTGTTCTAACCTGCAATTTTCTAGGACCAGATTAAGAGTGGGTACAAAAAGAAAAAACATCCTAAACCTTCATGATGTGTATGACAGGATCCTTTCATTACCATCATGACCATCTTATTTATAGACTACATTACCAAAGAATTAATATACTTTTCTACAAAATATATTTATATGCCTTTATGCATTGGATGCTGCCATGGTCTCAGGTCTACTTCTGGTTCTTATTCCCGCATCACTGAGAATTACCCTTTTAGAGCATGCTCTTCATCAACACCACAGACATTGCTGCTTATTATTTGCTCCACTCCAGACATCATGCCTGATTTTGACGATATCGTTTGTATAACCCTTTTCAGACCTTAGGTCCCACTTTGGCTTTAAATTATGATGTATTTTCTTTTTGGATCCTGTATTCAGTTTTGTCCTCTGTCCATATATTTTTAACTAGTTTGTTTTTTAGAAGTTTATATATGGAAGAAAAGAAAACAGGAAGCTTGCCAACTTTCATAACTTGCTGCCTTTATTTAGATTCCTTTTTCAAGAGAGTTAACTGCTTTGACTTCCTGGGAATACATACAGAGCTATATTTATTAGGACATCTGGTAAGCAGTAGTCTCCTGGAAAGTCTCAGTGAATTCCTCTGAGCAAATTCCCTATGAGGTAGAAAACTGCTAAAGCATGCATTTCTAGAGCAGATGCTTTCTCCTTTGTCTTTCCACAGAATGAACGCAGGGAGAAATGCCAAACCTGAAGTATCTTTGGATGTCAGGAAAGAACAAAAATGAGGACTTTGGAAGAAAAAAGTGTTTCACGTAGCAGACAGCATCTCAGTATAAAAATAAGAGATGCCTATGCAAAAGGGAGGAAGGACTTCTCTATTTAAAGACTCTGAACAAACAAAATAAATCAAAGCTGCTACACAAAAATAACAAATATATTCAGAAAGCACAGTCCTAGTATACAAATGAAAATATTTTTCATAGGTGCATAGGACCTGCCAGAATGGATCAGGCCTGTGGTCCCTCTAGTCCACTATTCTGTCTCCAAAAGTCACCAACACCATAAGCTTCAGAGGAAGATGCAAGAAACGCCCCAGAAGGCAGATGTGAGATAATATGCACTATAGGGGAATCACCTCCTAATATCATATAACACTGCTCTACAGCCAAAATGCTTCTGAAATAAATGTAGTCAAACTTTACTAATTCTGGGTCACTGAGAGCGAAAATGATGCTTAAAATTGTTGATTGGCTCTAGTTTTCAAGATATGCTATTGGGTCAGTATATACGACCCTTGACATGGCAATGGCGGAGGATAAGTGAGTTATAAAGGGAAGGGATCTCAATTTAAACCAGAAATGACTAAAATACATCTTTGACTAGATCTATGAATAAATCTATGACTGGGTTTGGACAGTACTTGCTTTTTAGGCAAAACAATGAATGATGCAATCTGAAGCTGGTATTGCGTCATACATGATATCAATTGCATCATGTTATTCCTAGAAGTCATGGATGATGCAATCATGACGAAGTTTACATCACTCTGCTGAACAAATTGCCCTATATCAGCTCTAGAAATCATACAGTGTCGTGCTCTCTTATTTGTCAGTGTCTGATTTTGCAAAGGGACACATTTCTGTTTAGCCAAAGTGAGCAGAGATGCCTCGAACTTGTGTGAACAGTGCAGATAACTTCTGTTATGTTTGTGGTGAAGTGACTTTTGCATCATAAAAGCGCAGTATAACCACTATGGTTAAGAAAGCCTATCACCTTTATTTTGGCTGCAAAACTGGAGATCAGGACAAGAGGTGGGCCCCACACATATGCTGCAACACTTGTGCAACAAATCTTCGCCAGTGGTTGAACAGGAAAAGGAAATCTATGCCTTTTGCAGTGCCAATGATTTGGAGAGAGCCAACAGATCATACCAGCAATTGTTACTTCTGCATGGTGCCTCCAGTTGGGAAAGGTGTGTGAAAGAAGAAAAAGTGGACTGTGCATTATCCAAACATTCCATCAGCTATACGCCCAATACCCCACGGAGAAGGACTGCCGGTTCCCGATGCACCAGAATCATTCTCACTTGAGTCAGATGAGGAAGTGGATGAAACTTCTGGTCCTGAACCATCAATGTCAAAGGACTCACATTTTCTCCCATCCTCTTCCTCTGAACCACGCCTCATAACACAAGATGAGCTGAATGACCTTGTCAGGGATTTGGAACTACCCAAGAGTAAGGCAGAGCTGTTGGGCTCCAGACTACAGCAGTGGAATCTCCTGGCAGGTGATGTTAGGGTTACCATGTTCCGTGACCGTCAAAAGGATCTTGTCCCATTCTTCTTCATGGAAGGTGATCTTGTAGCCTGCAACAACAGCGATGGTGTGATGGCAGCCCTCAACATCGTTCACGATCCAAATGAGTGGAGACTCTTCATTGATTCATCGAAGACGAGTCTTAAAGCTGTTTTGCTGCATAATGGTAATGTTTTGCCATCAATTCCAGTTGGTCATGCAGTCCATATGAAGGAAACCTATGACAACATGAAACACCTTTTGAGGTGCATAAACTATGACCAACATCAGTGGCAGCTTTGTGGCGATTTGAAGGTTGTTGCTCTCTTGCTTGGTCTGCAGACTGGATACACAAAGTACTACTGTTTTCTCTGCGAATGGGATAGTCGTGCAAGAGATTCCCACTACATCAAGAAAGATTGGCCACTCCGACAGTCATTGGAGCTTGGGAGGAAAAGTGTTCAGCATCCACCACTTGTTGAATCGAGGAAGATTTTGTTACCACCCTTACACATCAAGCTGGGTCTGATGAAGAACTTTGTCAAGGCCATTGACAAAACACAAGCAGCTTTCAAGTACCTCCGTGGAAAATTTCCAAGGTTAAGTGAAACTAAGATAAAGGAAGGTGTCTTTGTTGGTCCTCAGATTCGTTAACTTCTTCGAGATGATGCATTTGACCATGCACTGTGTGGCAAGGAAAAGATGGCATAAAAAGCCTTCCTGTCAGTAGCAATACATTTTCTCGGAAACAACAAGGCAGACAACTACAGGTTGTTGGTGGAAAACCTCCTCAAGGCATACAAAAGCCTTGGTTGCAACATGTCACTAAAGATACATTTTTTGCACTCTCATCTAGATTTTTTTCCACCGAACTGTGGAGCAGTGAGCGACGAGCATGGCGAGCGATTTCACCAGGACATTGCAACAATGGAGAAACGCTATCAGGGCAAATGGAGCCCATCAATGCTTGCAAACTATTGCTGGACAGTGACAAGAGATGCTCCTTTTAATGAATACAAGAGACAAGCCAAGAAGCGCCGAGTAGACACTGAATAGGACTGAACTACGTACATCATAGTTTTTTGCCTTTTGTTTCATAATACATTTTATTTATATAACCCTTTTGCTGATTTTTAAAGTGTTACATAAACAGGACAGGTGAAATATTATCATGTAAAGCAAGCATAAACACATGAAAAGACCTAGGTTTACAATTTATGATTAAAACTCTACTATCTACACAATATACATAGACATAAAATGTAAAAACTTAAATATCTTAGAAACAGTAGCCAATCAGTTGTTTTAATTGTCATATTTGAATTCAGCACATCAAAATACATAATAAATATCACATTTTATCTCTGAAGCAGACGACTTCTAAAAAACTGTAGACCAGTGTAATCAGAGTTTGACATAAACCTTCAAAAATGAGGTTTTATTACGTGTCTGGTCCAACTCTGCTTTTTAATGTTTACTATCAAAACTCTGGACAGATCCTGCATTGTTGATGGCACTTTTGGGGGGATTCTGAAACTCTGGAGCCAAGAAGATTACCCCATTACTATTGATATTGCCATAGATTGCAAGGCATCATCTGCTGCTTCCAGTGCTCTTTGCAAACTAACTGTCCTTCATTAATTATGAATTTGAAGTCTTTCCTATGTTTTTATAGCAACTTATCAACAAAATCTGTGAACTATAATTTTAAAAAATAACTGGCTAGTAGGGCATGACAATTTAAAATTCTAAATTGTAAGCTTGCCGATGAATAACATCTATTATCAAACAGAGCTAGTTATTTTCAGCTCTTCCTCAAATGGAGTAATCTTGGGTTGGGGCTGTCTAATCTTCACATTTGCAGCAGCCACAAATAAAGAGCCTGGTACCAGGTTTGAACGAAGATATTCTAAACAAATGGCATTTAGTATCTTTTGTCTGCCTTTTTTTTAAAAAAAACTTGAGGTGACAGTTGCTGCTGTTTGCCAAATATTTTTAGTAAGTTCCAATAAACCCCCATTAATGGGAAGAGCAACTCTCCTTGGCATCAAAGTATACAGGATGTGCAACAACTTGTGAGGGGTCTCCTGCACCTCTTCAAATGGAATAGTTCTCTGAAAATATACACTCCATGTGTAGAGGCAGTAAAAAAAAAAAAAAATTAATGTTAGGAACCATTAGGAATAAGACAGAAAATATCTAAATCCATGGTATGCCTACTCCTTGAATGCTGGATACAGTTCTGGTTGACTCATCTCAAGAAAGATATACTGTAGTAGAATTGGGAAAAGGTGCAGAAGAGGGAAATAAAAATGATTAGTGGGATTGAACAGCTTCAATATAAGGAGAAACTGGGACTGTTCAGTTTAGAAAAAGGTGACTAGGGGAAAATGGGAGACTCTATAAAATCATCATGAACTTGAAAAACTAAATAGGAAAGTGTTATTTACCCCTTTGCATAACATGTTAACCAGCACACATTGAAACTAACAGGCAGCAGCGTTAACACAAACAAACAAATGTAAGTACTACTTCATGCAACACACAGTCAACCTGTGGAACTCATTGTCATGAGATGTTGTGAAAACCAAAAGTATAACTGAGTTCAAAAAAGAATTAAGTAAGTTTACGAAGGGTAGGTCCATCAATGGTTATTAGCCAAGACAGTTAGGGACACAACCCCATATTCTGGATCTCCCTAAACCTCTAACTCCCAGCAGTTGGGAGGGACAACAGAGGATGGATCACTCAAAATTACCATGTTCTGTTCATTCCCTCAAAAGTATCTGGCACTATCAGAGGCAAAACCTGGGCTAGAGGACCACTGGTCTAACCCGGTATGGATATTATTAATCTCAGCAACCTCTCTCAGCAAATCCTGAAAACTTTTATAGTCATTCATATGAGACTGTGCTAAACAGATTACCGTCTCCTCCAGACACAAAGATGAAATACCCAACTGGGGTGAATGTCCTCATTTTGAAGTGGTTCCTCCTCCTCAAAGACTTCCTCTGCATGCTGAGGATTATGAGGAGATTCTGATGTTGCACTGTTATGTTCTTCTGAGTAGAAATCTCATTATGAGAAGGACGCTCATGATAAGGTCCCCAGGGTTCCAGTATGGTCAAACAGGAATATTAAATAGGTAGAAAGCAGGGACGCAAGAGGAAGAGTACAGGGAATATGGCTACCCTCATAATTCCTATGCGGACCTTAGGTTTATAGGAAATGCTAGACTCCCTTTCCAACCCAAGAACCTAAGAGAATATGGGGGGAGACCCTTCCCCATTGTGCTATGAGCCAAATGTAGAACAAGAAAATTCTGCCTCCAAGGATGGGCTGCTGAGACAAGAATATTGGATTCTAACACAGTAGGAGCAGCTGATGCCAGAGAGGAGCCTATTACTGATGAAACAGTGAGCATACATACGGGGGCAAAGCTGAATCCAACTGAAAATAAAGAAAACTCAAGTTTCTCAAGATTTTGGAGTTCCTCTAGTGCCATGAAACTCCCCTATGCTGAGGAACCATGAATTTCTGTTCAATCCCAAAATCTCTTCATGTGAGAGTTTTTCCAGCCCCCTACTCATTCTTACTGATCATCTCTGGACTCCCTCTAATTCTGGAATATCCTTTTTGAGATCAATGACCAGTACTGAACACAGTATTCCCAGTAAAGATTTAGATAACAGCATTAGAATCTTTTCTATATTATTCTCCATGCTATTCCTTATGTATCCTATTTTATTAAATACTGCAGCTGCACATAGAGCACACCTTTAACTACCATACATATAGCTCCCTCCTGCCCCGATTAGAGTTGTAATATGCCTTTCCTTTTCTAAAAGCTCATAAAAACTTATTTTAAAACAAGTACTTGGTCCTGTTTGGGCTGGCTTGGTATTGTGTAAAGATGGAATTCTCTGAGATGTGATTTTTTCAAAAGCTACCATCTCATTCGCTTTTTGATTCTTATCAAAACCAAGAATAAGCTATATTAAACATCAAGAGAAGAAGAGGCAATGACAATACATTTTCATTCATTAAATAGGAAGGAATGTGCATAAAAACAGGTGTGAACAGCACTGAATATCATATGGTGGGCAGGCCTCAAAAGAAACAAGTTTGTATTCAGTTTATCCACAGTGGAAGAAGATTGACGCTGAGAACTATAGAAAATTAATGCAATTTCAAAGAGGAGAATTGTTAGTTATGATTTGGCAAAAGCCATGCAGTGCTGTACAGAAAACTGTTTAACTTGACCTGAACATTCAGCAGATAAACCCTTTACCTGGGATAGCCCTACTGCATCAATCTGAGGTAGGATAATAAGAAAATTTGTGTGTTCTAGGACCCAGCACAGATTCTCTTCATTGTCTCAGGAGTGTTCCATTCCTATTTGATTACATCTTTGTCCTTGCCTTTAGCTTGCTTATTCTCTCTCCCTCCCCAGTGGCTGCCACCTTCCTCATGGATCTAACCATGTCTCCAGGGAAAGAATTTCTTCTTTCTCTGATTTGGGTCTTAGCTTTCAGAGTGAGAGGGGTTGGACAGTGTCTCAAGCCTCAGAACTCTCCATCCTCTGAGATACAAGTGAGGAGTAAATAAAAGGATACATCCTCAACAGGCAAAGAATGTAGTGCAAAAGTGGAAGGGATGTGCCCAAGCCCAAGAGCCTTGTGGACTACTCTGATACTTTCTCCAGTATTTGCAAGAAGGGACATGCAACCTAAACATTTGGATTAAGTAAAGGAGAAGCCAGAAAAAGCTAATTGTTAAAACCTTTCAGGCATTCTTCATTACTTCATAAAGATTAAAAGGCACAATTCCAAATTTTTTCAAAATGAAGAGTTAACTTGATTAACAATAAAACTCAATAAAGCAGCTTTTAATGGCCAAAACTATGTAAAAACACTATTGAGTGTATAATGCTTGCTATGCTACCCTACACAATTATAGCACTATGCTTCTAATATACTATTACAAAACACTTAAGAATAACTAAAATGTAAATAATACTCTATATAAAGCTAAATTCTATCTTTAATTTACCAGCATAAAATATTACCGAGAATATACAAATGTGAGAAAGTGTCCGGAAGATTTTGATACTTTACCTGAATAAGATGAATTAGAGTAGTTAGAATGGCACATCTCAGCATATTGTGCTCTTCGCTTTGTTTCCAAAGGAGAGGTAAATACTGAACCAAACATCCTACATATGGTCGTATCTACAGTCAAAAAATCAAAATGACAATATTTTTAACAGAGTAAAATATTTTACTTAATCATGAAAATATACAAAAGCTATTAAATCTCCAAAAATTTCACACATTATCTTTGAGACAAAATTGCACAAGCTAGGTTCAGTTGGTTTTGTCACAATATTAAATATATTTTTTGTTTTGAACTTGCTCATTTTTTTTTAATTAACAAAAATACTTAACATTTCTTACCAAGAGATTTAAATGGTCCATGATTATGTAACTGTTATACAGAACATGTTGTTCATAGCAAATTTCATGAAAATGAGTAAAAGCTTAGTCACGTATGAAAAGAAAAAATGTATTTTGGGAACTGAGATGTTTTCATATTGAAGTGTTTTTTTCTAAAGTATGAATTAGAACAGCCTATATAATTGAATTGTGTGGGAAGAAAGAGTCCAAGAAAAACCAAGTTGAGTAAAAGGAAAGGAGAGGTTACTCATCTTGTGCAGTACTGGACTTCTTCAAGATATGTCCACCCATAGGTGCTCCACTTCAGGTATGCATGTGCTCTGTGCCTTTGATTGGAGATTTTTGGTATCAGTGCCCACTCAACCCACACATGCACCCTAAATATGTGCTCATGACACATACTGAGGCTATATAAGGCTGTGTGTATGAACCACCTTCAGTTCCTTCTCTACTGCAAAGTCCCACAGAGGAAACTTCAGAAGCAGAGGAGGAGGAGGGCAGGTAGTAGAGCACCCAGCGACACACATCTCAAAGAATTCCAGTTACTACATAAGGTGAGTAACCTCTCCTTCTTTGACTAGTATTCCTGTGAATGCTCCACTTCAGCTGACTCCTTAGCGTAACCTCCTTAAGTAAGCAGGAGATTTGGAACAGAGTTCAGCACTGAAGAGAGAACTATGTTGCCTACAGCACCATCCAATCTAGCAGTGTAAACTACAGTATAATGGCTGGAAAAAGTATGCACCGAAGTACATGATGCAGCTTTGCATTTTCAGCAACTGGAACATCCTTGAGGAGGGCTACAGACATAAATTCTGATCTAGTAGAATGTGCAGTCACTCAGAAGGGAGATGGCATATGAGCCAAATTATAAAAGGCAATAATACATCCAAAGATCAATCAGAGTCTCTGCATGGAGACAGTGAATCCACTAGACCTAGCTGTAATAGAAACGAAAAGTCTCGGGGATTTCCTGAATCATCTGGTTCTGCCCAAATAAAAGGCTGATGCCCTCTTAACACCTACTGCATGGAAAGTAGCTTCCTGCATAGACTGATGTGGTTTAGGAATGAAAACTGAAAGGTGAATAGTATGGTTAATATGAAACACAGAAGAAACCTTAGGTAAAAGTTTTGGATGCGGCTGTAAAGATGCTGAGGTTTTTTTTGAAGAACACAATAAATGGAGGGTCTGCAATTAGAGCCCCGATCTCCCCCACCCTTCACGCAGAAGTGATGGCCACCAAAGAGGCTGCCTTCAGACAACTGTAACAGAGAGCACATAGCTAGTAGCTCAAAAGGCTGTTTCATGAGATGGTTAAGAACAAGGTGAGATCCTAAAGCAGATTAGCATCTCTAAACTGCAGAAAAAGATTCATAAAACCTTTCAGGAATCTCACTGTGGTCACTTGTGTGAAAACTGACAAACCATTTGGAGAGTGGAAAGCTCTTATTGATGATGAGCAAAACTTGATGGATTACCTAATGGAATTAAACCTAAGACTATGGAAAGAGATGGTTGGACAGGCAAAAGACGACAGCAATTACACCAAAAACAATGTTGTCTCCATTTCTGAAGGTAAGTGTGTCTTGTAGTTTCCCTCCTGCTATTTAACGGCACATTTTGTATTCCTAATAAACAGGATGCCTTTATGTAGTCCTCCCCGGCCCCCCCCCCCCCAAAAAAAAAAACCACATTGAGGAGCCATGTTTGGAGTAACAGAACATTCAGTTTCGGGTGATGTGTTCAACCTGCATTCTGAGACAACATTTGAGAACTGATCAAAAGCTACCATGCATGGTGAGAAGCGAGTCTGATGAGGTAAGGAAACCAAAATTGTCTAAAATGAGTTGGTGCAGTCAAAATGACCCTGGCTCAGTCCTTCTCAATCTTGTTGAGATCCTTTAAGAGCATTGGAGTTGGTAGACATGCATAAAAAGACCATTTCCCCATGTAAAGAGAAAAGAGTTTCCTAGAGTCTGGGTATCGAGTCCTCCTGTGGAACAGAAATTTTTGAATTTTGTGTTGGTTGCAGTGGCAAAAAGATTGACTTTTGGAAATCCCCAACATAGGATCATTTTGTCTGAGGACTTGAGAGTCCAACTCCCAGTTGTAATTTAGGGGAAAATTTCTGTGGAGATTATCTGCCACAGAATTTTGTATACCCAGGAAGAAAGAAGCCAAAAAAGACTACCTAGTTGGCCAACCACCAATTCCAGAGCTTTAGCACTTCAGTGCAGAGAGAGGAGAACGTGCTCCTCACTTATTATTAATATTATATATACAAGCTATGTTGTCTGTTATGATCTGGATTGACTTGTTTTTGATTAAGGGTAAAAATAGGAGGCAGGCATTTCTGACCGTCCTTAACTCCAGAAGAGTGATGTGTAAGCATTGTTCTTGCTGTGACCATTTGCCTTGGGCTGTGTGAAGACCTAAATGTGTTCCCCATTCCAAGAGGAAAGTGTCTAATGTTATCATGACCACAGAGGGAGTCTGTATGAATGAGATTCCTGCACAAACTTTGAAAGGATTATTCCACCAGGTGAGTGACTGTAGGACACCACTGGGTACCGACACTTGCTTCTTCAGGCCTATTTGCTGGGTACATAAGCTATCCAGAGCCACTTCTGGAGACATTGAAGATGGAATCTGGCATTTTGTGTTATGAAAACATAAGGTGCCACATTTCCCAGAAGTTGCAGAATTTGCTGGAACATGAGGACTGAGTTGGATTCTTTGGATAAGGTTCTTTAGAGCAAGCAACCTCTTGGAAGGGAGATAACTCTGTGCATCATCAAATCCAGAAACACACCTATAAAAAGTATCGTGCAGAGGTCAAGACCAATTTCTTGAGGGCTGTAGGGCCGCGCAGCCCTAGATAGTCTCAGAATGGGACTCAAGGATGTGTAAGGCACATGCACAGTGCAAATGGGCACTGCTACCAAAAATCTCTGATCAAAGGCACAGAGAGTATGCATACTTGAAGTAGAGCACCCCACAGGGACACTACTCAAAGAAGGAATAAAATTCCTAGCAGAATATCGTATTATATGACAAATTTCAGAGCAAGTATTTATAGCAGAATTATAAACTAGAAATCTGAGTTCATAACATTAAATCCAACACCACCAACATAAGTGTGAAACTAATGCAACTGTAATACAGCATGTTCTATTTTACATCAACTCAAATAGCTGAAACATGAAATTACTGTTTTATCGCACATCCTTATTGCACACTGTAAAAGTTCTTTTTTGCATGAGTTCTATGATATTATACTAGAATAAATCAAAAGGTGTTTTAGCAAAATGTATAATAAAAACTACCAGATGTGTAATTCTTAACACCTTGTGCAGGTTGTATAATATTCTCTCTTTATAAATTTCCAGATTTTGAAATCATTTTGTTAGCTACCTAGATAGAGTACCATAAATTAACCACTTCTGCATATTAGTTTTTAATGCTGAAAGGATAACTTCCTATAAAACAATCACTTTACATAACATGATAAAGAAAAAACAAGTTATGTTCAACACAAAGTATGGACAAAAACTTTGTAAATTTTGTCTCATTTATTATATATTTTGTATGTTTCTTGTCCCTATTTTAATAATCTGATACAGAATTAAATTTAGTGTTAAGATACACTAAATCGTCAGCTTAATTAAGCATGGTATACTATTTCAGCCAGAAATGACAAGAAAAATATTGCCTGCCAGGAGTTTCCAGTTCATGGAGCAGTCATCAATCAACACAGCTGGCTAGCGTAAATAGAGAGAGATTAAGGACTGTGCTGTGTGGTTGCATTTTCCCAAAATTAATTCCAGTGATGAAGGAGTCCAAGTAAGAGAGTCTATATGTGCCTTAAACATTCACATAATCCAAAGTAGCATCAGTATTAGAGCCATAGTAAATCTCATGTGAAATTCATCTCTTATCCAGACATTCTCACAATTTATATACTTTTATTATCTGCATTACAGGTGTACTCAGAATGTGCTGTGCACTTTCCACATGTAGAGGAAGATGCAAACCTTACCTTGAAGAGTTCACAATCCAAGATGACAAGCAGTGCACACAGAAGTGTGCCAGAGATATAAAACAATCACTTTAAAACTACTTTAAATTAAGCATCACCTATCCTCAACTGCCCCCATCTAGCCACTATTAGCCTTCCTGCTCCTATCACTATATCAAGACCTTCATCAATGGGTAAAGGAAAAACAGGAATCAAAAGCGCTCTTTCCGTGGAGAGAAAAGGAGGTGCCACTAGGAGAAACTGTTGTGGAAGTAGAAGAAACAATTTTGAAAGGAGTGAGGAGCCACTACTAGGCTCTCTGTTCATACAGGGGATAAACAAAAAAGCTACATTTATCTCAGAAATTCACAAAGAAAGCTGCTGCTTCAAGGTCCACTTACAGGTCAGAGGAACTGCTACCATCTCTACATTGCCTTACCTTTCTCTAGTCCATTAAAGATGAGTACCCTAAAAAGTTAAGACATGACTGCAGACAACAATCAAATTTTATTTCCTCAGGAACATCTTGAATTTCCTAAATTTAAACTGAAAATATACTTCCATACTAAGGAAAGGAAGTAATAAAAAGGGAGGCCAACAATTTTAACCTTATAACTTTGTAGTTGAGGATGGTGATTTTAAAACAGTGCAGGAAACTGAATTCCACGTCCTTGAACTGCTACAAACTAAACTGCCTAGACACTATGATGCGCACCTCAAAAAACATATCTTGTAATTAGATACAACAAAAAATATTAAAAAGCAGAAGTGAGAGAAGGTGGTTAGAGCTGAAAGTCTAAGACAAAGAAAGGCAACATAAAAATTAAATTAAATTTTGCACATCAGAACAGAAAGGACTGTTCCACATGTAGGGAACAGCAAAAAAATACAGGAAGTTGAGCGGGAGGAGACCAGACAGAGCAAAAGAAGTTATAAATATGAACAGAGGAAGTAGAAGCAGAGCTGTGTAGATTACTGAAATAAAACAAACACTGCAGGATAATTACTAGATAGATTATAAAATCTCTTCCCATCATTTTGATATAATGTAATAGCAATAAATAGAAAAAAATCTTCTTTGCTCTCGTCAATGGACAAGCGTGCTAGGCTTCAAATTTCATATTATAATCTGTAACAGTTACCTGTATACTGACTCTTTCAATCACACAAGAAAGAACATGAAGAACATGCATCTTTGTGTCACATTCTGTGACTTCTTGAAGTAGCTGAAAGAGTAGAGTGAACATGGATTCCAGATACTACAATAAAAATAGATTAGGAAACTATGGATTAGTTAGATTATCAACAATACAAATAGAAATCTAAAACAGCAATTTTCTTACTCACTTACAGCACTGGCCTGAAATTTCTCATGAACTGTTAGTGTGTTGGAAGTTCTGCAACATGTTAGTCCCGCATTTTGAAAAATAGTCTAATACATTTTGACCACTCATAATCCAAAACTGAATTTTACAAAGTTTCAGTGCCTAAGATGTACTAGGCTTGCATAAGAATTCAAGCATGGGACCAGTTTCAATATGATTTGATCTCAGGTTTAAAGGTATTAAAATTACTTTGAAGTATAAATTCCAAAAAGATGGAAGCTATCACCACCTCTGGAGGTAATGATATTCAGAGGCCCCTCTATCTATAAGAAAACCCTGTGCACGAGGTCACAACGCCACTCTCAGATTTGGCCTGGCTGCCCCTCTGTCATGGCAAAGGGGCAGCTGGGCCAAACCTTACTGAGCGGTGCTGCAAGGCCTCCTTTCAAGTTATGCTTCCATAACCATGAAAGACCAGAAGGCTCAGTGCAATCTCCCTCACCGAAAGTCCTACATGTGCCCCTGACCCCGAATTTAGAGTGTCTATTCTAGTGGGTGGCAGGGATGAGTGGCACACAGTTTTGAATAGGGCAGCAGATTCTCTTAAGCAGTCTCTGATAATTTGCTAGAGGACTTGCAAAACTTGTGAACTTTGACAACAATCTTGTTTCCTCAAGTTATTATTGACATTTTTCATACTTATTCCAACAATATCAAACAGCTAAACCAAAAATACCAAATGCATAATACATGTAGACACAAGTGGCCAACAGTATAAATTACAAGATGATACATTTTATGGTTCATCAAATATATCACACCAAAAAAATCTGAATTGAAACAGACTACAATCTACTGTACAGTAATTACCACCTCATTATTTATTTATTGACAGCACTGTGCCCACGAAGATAAACATAGGGAAAATTTTGCTACATTCCTAATATATTGCATTACACCAAACAACCGCAACTAATATTTCTGGCAAAGGGTAGTTTATGAAGCAGTGTGTGCAGGAAGGAGGTCTATGGGGAAATCAGGTATATGTGGAAGAGGCAATTTACTAAAGACTGGCACTCATACTGGGCATAACGTTTAGTCTGTGATGTGTAGTGGCTGTGGTAATGACAAGGTGTGTAACTGTGAGTGGAAGAGTGGAGTATATATGTATTGTCAGGAGGCTTTTCCTTGCTTCTGTGTCAGGTAAGATATGTGTGTGGCAACCTTAGCTGTTGCACAATAAAGTCTCTGTGCAATAGCTTTTTTCTTGTTATTGAAGTTAAATAAATTCAGCAACTATTGAATAGTTTAGTTTGACATGGAACTGGAATTGTTTCTTTCCCTCCCTTCTTCCACCCACACAAGCGCTCACATAAATGCTCTTACCGGTAAAAACTGGTCAGTTCTAAACTCAAAATCATCTACAGGTGAACAACAGTTAAAGAAAAACTGAAGATTGAACATTATTACGATATCTTTGACTCAATCTGATATTCAACTGTTAGTGAGGCTACACAATTACTATTAAAATGTGAATTATTAATAGTCAAAAATCATTAATTTCCAGTAGCTTTGAATAAAGAAACAATGAAATGGAAAATTGTAGTGAATAAAAAGGATATTTAACTTCAGTGTTGTAGCTGTCTCAATGCGGACCTGAAAGACAAAAATCAGGAAATATCATGCTATTACCCGTATTAAATATTACTTGGATTATCTCACAGAAGTTAATGTAATATTTTTCAGATCTGAAATTGATAAGCTTTCACATATGCTCTACATGTTTTCAGGGATAAAATTAAATTAATTTAACCCTGGCATATTTCTGTATTTTCCCAGGGTTTTTAGCTTTATATTGTTTATAAGAAGCAGTTTTTGTATAAATTAGAATTTTTCAGGATTTAAAAAACTACCACAAATTGCCAAGAATCACATCACCTGCAAAATGTACTCAGCAGTCCCTACTCAGGCAAAACGCTCAGTTAAGTCAAATAAAGACCGCAGAAGTGAGCCATATGGGTATGAGAATTCTTGAGACAGAAGGCATCACCTGTTTCTGGGATGGTTTTCAGGGGCTATCACCAACAAACCAACTACACGGCCATGAACACACTATTTCCAAGAATTCAGACAATTATGAGAAGCAGCCATCAAGGAAGCATTAACTTCAAGCAAGGCCACTATGAGTGACACTCAGCCCTATCCCATCTAGATGATAAGAGATAACACTGGGACCCCTACTAACAGAGAAATTTAAGGATTTTATTTCCTCGTCTTAAACCAGGGTTGGCCAATCTGAGCCTGAGAAGGAGCCAGAATTTACCAATGTACATTGCCAAAGAGCCACTAATAATACATCAGTAGCCCCACATCAGCTCCAATCCCACCCCCACTCCCAGCACCTCCCGCCCACTGGCAGCCCTGCCAATCAGTGCCTCCCCCTCATTCACAACACCTTCCGATCAGCTGTTTTGTGGCATACAAGAATCTCTGAGGGGGGAGGATGAGGAGTGAGGGCATGGCAGGATCAGGGGAGGGGGTAGGGCCTGTGGTTGAGTAGTGAGCACCCGCCAGCACACTGGAAAGTTGTTGCATGTAGCTCCAGCCCCAGAGTCAGTGTCTATACAAGGAGCTGCATATTAACTTCTGAAGAGCCATAAGTGGCTCCAGAGCCACAGGTTGGCCACCCCTGCCTTAAACCATAGAGTAGGCCACCGATCACCACAAAAATCTTTGCTCAATGCTACAGACTTCAAATAATCAGTGTCACACTAACAAAGGCTTTTTTTTTTTTTCCCCTAGCTTCCCAAATGCCAACTGTCAGCTACTGGTATCCTGCTCTGGTCATGATCACATACACGGAAATAAAACACATTTATTCTGTGGGACCTCGCAGAAGCATATGATATTGCTGATCACCAAACAAACCTGTCCAATCCACAAGACAAAAATGCCCTGATATGGCTCAAGACCTTCCACTCAGACTAAATCCAGATAGCTATTATTGGGATGTGTTCTTCCACCGCAAAAATAGTAATGTAGAGTCTCCTATGATTTATACCTCTCCCCCATATTACTCAACATCTATATTACGCTATTAGGAGAGCTGGTAAGACTATATAAACTGAAGGGCCTGCATCATAGAGAGGACACCTAATTCTACATCTTTTACATCAAACGAATAGCACAGTTTCTCAGAAAGTTAAGTCAGTCCCTGCAGATTTGGGACCCTTTGGGTCTCAGTGCTACTGAATGCCGAAAGAACCATGGAAAGAAGGATTTAGTACACATCCTTCAGTCTTGAGAGACCATGGGTGTGTGCCCCAGAGAGGTAAAGAATTTACTCAGTTGGTTTTATGGCAGCTGGGGCTGTGGCTGAAGAGACCCAGTCGAGAGAGAGAATCTCTGCTGCATTTGTCACATTTAAAGGTGATGTTTCAACCCTTTGGGGTCTGCCTTTTGCGAGCTCTTCTCCTCTGCTAAGTTGGACTGCTTCCTCTCGTAAGTCCAAAGACCTCTGTTAAGCTCTTGGCTCTAAAGGCTGCAGTCCTGACTGTGATCTTCCCATTTGTCCACATCCATGTCCATTTTCTTGAAGTCTCACTTGCACACATCTTTGAAACACAATCTGGGGCATCCTTTTCCAGGATCTTTTTCCAGATGCCAATTCGCTGTAGAGGATATCCTTTGGGATGTATCCATCATTCATTCCGCATACATGTCCAAGCCTGTGGGGAGGTCTTTGTTTGAGGAGTGTTTGCATGCTGGCTTGTTTGAGTACCTCATTATTGGTGACTCTGTCCCTCCAGGAGATTCCAAAGATTCGACAAAGGCAACACCTATGAAAGCTGCTGAACCTTTCTTCCTGATGGGAGAATGAGGTCCATGCCTTGCTCTCATACAAAAGTGTGTCAATAACACCTAAATGATACGCACAGATCTTTGTGTGTTCTGTCAGTTTGTTGTTTTGCCATACCCTCTCATTTAGTTTAGACATTACTGTGGTGGCTTTTCCAGTGAGGATGTTGAGTTCTGTTTCAAATGAAAGGCTGACTGCGATAGTGGAGCCCACGTATGTCAACTCGTTCACCACTTTAAGTTCATAGTTGTTGATCCTGATGATGATGGAGGGTGCTTCCCTAACTCTTGCGCACACACTAGTGCCAACTTTGTCCACATATCTATTCTAGTGACACCATTATAGGACCTAATCACATGAGCCACGCCATCAGGGACTTGTTCACCTGCACATCTACCAATGTGATATAGGCAATGTGTGCCAGCAATGCCCTTCTGCCAGGTACCTTGGCCAAACCAGACAGTTTCTATGCAAAAGAATAAATGGACACAAATTTATTCAGAGTTTTGACTTATTTCCTAGTTTTTAATGAAAAAAATTAAACACATTTTATTTGGCAAGAACGCCAAAACTGAAACAAAGTTTTCATTTATCCTAGCCACTAATCTCACCAAGTCTTGGCTATATTGGTACCCAGAGGCCAGAAGTCACCACTTTTATGTATATGATCTAAAATTCCACATACAAGGATGGAAACAACAACACTTTTCTTTTTTAAAAGCCATCCTGAGAGCTGTTTAAGCATTATTAAAAATTTACTGTGCAAGCATCTCATCCTAACATTCATGGCCCTGAACACCTCCCCCACACCTTCAGTCTGTTCTCATTTCTTCAATAGCAAGTCCGACTCCATTCAGTCTACCAATGCCTTACACATCATTGTATATACTGCTGAAATTAATTTAAGACTTTCTAAAATACCTGTCACTATTTCATTACTAACTAATTTATGAGTGATGTAAACAGTATTTCAGTGGAAACTGCCAATACTGGTGATGTCAGTTAAGACAAAGAACGCAGCTTTCATTTAAAAAACACATTGAAAAGCAGAAATTTCCAAAACTGTTGTAAGATAAGATCATTTTAAATAAGTAATTTTAAGATGATTTAACTGTGATCAAAAAGGTAATAAAATAAATCTTACTTACAAATCTTAAAGCTAAAGCTTTCTTACATATTCAAATAGGAGCCTAATTCTCTGAGCCCAGTTCACATAAGACTGTCAATAACAGCTTCTTAGTGAACTGTTAATTGTTCTTTATTATATTTAAGATACTTAAAATATTTTAGTGGTTTATTCTTGGTAGCTAGATTTAGGGATTAGAAAGAAAATTACTTATAGTAACTGTTGTTCTTCAAGAATGTTGCTTCTCTGTATCCATACTTCTGAGGTTAAGTCGTCTGTACTGCAAGCCACTGCAATCTTCTGATGAGCAGAGTCTATTGGGACATTTCCCTTCTAGTGTGCTCCCACTCATGGAGGGTTCTGAGGGTATAAAAAAGCAAGTGGCCCCATATGCCCTTAAATTACTTCCACTAACTCAGGGATTCTCCTAAGCTCTGCAGAAGTGGGGAAGATGAGCAAAGAGTGTGAATATGCTAACTCAAGATTCTCGAAGAACAAGAGTTAATGTTACATAACTTCTCTAAGTAGCCTCTACATAGTGAGGCTTGTGGGAGGTTAGCAAGCACCATAATGCTCAGTAAAGTGAGGCAAGGCATTTTAAGCAAACAAGGACTGTAGACCTGCCAAAATGAGCATCAGCTCTGGATGGAAGGTCAAGAGTATTAGAAAAACTGACTTCATTCTCAGATCAGATCTCAGGTGAAAGATAAAATAAAAGCCCATATACAGCTTCGAAAGCAACTTTGCAAAATTCTACGACAAAGATAGTGCAAAGGCATCCCTTTAGACACTGCATCTGAACTTAATTAAGTACACTTTGATATTTACTGGCAGTTGAACGCTTGGCAATGGTGAGAATGATGAAATACAAACAGGTTAGTTGTCTGAAAGAGATGAAAACTGAGCACGACACTACACCGGAAAATGGGATGATGACATATGTTTACAGAGGCCACTCAAAGTAATTAATTATTCACAGCTGAATAATTACTTCTTGATAGTTATCTAGAATGACTAGCAAGTGTGACATAATATAAAGCAAGACTATTTAAGACCACCACTATTATAAGCATCCATTCTAAAATACCTATTTGAGATGAAACCAAACTTCCCCAAATATTTTTGCAATAAATGTAATCCAGCTTCAGTAGAACACTACTTTCCTTAAGCAACTATTTTTTGTCTAACCTGAGAAGTTGTGCCCAGAGGTTTCACTGCACCCTGCTCTACAAAGCAAAAAAATATTTCTCTAACCAGAGAAATTCCCAAATACCCAACTAATCTACAACATGCTGATCATATGCAATTGTATATCACGTATCTGATATGACAAAGGGGACGCGTTCACTAAAATGAAGCATTAGAGTGTTTAACAGAGGAATGTAGTGATGAAAGCAATGGATACATCTTAAATATACACGACATACAAGTGACAGACCTACTCAATTCAATTCTGCTAATATGAATCCTGCAATTCAATCTAATCTTTATAAATGAGACAGGAAAGCAACTTTCTAAATTCTTGCATTTGCAGTGTTTGCTGGGCCACCCAACAGCAACTTCATCAGAACAGTGGCTCTTAGGCCACCATGAAATCTTCTCAGTTGACATTCACTGACAACATGCACCACTGAATGACAAAGGCCAAAATGATTATATGGCTTATTGCAAAGACCCCATGAGTAGACGCTGGATGTGGATATTCATTGGCCAGTTCAAAACCTGTTCAGCAGTCTCCAAAGGTGACATGGCAGGTAAAATTCAAGTGGTTGAATGGTCAGATCAGCAACAAGGAAACAATTATAAACGTCTTTAGCTGACCACTCAATGCACCATACTGTTTTGCACCATACTGACCACTCAATGCACCATACAGATTCCGATCTGGCAGTTGAGACCACAATGGATGCCTCGATCTAAGTTGTGCTCTGGGCTGACTGAAAATGTCCTTGTACAGTAATAACTGACTTGTGAAGAATGTCACAGTGAAATGTATATAGCAACATTATATGTAAAGTTATGAATTCCCCCCATATGTTATCCTCACGTGTTCAAAACCATACAGCGCTGCCTAGATAAAAGTTGTTAAACAAATCTATCCTACATAAAAGAAGGTGTGTTTACCTCAGTTTAACTAGAAGTAGTAAACATGGTCCTTGAGACTGCAGCGGGAGGAGATAGCAGGAAACAAACAATTTGGATTTCAGAAAACACACATGGTAAAAGAAAGAGCATGGAGACTCCTATACCACCAGACTCCATGTCACCTTCTCTACTGCTTGAATGAACTTTGAAGGGTAACTATCAGAAGAATCCACTTAAAAGATTCACTGGACTATAACAGAAAGGACCAGAGAACCCCAAGTTCTCTCTCTTTCACCTAATAAGACAAAGGCATGAGCACTTTTGGGCCTCTGGGAGAGATCCTGACCAATGAAAGGGTAAGTCACTATCTTGCTGGAAGATTTTGGGTGAGAAAGCCATCTTAAATAAAGCCTTGAACCAAAACTTGCCAGATGAAGTTCTAGACTTTTAGCCATGTCTTCACTTTTATTTGCTTGTAATCACTTCTAACTTAATCTCAAACCTGAATTCATATAAAACCCCCCCCCTTTTTTTTGTTCAACTTGTTTTATCTTTAATCTAAAACAATCCAGAGCTGTGCTTAAATTGAACTGTTTGGTAACTCCAGTTAAAGTAGTAAACTGTGGAATATCGTCTCGTTACAGGGGCGACAGACTGTAATATTTGAACTGTTGAAAAAAGGGCTGGAAAGTTCAGAACATGTTTTTGGAAAGTCTGGGACTGAGAGTGTGTTAAGATCATCCTGAAAGCAGTATCCAAAGCTGGAGGAAGTCAGCGTAACTGCTATATTGTTGATTTCCTGGTAGGTCAGGACTGCAACTATACACAGACACTCAGAATCTCAGCTGAGTTTGGCTGTTTGTGAGCAGCCCAGGCTGGGGCTACAACAGCAAAGCATTGTGAGGCACTCAAAATTGTGAGGCAGGTGGTGACAACCCCTTGCTGGTCTGGATTGCACCTCAGAATGGACAGAAATATCTCCCTTAATTAGAAACCTGGAAATCTAGTTTGAAGGGCGCTGCTGCTGAAGAAAAAAGAGCAATGGAGCTGATTCAGTGAACATCAGAATTTCACTGCAAGTAGTTTCTGTTGATTGCGAATAATTTCTGCTGCCATAATTTATGTTATGTTTGTCTGATTGTTATTGTTATTTACTGTATGAGTATAAGGAGTTAATTCAGAGAGGAATTGGTTGTGCCTGTGCAGGAAGAACCACAATGATTCCTGAAGCCAACTGCTCATAACTCACTTGAGACAATGCACAAACCACCACTTTGAAGTTAAATTACCCTTGGGAGCTGGCCAAACTAGTTTGACTAGGCTCAAGGGACATAGGAGAAAACAAAGAACTTGGCTGGACTTACAGAGACACCCTACCTGAAGAGAGAAATCTGGTGTATTGAGTTAAGGTGAACCAGACTTGAGAGATCAGAGATGTCTATCTAGTACTGCAGGTAAGATAGCTCTGCATGTACACTTTTCATTGGGTTATAATCCTTTCTTTTCCTTATGCTTTGCTGTGTTTCTACCATTAAGATTAAGCAATAGTTCATTTTAAGAAAGCTGTCTGGTGTTAACCACTGGTCACAGTCCCCAGATGAATTGCTGAACCCTGGGTGAGCAATCACAGTTGGTGTACAGGGGGCTGTAGCCTGGAGACCCTGTCTAAGACTAGGAGAACCTTTCACCAGAAAAGGTAAAGGCATGAGGAATAACACCTGAAGGGGTGCACTCAGACAGTCAAAGAAGGGGACGGAAGCATAGCTAGCCCTGTAACCATCATGTTAGAAAATGGAAAAAAAAACCTGCACCATTTTAACTTACAGCCTTCAATTACAACATAACATTGGGAATGAAACAACTACATTACAGTGAACACAGATATTCAATAAAGATTCCAGCACTACATGATGTTCATATATCAAACATTCTGACCTACCTGTTTCTATTAAACTCTTACAAATGAATGACTTAAATAGTAACAATATAACTGGTAGAAGATTGATCAAAGATGTGAGTTACCAAAACTGATTTTCCTGTAACAAATTGCTACCTTTAGGTATTTCTAAGAAAAAGCACAATTTGTGTACTTTCAAAGCTGGTAATTAATTGAAGATATGAGACAAGTTATGGATACAATTTGTCAAACTCTCCATCACAAAAAACACTATACTTTCTATTCATTTGCAGAAATGTCAGTGAAATGTCACGTAATCCCAGAAGTTATATAGTAATACACTGTGAACTAGCTATGTAGCCTTCTCTGCAGCAATACCATCTCCCAAGGTAGTGTGTATAAAAAAAACACAGTTGTGTAGCAGAACACTGTACCAGCGGGTATGAACAATACCACCCAATTCTATGTAACCAGTACTGTATGACAGTGCGTTTGTCAAACCATTGTGAACCAAACAAGTTCATTGAAGTACAGAATAGGTGTGCCTCAACAATCTCAAAATGCATGCATATTGATTAGCTACTTAGCAGGAGAGAGAGAGGTTAATTAATTAATTAATGTATAATTAATACAAGATGGGGATTAGCTATGCCTGAAAACCGGTTCTGAATAAATCAGAGAAGTGCGAATTTGGAAACTTTTCCCACTCCTTCTAGGCAGGATTCAAAATGAAATCCATTGCCTTGCTCTTGAGCAGATATTTTTAGGGAAAGAAGAGATGCACCAGAGATCTCCCTGACAAGATAATTCTGCTGCTGAAGTATATACTGTTCAATTCTAAAGTGTAGGGAATTAAAAATTTTCATCTAAATTTAGGTAAGAAATAAATGAAACATAATCTAAAATATTTATTAAAAATATTTACGTTTATGCATACATACCACTAAGTCTTGGTCTTGAAGCAAGTTACGAATTGCCTCATACAACATTGGTCTCAAGTCAGATTTGAATTTTACAGAAATCCATTGTCCAATCAGCCAAATTACTCGCCGGCGTATTGGCTTATACCTTTAAAACAAAACAGAATTATTGTACTAGATTCTTTCTATCCTTGTTTCTTAAACTTCTGTATTAAGAAAAACTGTTTTAGAAGAATACTGGAAGACAATGTCCAACAAACCCATTTTTCACATCTTTCCTTAAAACGTGACTGGTGAGAACTACACGTTTAAAGTTCTGAAGTCAAACTGCCTCACTGTCAGGCACCATTTTCGTTGAAAAAACTGCCCTCATTATTTATCAGGCCTTGTCTCATTACACTGTTTCACTGTGCTCTGCCAATGACATCATCCAAAAAACCTTATTCATACTCTTCTCCCAAACCATCTCTGCGTTTTCTTTCAGATCATGGCTAAACATGCTAATACCCTTCTTTAACTGGTATGCAAGGCCATCACTTTGCCACATTCAAGTCCTTCCTTCGTACCAACATCTCCCACGAAGCTTACAAGAAAATAGTTTAAGACTTCGATTAGATAGATAGATAGATAGATAGATAGATAGATAGATAGATAGATAGATAGATAGATAGACAGATAGATTTTTAATCAACATTTACTTCATCATGCTGGGATTTATATCTACCAGGTTCCATTAAAGAGAGAATCTACTCTGCATCCAATAAATCAATCATAATATATTTAAAAATAAAACTACCCATTTATTATCATGTTGTCTGTAGAGTCAGCTATAACCCAGTAGTCTCTCCCTTTGTAGGTCCTCCTACTCCTCCTTCCCCTCTTCTAGAAAGAGATTAGCATTTTTAAAATGCCCATGAGGGTAACCAGAGGGTCCACTTGATCTGACAGATTCAGTCAGAGCCAAAGGTATAACTCATTTTGCGACCTTGTTGGCACTAGATAGGAAGTTAGAATGAAGCACCTGAAGGCCTTATTAGAGGATTTCAGGGCCTTCAGCCTTAAGAAAAGCCCTTGAGGGAGGTCACAGCTCTGAGGTGCATGCCTCAGAACCTGCTCCTTGCAGCAACATTGAGACATGGATCCCACTGCCAGCACTCATGGTCTACCCCCAGGGCTAGTCTACATTGAAAAGTTACATTAGCAGAGCTACGTGCTTCAAGATGTGAAAAATCTAGTGTAGACAGCACTAGATGGATAGAAGACATGGATTACTTCCTGTCACTGTAATAGGTCTCTACACTGAAATGCTACAGTGATATAGCTGCAGCTGTGCCACTGTAGCGTTTTAAGTATAGACATATTCTATGACAACTAAGGCAGAAAGAAAGCCTAAGGAATACCTTGTTAGAAGATTTTGACCTGCTAACGAGGCAAGAAAATGACTTTACCGCAGCACTAGAGGTGTAGGAAGCTCTTCTACAATCAGCATTAATTATACTTACATGCACTGGGGGCTATACTATCTAAACAAGGGTTGGCACAGTTATCTGATGCTACCAATTATCTTTTGTAAGACCAGGTCTCCACTCTGTACATAGGACAGTGCTGAAGGCACACTGTGTGACTACCAACTCTCAGGTGTCAAGATGAAAGTGTTGAAATGCTGGGATCCCTACTCATGCAAAGTTAGAAGGATATACCATTAGAAGCATTAGCTTATATTTTCCTTGGTTTATAGATTTTGTTAGGTATGCTGTAAAGAAATCTTAACTGACAAATAATGTAGCAATTTTGTGCAGTAAGCATAACAGGTGCAGTTATATGGAACACCACTAGATGGATCAAAGAACACTATCTCCTCTGACTTGAATTTTATCAGTCCTATTTCTGAGTGAGGGACATGACATTCCATCCACAAAGATTTCAAATTATATACATGCTAAACTAAGTAATTAAGGAAAATTAACAGACCATAATTAATGTAAACAAATAAAGTTAAGAAAGCTGGTATTATCAAACCAAATTAATCTAATTAACAGGTTGATTAAACTATATCAGATATACACTAACAATTCTTTATAAGCTTTATTTAATAATTTGAGAAGACAGCAGTCTTTTTCAGCATGAGCGCTAAAAGTAATAAGGCATTATCAATCTCAATGTCAAGTGATATACATTTATATTCCAGTGAAATGGCTGATTTGGTGTGCAGGGCGGTAGGTTAGGTTGTGGTGTTCAAATCACTCCCAAATAGAAGCTAGATTTGAAACTACATTTCTTGTGCCAATTAAGACAGGCTACCGAAATTATAAGTAGCTAGGGGATAATCTCCTCCCCTCCCATCTTTAGCATAGGGCTATATGGTATATAAAGGATCTGATTTTGGTCCCTGAATATGTAATTTTGATATTCTTTTACTTAAAAGTTATAAGGTAACGATGTGATGAAATAGCTCCCATTTGAATCATGCACTTTTGCATTAAAATCTAACAAAAGCCTGATTTTAAACCAAGTGACTTTCAGTTGAATGCTGAGCTGCTTTAATTAGTTTTATGATCCTTTCCCTGTATCTTGAGCTAACAGACCTTTTAAGTACATAAATGTTAACTTGTTATCATCAAGTGAAAATGTACGGTTGTAAGGGAAGAAACTGAGGCTTCTTAACATTCCTATGCATTCCAGACACTAAAAGAATAACCTTCTTCCTATCTTCTTCTGTTTAGATTTCAATTTAACACTTTCAATAAGCATGTATTAAACTAAAACACTTATAAAATAAGATGTAATGCACCCAAAAGTATCAAAATATACTTGATATCATAGAATATCATGATTGGAAGGGACCTCAGAAGATCATCTAGTCTAACCCCCTGCTCAAAGCAGGACCAAACCCCAATTAAATAATCCAACAGATTTTTTCCCCATATCCCTAAATGGCCCCCTCAAGGATTGAACTTGCAACCCTGGGTTTAGCAGGCCAATGCTCAACCCACTGAGCTATCCCTCCCCCCTACAGAATATCAAGGTTGGAAACCAAACAGATGTTCTAATTCATCTTCTTACAAGTGACACAAAAACCTACACAATGTAAAACTTCAGAGCCTACAAGTCCACTCAGTCCTACTTCTTGTTCAGCCAATCACTCGGACAAACAAGCATTCAGTGTTGCAGAAGGACAGAGGAGGGGAGAAGTAAGCAATAACTTGTGCAATAGGACTGGGAGGAAGGTGTCTTGCTCTACTGGGCTCACATCCTTTTACTGAGCTAGGTGGGCTCCCTTCAGCTGAGTGAACGGGGAGGCGTGAAGAAATCAGACTCAGCTGGGGGAGGCAACGATTTGAGGGTGCGGGGGAAGATCAACCCCTGAGCTCAGGATGAGGGTCAGTCCCAGCCTTGGGTGGCATGGAGGAAGGGGTCAGCCCAGCCCCGAGAGGCATGGGGAAGGTGGTTCAGGTGAGCCCTGCAAGGGAAGGAGTTGCTCCAGCAACCCAATGGTTGTCCTGTTTTTACTTAAAAAATATGGGGATGAGAACTACTTTCTCAAAGCGAGCTGAATGATTGAAGTTGTTATTTATTGTTCTGAGAAAATTTAATAAAACACAGACATATAAAGGAAGAGATTTTCACCAGAGGTATATTCACTAGAGCTGCAGTTGCTTCATACCACATCTTAACAAACGTGTATCAACAAACTACTTTAACGGTCAAAACACAAAGAAAGATTAGGGTGCTTACCTGTTATGAGAGACCTGTAGCTCTGCTAATAGCTGATTTTTAAACCACTGATCAAAATCCACACTGTCAAATAGCTCATAAGCTGCCAGCCCAACTGCATTGTAGACTGGAGAAAAGCAGAGAAATTAGGTTGTGCTCTAGTCAAACTTTGTTAAAATTCTAAATACTAAAATTGAATAAATGTTAAAAATTATGCTTAAATCACTTTTGTGCAGTAAGGACTATTATCCAGCATTTATATTCTGAAAATTGAGAAATTAAAGAAGGAGTGATTTGAGTAAAACAATGACAAAACCTTACAAAACTTCCCTCCGAGTTCTCTATAGTTACAAATAAATTCATTTCTCATGAGAGGAGTGCCATGCAGTGTTCACAGAAATTAAAGGAATCAGGAAATCCACAGCTCTAAACCAAACTCTACCAATGATTCCATCAGATGTCTAGACAAGTCATCTGTCCTGCCCTCAATTTCCTTGCTTGTAAAATGGAAAGAATATCTCCCTCACAGAAGTGCTGCGGGATTAATTTTTGCAAAAGTACTGAAAAGTACTACTTGATCACATACCTTATTCCTAAAATTGTTGCCCATAGTTTTTGCTGTTAGAACTGAGTTTGAGCAGTTCAATGAGAAAATAATTTTGATTCTATTTTTCAAAATATCAAAGTTACATCTCACAAATTCTTCTCAGACATTTTACAGAAGGCAGGCACATACATAACCAGCTTTGTTCCTTAAAAGTTAGAAATTTAATTTACCAGCATCTTTAATCAGTAGAGCATTAGTATCTTCCACATTCGTAGGTCCTGTAATAAAGTTAAAATGAAAGCAATTATACAAAAAATGCATTAACTAAACAAAGAATGTAAGACCCATGGATATTTCAGTGAAGTACTACATAGCAAAGAATCAAAATATACTCTTTATAAATACAAACCTAAAAGTAATGTATCCTGTATTTAAAAGAGTACAGCATTGTTAAACCAATGCTTTTAGGTTTTTTGAACCTCTAAGAGAGGACCCATTCTGATTAAGAGAACATACTGCATACCAAAAATATTTCTGTGCCTTTCTGAAATACTGAATTTGTGACTGGAAAGTATCTACAACATGTTCATTGAAGAAAGCAAAGGAAATTCAAATCCTTATTGTGCCAAACTTTGTCATCTTGGCAGTTGTAGTTAATTGCATATATCTTGAAATATGCAGCTACAGAGTACTCATAAAGGTAAGTATTTTATAAGTAAAAAACCTCTAGGAAAAAAATAGGAATTGGTAAAGAATGACCATCAAGTAATGAATATCTGCAGAAAAAGTGACCACCTGGTTATTTCTATACATTACATAAAACTGTTTATTATATAATTAAGCGTAATAAAGTTCTAACAACTTAAACATTTAATTGTGACTTTTTTATAACAAACAATTTTGGCATTGATAACTCCCATGCTGACAATACCTGAGATCTCACAATTTCAGGTGTATTTACAGCTAATAATGTGGAGGCCCTACCTTGGGAACCCAAAAAAGTTTTTGGCAGAGGAGTGACCAACATTTCCAGATTTTTACCTTTAGGGAGTTTAATTGTGTCACCTCCATGCTAGAAACCTGTAATTCCTACAGTACCAAAGCATCCAAACAATCTAAGATCTTAAATATCCAAGGTCTGTGCACAGATGATGTGTCTGGATGTAAAATCTATTCCTCGGGTAAGGAGTATTTCTTTATTTCTATTTATTTAGAATTCAATCATCCATTATTCTTGGTACATATTCAAAATATATCATAAAAATTCATAACATAGTTTTAGACATTGATATAGGTTGCAAGTTGAGTCTGATGGGGAAGAAATAGAAGCAGCTCTCTCCAATAGCTCTGACATCCACCTTCTGAGGTTATCAAGGTCATATGGTATTCCCTGGAGCTCCTTTGTGAAAAACTTTGGGGACTGGAAAAAAATGGGGAAAATGGCAAAGGACATCCTCTCATTATTTAACTCTAGTGTTTCAGGAAAGAGTCCATTGATACTCTGACAACTTCCTGCTTGGAAACAGAAGTAGTGACATTTGTTATTATTTTCTATGGCAAAAAAGATCAGTCTGCAGGAAATCTCACAATAGGCATTGTCGCTAGGTCTAGGAACAAAACTATGTCAGTAGAAACTGAATTAACCTGTTTTTAGTACAGAGTGCACCCCTTTCACAATCTTAAAAACCTATCAATCCAACATAATGAAATACAAAGCCAAGGAGAAAGAAAGATGTGTTAATTCCCCAAGAAGTGGGAAATGGAAAGTAATTGGGTTGTGAACTTTGATTCTAGGGTTCTACGGCTAGGAATGAAGCAGATAGAGCTAGCAAACAGCAGTAATAAGGCCCAACTTCTGCAACCATCCATTAAAATGTCTTGTCCTGATCACACTAAGACAACTGATTGCCTCAGTCTACAGGGTAGACTGTCTACAGACACTTAAACTGTGGTCTACGGATCACTGCTAGTCTGAGGAGAGAGCTGGTTGATCACAAAGAGGCTCCCGTTCCTTCTTTCTAACTGTTAAATGGCACTGAAAAACAGCTAATCATATAGAAACATTTTTCTATTTCTGTGTGCCATAAGGAATTGTTGTCAATATCACATAAATGTTTTATGACTGTAAATAGGAATTGAGGTGATCCACAAGAATCTCTTCAATAAACTGTGATGCACACTATGGGGGAAAACAGCATACATTGGCTAAAAACAAAGGTTACCATCATGAAAAGTAGGGTGAGGCCCAATGCCTTTAGGTCGACTATGAAACTCAGAGACTGAGCTGCAGTCCTGGTTATTTTTAGCTTAGCCAAGAGGACCTCCATCTAACTGAAAATGATTGACCTTTTCTAACTAAAGATTCTTCACCTCACCTAGCACATTTGGGATGACTGAAAAGCTCTGGCATCAAACTCCTAAAAGTATATTCTGTGGCTTCTGCAGTGATGTCAGATGCATCATAAACTCTTTCGGAGTGTTTAAACAAATCAAGGACTTCTTGGTAAGCGCCTGGTAAAATGACTTACGGGGACTTATGAAGGTGGTCAGCAACTTGTAGAAAATCCTATGAGTTCTAAATCCTCTAAATCCTAAAGAACAGACCTTGCTCCAAATTTTGCCGCAGTGAAAGAAATATAACCATAAACACTGAATAATCTCCTTTTTAGCCCTGAAACCCTATGTTGTCTATATAGTTAAAGACACCATAGAGTCTAGGTCCATGAAAACAAAAATTCCTAATATTTCCTTTCTGTAAATACACCCTTCATTTGCATCACAATTTACTTACAAAACATCTCCAATATCATTTAGAATGATTTGAAAGATGGGGAAAATATTTTAGGATACAAATTTAGATTTCACAAATACATAAACATTATGATTAATATACAGTCGGCACAAAATGAAATAGCATAGAAATTCCAGTAGATTAAAAACGCCTTTAAAATCTTACCTTGTAGACTATGAACCATTTCTAAAAGCACAGGAGTAAGGGTCTGATTATATTCATGGAAAATATCAATAAAAAGAACCTCTGCGCATGGCTGAAAAAGTAAAACAAACCTGTTGTAAACCCTAAATAAGACAAATCTAGCCTAGTTTTAACAAACAGTAAAATAAATACATTTAAACTATTAAATATCTCATAGGGAAAGCATTCCAACACTACAACTTACTGTTCAATTAGAGCAACATTATGATACAGTAGTATCACATTCACAATGTAACATTTACATTCCAAGTTTGCTGATCAGTTACTAAATAAATAAAAAAATAACTGAGAGAAATACAATTAGCAAATTTTTAGTCCTATAGCATGCATAATAAACAAGTTGCACCTTTATCCTACCTAGATTTCCAATATTTAAGAAAGCTACCTAAAACGTTTTCTTCAGGTGTCTCTGTTCTATTTTCACTTAGCATATTTTTCAGTTCTTTGTTACTAATGTCTTGCATACAGAAGATCTTTACAGAAGTCACTCTCAAACTGTGGTCTATAGATTACTGTTAGTCTGTGGAGAGAGCTGGCTGATCACGAAGAGGCTTAAGCTCCTTCTTTCCAGTTATTAAAATGCATTAAAAGACAGCTAACGATATACAAACATTTTTTCTTTTCCCATCTACAAGGAATTGCTGTCAATATCACATGAATGTTATATGATTGCAAATAAGAATGGAGGTGATACACAAGAATTTCTAATACAATGTGGTGCGCACTATGGTGGAAAACAGGGTAATAATTCTCACAGCAATTTAAAACCAAGACTTCTTGCAATTTTAGTGTTCTGTATATATTTAAATTGAACTAGAGGGAATCAAGATATTAGTAAAATTTTACATACATAGAGATATAAGCTGCTTTCTTTAGTGTATTTTGGACTCCAATAAAAAGCACAGAGTACATCCCTGCGTGCACAGGATTGAGTGACAAGTCCTGTATAAAAGTATTAAGTGACCAATGAAAATGGAGTATCTGTTCTTGAAACAACATGCTGCTCTCATTTCTACAACCAAAGTCAAATGAGGGGGAAGGAGAAGAGTAAATGAAACAATGAACTGAGGAAGAACAGGGTAGAACTGTTTAGGAAGGAACCAAAAAGAGCTTTTTGCAGCCCTCATTCTAACAACAGTCTAATTCAACTCTCTTCCTTTCTAGGAAAACAGAGAAGATGTCTCAGAGGAAGTATTCTGAGTTATACATGAACATCCAGGCTCCTAAGTGTAGTACCAAAAATGGAGTTCAAAGACCAGCCTGGATTGAAATTTCCCTTAATAAAGTGTGATAGCTGGGAAAGCAGTTTCCTAGCAGCCAGCTGTAATCCAGGACTGTATAAGGCATGCTGAAATACCGGTCTACATAAATCCGACCCTCTTCCCAGAAAAAGGAGAGTGTTGGAGGAAACCAGAGAAGCTATGGAATATCTATTGGAAAAAGGGCAAGTTATCCCAATATTTGTTTTGTGTGTTTGTTCCAGATATTGGTCGTTTTGACTGAGGAAAGGACTGTAAAACAGCAACACTAACTCCAGAATCTGGCAAGAGCTGATTTTGAGAAGGCAGGAAAAATACCACTAAAAGCTTCCCATTAAACTGTCACGAAATGTACGTAACTAATCTAAATTAATGTGTAATCTTAATAACGTAACTGTGCCCTACTCCCATTCCTTAGCCCTTTATGTTTCTAATCACCATCAGTTTTATTTCATGTTTTGATCTAGACTGTATATTCTGTAGAGCAAAGCTTTTTCTATGTTTTGTAAGGAACCTTTCAGCATGGCATAAACACTAAATGAAGTTTTCTAAAATTCTCTGACTTGATTTGTTCAAGTCTGTTATAAATATAAACCAATAGGCTTAAGGAAAAAAATATATGGAAAAGCGTGTGTGTGTGTGACATACACATGCACACACAGTTTCTGTCCTTTTTGGTTAATTAGTTTGTTTTATACAATTAGGTGTCAACGGACACAGTGTATGCTCTATATTATGTCTTTTCTATCATCATGCTTTTGAACTCAAAGGATATGCTTTAAAAGCTACAGGCGCTGACCCATGGAAATGTTACATTCTGTAGGGGTTTTGTTTTTTAAATGTGTGTGTCTTCTTCCTCTGATCTTATTTGTTACAATAGTTTGTTTTCTAAAATGTAATGCTTGAAAATGTTATACCAGTCTCAAGAATCTTTATTTAATATTTATTTTATAGTACTTAAATATGTGCTAAACATCTCACAGAACAGAGAAAAATAGGTCTCTGACCTAGAATTTTTACATAAAACATGAAAAATGTGATAAAGAAATTGCCTTCTCTCACTCAATATTTTTGAAGTACCATGTAGAATATGAACTCCACCTCTTTTACCATAGCACACCGTACACTTACTTTCCAGTGTATTTAAGATTAAACATTAGTCAATATCTTAACACAAATTTTGATATAATGCTACAGACGGAAGTTCACAGTAACTAACTTCAGATTCTTCTGCAATTATTGGTTTACACTTTTTTAATCAATTCACACCTTTGGGTTACAGGCCACTCAGCAAATGTGTGAAGAACCACTTTTCTTTTTAATTAATTTTGTTTCATTGAAATAGAAATACTTACCCTGAGACTGTATTTCCAAGAATCTCCTCCTGTTTCTTCTACAGCTATAGTCCATAAAGAAAACAAGAAAACATTACATAAAAATACAGCGAGTATTTTAGTTATAGTTTTAAACAATATTAGTGATGTATTTAATCGGTATGAAAACATTATGGATAGGTAAACATTATGAGTTACTACTGCACATCTCAGGTTATAAGGAGAATCTCGAAAATGTAATCTCTCGATACAAGACTGTACAAAAAAAAATGCCAATCAATTTCTCTTGTGGATCTTACAATGGGCATTTTCTGGGTGCACTGTGGAAAGGGAACAGGTACTATTAAATATCTTAAAAAAATTAGATGAAAATACAGTGCAATTTCTTACTGAAGCCTTCTGGGTCCTCTTCCCACATTGTCAATTCTTCCTCTGTTAGCAGGAAATAGTGAGAGACTAATCTCCTACATATCTCCATTAATGTTGGGTATGTAAAGAATGATGTCTTTATCTTATGTGCTTCAAGAGTTTCAGGACTGCTATCTGTAATAGTAATACACAGTTAGTATTCCATGACTTAACATTACACTAGACTCCTACTAATCATTAAAGAAAATAAATGCTGGTCAGAAGACTCTCATACTGAAAAGAACAATTACATCTCCATATTGACTTTACAACACTTTCTTATAAAGCACCTAACTGTTTAGCAAGTAAGATTGTTTTATTAGCTGAAAAGATTGGTTAAGGTGATGCCTCTTAAAATAAGTCCTGACTGCTCACTTTCTGATATGAATTAAATTATTCAGATTAATAGTGTTTTTTGTTGTTGTTCTTCATAACTGAAAAATTCTGCCCGCAGGGAAGATTGTGTCCTCCTATCCTGTCAGGAACCACCACCTTCCCTGAATCATCTTGGCTTTATTCTGACTGTAAACAAACACTAGGAGGTGGTGGCCATTCTGAAAGAGGGCATTTTTGTTAGTGAGTAGCCCTACAGCTATATTATCACTGAGGATAATACAAAATGACAGCTATCGTAAAAGAGGGAAGTTCATTGTGGAATTCTTAGAAGAAGAAAATTTTTCATTTTTATCAAAGATGAAGAATCTTTCAGATATGAAGAATACACGCAAAAAATGACCATTAAGCCTAAAATAATTATTGAATTATACAAAGTCACAAGATTCCAGTGAACTTCAACCACGCGTGAAGTTTGAAAAGTCTATGTTGCTCCATTATTAAGACATTCAGGATATAAAAATGGCCTGACAGGATGCTAAATTTCTTTAAAAAACAATATTTTAAACTAATTTTATTTCAAACTAATTAACAGGCTTACTTTCAAATTCTCAGAAAATTCATCTGGTGCCCAAAGAGTAAGAGCTGTAATTTTTAGCAGGATACACCGTATTCTTCATACAAAAAATTTTAACTCTTCCTTTAATTCCAAAAAGCAAATTATAATTATGGAACTGCAAGTAGCATTTCCATAATAATTAATTCTCTGTTAATAGTTCATAATCCAAAATGTTACCGTTTGTTCATTGGCATGCTAATACCTGCTACAAGAATATCAAATAACAATTGAAGATCTGCAGTTCATCCTGCAACACATTTTTAAGTAGTGTATTTGAACATCTGAATTAAAATCATCAGAATTTCTGACCCTCTTAAAAAATATAGTGCCATCACTGTACTATTTTAATTTGGAAAGGAAAATCACATACTTTTTTTCTGAATCCAATTAGATGATGGTGTCTCATCATACACAAACATGAAACTAAAACTAAAATTAAGTAATCTATATACACAGATGTGTTTCAACACTAAAGAAAATAAATTGTAATTATCCATGTATTAGATTCAAAAACTTTAAGCTAAAGCCATCCTCTTGTGAAACAACCATAAAGTCGGAAGTGCAGAAAAATTCATTGCATTCAATAGCATGCTGAAATATGTACTTTGATTCTGTATCTCAAACAGTATTGCTGTGAACTATGGTACACAGTAGAAATGTTCTTTTATCATACATTTTCCTAGCAAAGGAAAAAGACATCACTGAGTTTGAATAATCCCATAAATTAACTTGGCTCTTGAACTAAAAATAGGGTCATTATTTTATATGGTTAATGAAAGCCGAAGCAGTAAGTAATTTCTCTGTATTTCTATATGGGAAAGCTGTTTTGCTGCATGTTTCTTATGAATTTAAGTGGTAATTATACAACAATTTGGAGATTCTTTCCTAAAGCTTGACTTTCAAAGTCAAAATATTAACAATATGCAATATTTAGTTATAATTATATATATATTATATTATATAATGATATCATGTTAACTAGTATAACATAAAGACTTGTAAACACCTTTTAAAATGGCTTTTTTAAAAACAAACTTTTCCCCACCCCCAAGAATGGGAAAACATGCTGAGGAAAGAGTAGCAGTACCTTCAAAATGTTTTGATGGCTTGTAAGCATAATTTTTTACTATCATCTTAATGAGATTCATGCACTGGACAATGAATCGCTCAAATGCAACTCCTTCACCAGATTCCGTGAAAACATAGCTTACAGCAAACTCCAACGATCTCTGAATCAGAGGGGTGAATGAAAAAGGATGTTGGTCCAGGAAGTCCAAAAGCTAAAAAGTGAGGGAAGAAAAACATCATATGACTTAATTTATACACATTTTATGTGCATAAAGAACTTTCATAAACCATCTTGGAAAACACATTTATGTAATGTGCAAATATAACAGTTGGCCACAAAAATTAAATTAAAACAAAATCACTTTTATGATGCTTATTGATTCATTCATGTTATCTGTTGGCATTCTAATTCTCATTTCCAAAGCAATGTTTTGTTAATAAGAACAACAGTTTAAGGAACCATATACTTTGTCATCTATTCAGTGCTATTTTATTTGTAAGTAACAATTCACAGATGTAAGAACTGATTTTCCCTAAAACAAGAAAAAAAGCTAGCCCCCTAATTAAGAATATTTTTATTAGGAATCCACCATTTATACCTGTTTCCAACCATATTTAAAGTACTGAACATTTACTTTATCAGTTTACTCCACCTAGATATTTTTTATACACTGCATTGTTGATGAAAAATCCCAGCTTTGGAAAGGCCTAAACATTTTAACAAGCAGAGCCAACCCTGGACTTTTTTTTAAAAAAATCAGACCAAAAAAAAAAAAAGGCCAATCCTATGCTCTCCAAGTGTGACAAGTGCCACATCAATCAAGCATCACACCAGTATGCACAGGGGTAAACTGAGGATTTTGGGATATGCCTGGAAGATAATAGTTTGCTGCCCATCCCCTAAATATGTACTGGGGCTTGAGAAGGATTAGTGATTTGATCTGTTGGGATACTCTTCCATTATAACTGAATAACTTTTTCTGTAAAAAAGGTGCGTACAAAGGCATCTTCATTTTCTTTCCCCCAACTTCAGTCCAGGCATTTGTTCTTTATTTAAATCTTAGTAATTAGTTATATAAACCATTTTAAACTATGTATTTTCAAAGGTGTCTCTGCAAGGTTGGAAACGTTTAAAAATGAAATCTGATTCTTCTTTGCAGGGCTAAAGTCTAGGCCTGTTAACAAAAGGCTCGCATAAGCCCCTATTGGAGACTGTAATCATTCTCTACTCTGAAATGCTTTGTAAGTGGCAGCAATGGAAGTTGTCTGCTTGAATGGGGAAAGTTAAAAGTCTTCCCCTCAATTTATTCAGTGATGTCTCTGCTGCTGCACTCTAGATGTGCACTCAACAAACTCAATCTCAGCACAAGATTAGACTTTCATTCATTTTCTATCTGTAGCAAGCTTATTCAGAGTTAAAGATCACAGGAGACCAAGAAAGATAAGCACAATAGTGGAGAGACAAAACAGGAAGAGATACTAGTTTCCTAAATGGATCAGGCTTTCTTCATGTGCAGTCTTCTCTCCTGTGGTGTATAGGTTATGCTTTCTTCCATGAAAGCCTTTGAATCCATAAAGATTAAAATTCTGAAGTGTTCTGAGTTACCTAGCTTCTTTGTCATTACTCTAGAATTTTCTCTTCAGTTCCTTCAAATTTCTGTAGCACTCCAAAAATGCCTGAGTCAGACATGTTGTTTGCAGTTTTCTTGTAGCTGTTTTAGTCCCAGGATATGAGAGAGACAAGGTGGGTGAGCCAATATCTTTTATTGGACCAACTTGTGTTGGTGAATTTGAGCTATTCAGAGCTCTTATGTGATCAAGAGCAGCTCTGTATAGCTTGAAAGCTTGTCTCTTTCAGCAACAAAAGTTGGTCCAGTAAAAGATATTGCCTCACCCTCTTGTCTCTTTGAGTCACAAGAGGTCACCTGAGCCCAAAAGGCTTGCATCCATACAATCCCAGGGAGGTTGTCTGATGAGAATGAATTGCTTCTTTGCATCTACCAAGAAAATAAATGAAAGATGGATTTGGGAACAGTCCCTGTACTCTTTGGTTGTTGGTTTGAATGAGGAAGAAAGATACATGAATGCTTTGTTTGCAGGAGACATCAAAGAACTATGGGCCTAATTTTCAGAATTACTGAGTGCATGCAGCTTGACTTCAATTGGAACTGCAAGGGCTTGGCACCTCTGATAATCAGGTTCCATGTTTAAAAGAAGTCATATGGGCCAGAAGATGGAATTCTCAAGTACTGGGAATGTTAGTGGTGTTGCATGTCTGAAAGATGATACACCTAAATTTACTAAAATTGTCTTCTGGCATAAGCATGTGCCCATTGTGCAGGCCTAAAATACTAAATTGCAGCAGAAAAATCTGGGTTGGCTTTTGGTTTTGTTTGTTTTTAAGAAAACTAATCAAGGTTAGTTACTTAATATGATCATCGCTATTCTTATTTTTTACTCACAACCCACATTTTAAAGTGCAGATGTTCAATACAGAAGACTGGAAAATTGTTTACAACCTCTTATATTAATCTCTTACACTGATCAAATCACAATACTTTTTTTTAAATAAGTCTGTCAACAGCAGGCTCCAAAATAGTGACTATAAATTTTACTTTCAAAATACATTTAAGTTTATTTTAATAAAATGTATGTTACATTCTGGCAGTTCATATTGGTGTCCTGAGTAAAGCAGATACGCTTCTCTTTAAAGGAGTACGTTTTCAAGATTGTATTTAGTGAGAGTGAAGTTATGAATTACAATTAACTGCTTCTTCACAGAATATAAACATACGAGTTTAAAGAATATATATTTAACTTAATGTAGATTACTCGTTCAAAATGCTGAAAACTCCAATCTAGTAACAGAATTGTAAATTTGAAACCTACCACTTTAGTGAAGAGAATAATAGTCTTTTCTAGACGGTCTCTGCATCCATTTTCCATTCCTATACTTCTACCTAGAAAATCACAGATATTTAACAAACATCATTTATAAATCTTCGCTTTATTTCATCATATCCACATTTGGAAAAATTATCTTTAGAGAGACAGTTCACTCTTGCTGACATAGCTTCCTAACTGCAGATAAAGCAAGGTGAACAGATAGCACTATGGCTGATGAAATTCAGTGCTGACAAATGCCAGGACCCTAACATTGGGTACACAGCTACTTCTAAATTAGCTATAAAAACTCAGGAAAGAACAAATGTATCATTATGGACAGCTCAGTGAACAAGCTGTCATAAAAGCGAACAACTGCTAATAGGGACAAGGAAGAGGTTAGAAAACACTTACAAGTTTATAATGCTATTATTAAACATCCATGGCACACTCTCAGCATGGAATACTATGTTCACTTCTGGTTGCCTTATTTCAAAAAGATATAGCCAAAATAGAATGGATTCAAAGACTGATTACAAAAATGATTACAGGCTTATATATGAATGACACAACAAATAATATAGTACAGGTAAACTCTATACTAACTTACCCACTTAACAAAAACAGCATCATCCAATAAAACAAAAGCGACAAATTTTAAAGCCGTAAAAGTAAATGGATTTTTAAAAAACACACAAGACATAATGAATGTATGGAACCCATTCCACAAGCTAACATATATGACAAGGTCTTAATAGGCTATATATATAGAGATATCTACATAAGAACATTCGCCGCTAGATTAAAATTGAAAGATATATTAAACACTCATGTTTCAAAGCATAAGCTAATTATTAACCAAATGTCAGGAAGAAACTTGTCCTATAGGTAGGTTGTTCCCTAATTGTCCTCTACAGGGTTTCTTGTACCTTCATCTGAAGCATCTAGTACTGATCACTGTCATAGACAGAATATTTGTCTAAATGAACCACAAATGTATTTTTGGACAAATGCACCTGAAAAAACCATCTATCCTAATATTTCCTGTCACAGTAAGTGAAATTTGAGATTAAAACTACTGACCGTTTCATGATATCATTGGAGGCAACAATTATAAATTCTCTTCCCTTTGACATTTTCCAAAACTCATCCAAAGAAAAGCTTGAGATGGCTTAGTTTATTTTTACATTCCGTGTATGTAAGGTTTTTTTTGTACGTTTCCTCTTTGTTCTGTGGTTTATATGGGAGATATTGCCTTCTGACTAATATTACTGTTAATTCTTCACTAAATCTCTTTCCTTTTTTGGCAGGGGCAAAAGGATTTTGGTTATTTGGCACCCAAAATTAAGACCTGTATTATTGTTGAACATATTTTCTTTACAATAGGATTGAGAACTGCACTGAAATACAGTTTGTTTTGTATTCATGAAAAAATGTCAAAATGCCTTAGACATCAACTATTTGCTTAAATATTATTAGAGGTTGGGGGAATCTGATTATTAATGTACCAGAAGAGGACAGCATGCTTGAAAAAGTACTTACTGCATTCCAGAAACTGTTTTAGTCGCTCAAATACTGCATGTAGAAATCCCTGAAAAATATCAAATCACATTTCTTTAAAAAGTGAAGCCCACTGTGAACTGTACGAATGGAGGAAAAGTATTATTTGCAAACAAAAGATTAAGGATTTCACTAAAGATCCATCAAACTGAAAAGCCATTTCAGAAGCAATTGCAGAGTTTAAAGTTCCCTACATTACTTCATTACTGTTAGAAAAATTAAACACAAATATAATGAGAGCACATTGCTTTATCTGAACTACATACTTTATATAATACACAATTTATTTTGATTACTATTTTTCAATCATTTCTCAAGAAAAACAACAAAAGCGCTGCTGTAGAACTACTAATAATGACGATCTTCCCACTTTGAACCTCTCCCTTTGTAAACTAACACTGTTGAAAACAAGAGGTGACGGTTTTCTCCAGTGAATGAAATTTCAGTAAATCTTACTTAATCCTGAAGATATAGCTAAATCCTGTGGTTTCTTAGGAGTAAAAAATTTTGCCTTAGTGATAGAAAGAAATTAGATATTTCTTTAACATTACATCACATTACGTTTAACATTACATCACATTACATAAGTCATAAAGAAAATTACACTGAGATTCTAAAGTGCTTAGAAGCAAAATTACTGAAGGTTCTATGACCCCTGAAAATAAAAATACGTCCTGTGACCTGGGTAGAGCATCTCACTCCATTGCCAATTTATATATAATTCATTCCACCAATAGAGTGTGTTTTTCTTATGAAATCCAAAATCATAAGAAATTTCTCCATCAGGAATGGCTGCACCTTAGCATTCACAGAATTAATGAGAGAGATCATACACATCGATAAATGAGCAAATGACTAGCCCAAATATTGATACTTCAAAAGAAACATAAGCCAGATATAATCTTGATAAGCACTTATAAAGTGAATGGTTATTTTCATCCATTAAAGTATGAGCACCTATAAATATATTTATTGAAGTAATCAGACATTTTCTCTAGTTGTTGCTCATAAATTACAGTTTATAATTACATATTAACTACTTAAATCAACTGTTCTTGAGGTTTCAAAGATTCCTGAATTCTAAATCTAATAAGACAAGTACAAAAATACCACAAAAAGGTGTCATTTGAAAAGTTTTTTTCAGAAACAGTGAGAAGCTCTGCAGAAGCAGTATAAATCAAGTACTGAATAATCAGAGGGAATTCAACTATTTGTATGAAATGTCAGCTCAATCAGAAACTATTTTCAATGGTTTTGGTTATGCCTGCCTGTTGACTTCTTGCCAAAAATAAATGATATCAGGAGGATTGATTAAAACCACCGATTTTAATCATGATTTAAAGCAGCAAAAAGCAAACCTTGATTTAAATTACCAATTTACTTGTGTTTTGCATTTGTACTTTTAAGTTATTTTCCTAAAGAAAGGTAGAGTCTCATTGGTTAATAACCATTAAAACATGCTCATTTGCAACTAAATATCGCCTTTACACGAAATCCAGTCTTCTTTTAGATAACCATTTATTTAATCAATAGCATAGATTAATTTACATTTATTCAGATTCTTATTTACTAATTTTAATCATGTTAGAAAATGGCAAATGATGCATTTCTTGTTTACTAGATTAATGTTTTACTTGCTATTTGTGTCAAGTTCTTTTGGGATGGAAATTCAAATTAAAATGAAAATGCACAAAAACGGTGTCTAAAAATTGTTTTGTTATTAGTTAATAAAACTACCTAAAATTTTCTGGATACATGAAAAAAATAAGTAAATATCAAAACATATTCTGCATTTAAAACTATCTGATTTATTAATCAAAGGAAGTAGTATCTGCAGTGAATTGAAGTGATTGTTCCTAGTTGGCATGTGTTTAAAGATTTTAAAACTAGTAGATCTCATCCTCTCCTAGTTTTTATTCATACTTTGGAAGAGGAAAACAAGCTTTCCTGCTTTTTCAACTCCCATTTGGTTTCTTAATTTTGAATTAACCAGTGATTGAACTGAACTAACTGAATAAACTGAAATTAAGAAAATTCTCTGCACCTGTGGAAGAGGCTTCTATTGTCAAAAGCTGGTTTTGCCCTTCAGAAAACTCTGGTTCCATGCACTTAACCAGTCACTCAAACCACAGAACTGGTTCAGTGAGAACAGGATATCTACCTACCCAGACCACACGGACCAACAGGTTTGGATGGCAGTGCTCTGACAGTGGATAAAGCTAGAACATGTCCACTGAAGTGTCCCTATTATAGTAATTTTGCCATCTGTGGTGACAGTGGTTGATGTTTTGGGGCACAATGGCCTCCCACTGTGTTCCAATTCATCCATGGTTCTGTTTCTTTCTTTTTCCTTGGCTCAAAGAAGGTAAAACATTGCCGAGAAACAGAGTCTTCCAAGGACTCAAAGGGCCTGCCAGTGCAACGTGAGTCAACCTCCTGATTACATAATGTTGCCCTTGTGGAACATGAAGGGTTCCTAAAGTGTGTAGCTTAACACGGGCCTCAGCATCAGACTTGAGACAATTTAATGGAATCCCTGCACACTGAGCTTTCTCTGAGGGTGGAGCTTGTCTTGCTACTCATTCCAGACAAACGGAACACAACAGGGACCCAGTTCCTAGTTCTTAGCCAGACAGAGGTCTAAGAACAAAAGCCCTGGCAGCAACTTTCATGAGGTAAAGCTTAAAGCAGCTGTGTGGTGCTCTACCTGTACAGTTGGGCAGGGACTTGCATACAGTGCTCATGAACATGCTTCTCCTAGGTCAGAAGGCACACCAAGTTCTTTAATCACTGGCAGACAGTGCCATCACAGGATGGGCACAGCTTGAAAGTCATAGATTTGCTTTTGGCTATCTTAGTTAGGTCCATAATGTCACACGAGCACTCATAACGCTGTAGCTCTGAGGAGAAAGGGACCAAGTAAAAGGTTTGGGTGTTACCCTAATAAGTATAATTCCTGCATTATAGTGGAGATATATCTTCTTAATGTAGTGTTGACAATGTAGCTCTGGACACTCTAAAGAAAAAACATCCAACTCTGAGGCCACAACTATATGGGATTGCAGTGTCCTTGAAAACTGTCTTTAAAAACACAGCACGATCCTACCCAGTTCATGATGCTTTACCTGAGTCCCATGTCTTTAATTTCCTTTATACTGTTCTGCTCATCTAATTGCTGCTGAAAATGTGTTCTCTTTATTCTGAATGTATATTCAACTTAAATAATTCATCCATATGACTGTATATTGTCCTTTCTTTTATTGTTCTGTCATTAGGATATTCATTATATACTTTAATCAGAGTGCCTCAGAGTACTGTCACTCTGGGTCTCTTGGGAAGAACTTCCTGTGCCTATTCTCAACACTGCTCCCTGGCTGTACTTCTGCAAGGCCTCCTAGTGGCACTGTGGGACTATCAGCTACTTCAGCTCTGCAGACCAGGGTTCTAATCTCCAGGTCCTTACATGGACTCTCTTCAATTTGTTCACATCTTTCCTAAACTGTGGTGCCTAGAATTGGACTGGGTACTCCAACGAGGGCATCATCAGCGCTGAACAGAGAAAGTCAATTACTTCCTGTGTCTTACATACAACACTCCTGTTAATACACCCTAGAATCATATTTGCCTTTTTCGTAGCTGCATCACACTGTTGACTCTCATTCACGTTGTGGTCCACTATAACCCCCAGATCCTTTTCAACAGTACTACCACCTAGTCCCCATTTTGTAGTTGTACATTTGACTTCTCCTTTCTAAGTGAAATACTTTGCACTTGTCTTTATTGAATTTCATCTTGTTGAATTCAGACCAATTCTCCAATTTGTCGAGGTCATTTTGAATTTTCCACCTGTCCTCCAAAGTGCTTGCAACCACTCCCAGATTGGTGTCATCTACAGATTTTATAAACATATTCTCTACTCCATCATCCAAGTCATTAATGAAAATATTGAATAGTGCCAAACCAGGTCTGATCCCTGCAGGACCTCACTAGCTACTCCCTCCCAATTTGACAGCAAACTACTGATAACATGTTGACTACCAAGTTTTTTAAAAAGCCAAACCAATGAATTGGTGGAAGTCACTGATAGCACCTGGAACCAGGATCCATTGAAGTGCTGAACCAGCTTTTGACAGCAATAAGTGCAGAGAGAGTACTTTATCATTTCAGTTTATTCAGCTGGTTCAGTTCAATGACTATTCATTCATTTTAAGAAAATGATGTGCAAGCTGAAGCAGAAAAGCTTATTTTCTTCTTCCAATCTATAAATAAAAACTAGGTGTGAAAGAACGAGATCTACTAGTTCTCAAAACCTTAAAGAATATGCTGACCAGAAACAACCACTCTACTTCACTAGCTAAGATAATACTTCCTTGGTTTAATAAATCAGTTAGTTTTAAATGCAAAACATGTTTTGATTTAAAAAAAAAATCATGTCTCCACAATATTTTAGGTTGTTTTAATAACTGATGAAAAACCATTTTAAATGCTATTTTGTGCATTTTAAATTGAATTTCCATTCAAGCAGAGCTTAACACAAATCACAAGTAAAAAAAATACATGATATAGTAAACAAATGCATTATTAACCATTTTCTAATATAATGCAAAATGTAAAAATTAAGAATCTGAATAAATGTAAGTCAAGCTATAATTGCTTAAATGTATAAGAACATAGTGCATCCTCCTGGTTTCCAAAAAAAGCACCAAATTTAGTGTAAAGACTATATGTAGTTGCAGGAATACACTGTGCGGAACGAGACACAAATCCCAAATGTAAAGTCCCAAGCTAGAAATATTAAAATGGCCAACTAAATACAATTTCTTTTTTTAAAAAAATCCTATAGTAGAAAAAGGGGGATTTCTTCAAACTTAGAGATTTTTTTAATATGTGGACTTAACCTTTAAAACAAAGTAGGTTTTTTGTTGTTAAGGTCCTCATCCAACATAACTCTTAATCATGCGCTGATGTTCTTTATTGGATTAGGGCCTTAATGTTATTCCCTCAGAAATGTCAAGCTAATCCACAAAGTAAACTTGAGGAGACTGTGTAAATATTGAGCACTCATTTCATACAGTTATAAAAGAGTTCTTGATACTATGACGAAGAGGCTGTGATTGTAAGGACATACTGTCATATAATTGGTAGCTCTGTTCATTAATTACTAAATTATGGAAAGCAGCAGGAACACATCTTTATAATCACAAAAGAAAAATCTGTTTTTATATCCCACAGTTTATTTGGCAAGGCTTCTTCCTGTTATACTAGAAGTCTGATTAAACAAGGAGCTACACACTCACTAAGTTATGTGAGTGAAATATACTTTATGGAAATGGTAAGATCCCTTGATCCTTTGTCTTAAACACTAGGGAAGGATTTAGGATATCACAGCCTTACAAAATGTGCTGTATTGTAGCAAAAACGTATTTACTAATTATGTCATTTGGAAGCCCGTCTTTGAAATATTAGTGGAGACCCCCTTATCCACTAGATCTGGTATTTCTTAATTTTGAAGTATGTATGAGAAGCGTAAGGTGACTGCAGCGTACCAAAAAGAGGAAGAGACAATATATAAGAGCACAATATTACCTGCTAAAAAATAATATTCTGAAAGTTTGGTCAAATACTTGGTTGGTATTATATTGCTGGGGTTTACACTGAATGATAGTAACCATACTTCAATGCACTAAGAAAGAAAGTTAAAAAGAATAGAGAAAAAGACAATTTAAAAAAATGATGATACATATCGACACTTACTGGTTTCTAAAACTGGTCACTAAAATAACCTATATGTTGGAAAGGGTGTGGAGTTTTCAGGTGTGGCTAACGGCTTCTGTAAACCAGAGTTATTTCAGTTTATCTGAAGCAGGTTTAAGCTAAAGAGAAATAGGCCTTATTTATGCCAAAATGGGAGTGTATACAGAGATATTTGAACTGGTATAACTAAGCTATTTAAAAATCACACCATATATTAAATTGCAGAAATCTTCTAATTTAGAGAAAGCCTGTGACTAAATTCATATAGGCTATCTTTATCCAAACTGAACAGTTCATATTTTTCCCACCACAGTCCTTTAAATACATAGCATTAGCATAACGTATTAGGCTTATTGTTTTATATTTATCAGGCTTGTCTCTTGAGCCTTCTGTACATAATACAATTATGCATCATTTTATAAATTTCAGATCTCTCTTTGAAGTGGAGGGAATTCTAACAATGCCTAGAATGTCATGGAAAGAATTCTGAATTATATCTAGAAACAAACACATGTATCACTTACCATCACCTCTATATTCCGATGAGGTTCCACAAACCCATGAACTGTCAATTTACGAAGCACTGAAAAATACAGTAATATCTTGCTTGCACAGTCTTTTTTTGTAGAATGCTGTCCCACTCTCCACCCACCCAGATATCAAGTATTTAAACATATGGCTACAATAACCATTGCTATAAAAGCCTCTAATTATTCAAATATGAAATAAATTGCATGTATTCTGCACCTTTACACTCCTCACCTGCATTCCTGCCACTAATTTAAGTTTGGTAGTATTACTTTAAGGTAGAGCTGGGTAAATATTTGCTTTTGTGGCAGTTCTGAAAAATTAGGAAAAAAAATAAATTAAAAAAATATTCAGTCAACTGAAAACATCCATTTCAGGTTGAACAAATCACATTGTTCGACCTGAAACATTTTGTTTCTGGGCATTTTTAAAGGGCTAGATTCACAAGCAGCTGGAGGGAGAGGAGGAAGTGGTGGTGGTTATCGTGCCTCCCATAAATGCTTTAGCCCACTCTTTAGGGCATTCACCCAGGATGTGGGAGACCAGGGTTCAACTCCCCCTTCCCCATATGTGGAGAACGAATCTGAACAGGGATCTCACATTGCAAGAGTGGGTCGAATCCACTGAGCTATGGGATATTCTGAGGTGGATCCCTGAGTCTCTCCTGGTGAAGCTCTTCCACTGTGTCTAAATTAAATAGCCACTGGAGCAGGCACATCAAGTTGGGTGTCCCGCCTCTCAGATGAGTGCCCTAACCACTAGAATATAAAGTTAGATTCTCTCTCGCTTTCTGGCCAAATGATTATTTATACTAAGTGGAACAGCTTCAGCACAAGAGACTGAAAAAGAGCCACCCAGAACTACCCTAAAGCCCATAGATTAGGACAGTCTTCCTTAATGTTGGAGATCCAAGTTCACGTCCCTGCTCCAAAGACTTATTATTTATACACAGTGGAACAGCTTCAACATGAGAGACACACACCATAATATCAGATAGCCCAGTGACTGGGGAACTCTTCTGCAATGTGGGAAACCCAAGTTCAGATCCCTTCTCCACATAAAGCAGAAAACTGAACCTAAGTCTTCCACATCACAGCTGCATGCTCTAAGCATTGGACTACAAGTTATAAGACAGATCGTGGCACCAGCTCCTCCTGCCATTTTGTGAATGGTGCCTTAGTGCTCACCCCCTCTCCCCTCAAAAAAAATTTAACTGAAACTGTTCAGCAAAATTCTGACAATACCACAAATAGTTTCAGTTCCCTAAAAAAATAATTTTTTGGTAAATTTAGTATTTGCCAATAAATATTCACTCAGCTCTACTTTAAGTTTCCATTTATATCAAAATAAGGCTAGTGAACAATAATGAAAAAAAGGTAACTCCAAAAAGGTTCTTCTTTTCCTGATCTATCTAAACGATACAGTGTCCTCATTTTACCATTTCTGGAGTTCTCTCATGGAGAAGATAACATGGAGTTTCCAGAAACTTCTGAATACTATAGCCCACAAAGCCTTCCTTTTAAATCTTCTGATGTTTATAACAGTTGTGTTTGTAGTCCATACACAGAAGGGATAGAGAGATTCATCATCTGAATCTCTTGAAACCCAACATAAGACTAGGGTCACCCATATCACCAGTAGAAAGGAGAAACAGAAACTCTAAAATGTGCAATAGCTATACTAAATAGCTAACAGCTATTAAAGAAGTTATCCAAAATACTCAAATTATAGCTATTTCCAATTGGTTTCTGATAAAAGTAGATCCAGGTAAATAGATCAAGATTCCAAGGTTCGCACAAGATACCAGGGACACCGTAACAACAACAGGAATACACAAATGTCACCTGAATAGCCTTATTTCATCTTTTATAGTACATTAAGCATACATATTTAACAATCTTTCTAATTATTACCTTTCAATGACAACAGAGTTCTTTCTAATGAATTTGTAGCTGCAGCTTCATCTCCCATAAAGATCTGTTGTAGGAATGTATCTGTGTGATGATTCCATAAGGAACAGGCAAAACTATAAATTCCAGATGCTAGCTGTAAAGAAAAATCAATACACTTGAATCCCAATATTTGATATTAGTACAATAAATTTATAGATTCATAGATCTTTAAGGTCAGAATGGAGTGTTAAATCTAGCCTAACCTGCACCATAACATAGGCTATTATCACTCCTATATAATAGCTTGCTTGATTTTAAAAAATCTTCAATAAAGGCATCCAGTTTTGATTTTGAAGACAGCAAAGAGACAGAGAATCCTCCACTTCCCTTGGTAGTTTGTTTCAATGATTAAAAATGTGTTCCTTTATTTCCAATTTGAATTTATCTGACTAATCCACATGGCTACAAAAAGGGTTTTGCAACAACACTTTTTCTTGCTCGAGAACAAAACTGGAGAACTGGTTTCTTTTCAAACAAGTTTCAACACGTCATATCTTGTTGACTGGTGAATGTCTGGTACACTCTACTCCAATTTCTAGTCATATTTATGTTGTGTAATAAAAACAGTAGTACTGTACAGTATGTGCATATGTTGTACCCTATTTTGATGATAGCTGCATAGTTATGCATATTCTTTACTGATGAAGCATATTAAATTGATTTTCTTCCCCAAGTTATTTAAGTTAAGAAATTATAGTGAGGTTGAGACAGAGAGCTTCAAATTTAAAAGTGTGGAGCAGGTCTTTATATATAAATAAGTCAATTTATATTTCAAAAACCTTAATCTTTATTTTTTTAAATCATTGTCTTTTATCCATCCTGCAAAAAAAGTAAAGGGGCATACTGTATTTAGAAAATATTATCAGAAATAAAGGTTACTTTCGTGTAAGACAGGATGATGCCCTACATTTCCCCAAATGAGTTATTCCAGCCTAGAGAATGAGGATTTAGTAGTCTGCACTGAGAGTTTCCTGCTCATCTATCCCATTAGGTGGAGTATGATGGTACTTGATTCAGCCTCACAAAACACAAATAAGCCACTAGAGACCAAGAACATTAATGCAGAGTCCTTGTGCCTCTATCTTCCCTAGCATCTCATTTCCTCACTCTGGCTCTCTGGCAGCACAGCTCTGATGGAGCCAGGCTGTGAGGGGCCTCCAACCAGCCACTGTTCCCAGAACACTTCTTGTGTATGGCACATAACAGCTGTCCATACTGCCAGTCAGGAGTCTGTGCAAGTTAACGCTAGTTCAGTCACAATAAACCTGCAGTGGGCAAACTCACGGGTTTGGAGGTGAAAGTGAAATTATACTACTGAAAGCAACTGCTCTTCAAGCCTCACAATGCTTTGCATCCATGGAGTCTAAAGTCTGTAGAGAACCTGCAAAATTTCCATTGTTCCCTGGGAGAACAGTGCTGCAGAGATGGCTTTCCCCCACTGAGTTTGCATTCTCCTTGTGTAAATGGAAAGGAGCATTTGAGCTTTTAAATATTTCCAGGGGTAGTATGGGAAAGGCACATACACACTTGGTTGAAAATTTAACAAGTGGGCAAAGGAGGCTAGCATTTTAGACCAATCGGAGGTGGGAGTCAACATTTCAATAATGAATGGAACAGGACAGGTATGATAGGAATAAGCTGTGAAGTGCCATGAAAGTGAATACAAATAGTAACTTGTGCTTGATGCAAACAAAAAAGGGGGAGCCAGTGATGGGGTGACATAATGGGCTAGGAGAACAATCTTTGCAGCAGCATTTTGAACGGATATGAAGAGGGTAACGATGCATTTGTCAAGACCACACAAACGGATACTGCACTAGTTGAGACATGATATGAGGACAGCTTGGACAAGAGCTTTAGCTGTGTGGATGTGTAGAAAAGGCTATATCACTGACGCGTTATGAAGAAAGACAAAGTAAAATTTAAACATAGCCTGAAAACGAGGACCTAGAACACAGTTCTGAGTTAAAGATGATGCACAGGTTACAGGCCTGAATGACAGACAGGATGGCAGTGTTGTCCACAAGGATCAAGAAAGAAGGAAAGAAAGAAGAGTGCCTTTGGCGGGGGGAGGATATGAGCTTTCTTTTTAATCATGTTGAGCATGAGCTGACAGCAAGATATCACCAGATCTTAGTTTGAACAGCAGGAGATAGGTTTGGAATAAAGAGGAGGATCTGTGAGTCATCAGCATAGAGATGGTAGTTGAATTTGGAGATGAGATTATCCAGAGATAAGGTGAAGAGAAGGGACCAAGGACAGAGTCCTGCAGAACCCCCAAAGGAAGCTTTAGGATGGATGAAGAGGATATTCTGAAGGTCACAATGAAGGAGCAATTAGAGAAGTAGGAGGAGAACCAGAGAAGGAGAGAGTCAGTGCAAGGTTTCAAGATGAAGAAAAAGGTTGACTATGTCAAAAGAGGCTGACAAGTCAAGGAGGATGAGGATGAGGTACTAGTTCTGAGCTTAAACTAGAAAGAAGTCACTAGAGACTTTGGCGAGAGTGGCTTCAGTGGAGTGCAAAGTGGGGAAGCTAGACTGGAGAAGGTAGAGGGTGGCACTGAAGGAGAGGAACCTCAGACAGTTATTGTAGATAGTGCTTTCAATGAGTTTTAACTATCCACAATGACGCCAAGACCTCTTTTGTGACTGGTAACAGCTAATTTAGTCACTATCATTTTGTACGTATAGTTGGGATTACACATTGCACTTATCAACACTTAATCCATAAACCTCAGTCTCACATGGTAAACCGTGGTTCTCATTAGGCCAACAGCAATAAAAACCAACAGTTATGAAGAAAAACCCAAATTTTTTGCTAATTAACAAAAGTACATAACCCAGGCAGCTCACCAACCTCACTATATGCTATTGTGAGTTAAGCTAAACTTCATTAAGGCTATTTTCACTCAGAATGAGTATGTCTACACTGGGGTTTAAAGCAGTTTAATTAATCCACTTTAAATTTACACCAGTAATTAATTCAGATAAACTCCCTCAGTGGCCTTGTGTAGACAAGCCCTTAGTTTGTTTCACTCTCAAATCATGGGGTCAGCACTAGCATCTTCACATAGATGACACACTGGCCTCAGAGAGCAGTTTAGGAACCAGAGGCAGCATGCTGTATTTTCATATGGACAGCTGAACCAGATGTTCAAAATAAGCTTACCTGGGTTAGGGGCTTTTGCTCACCCAAACTCTTGCAGGTCATCTTATGCAGGAAGCATTAGGGAGTAACTTGTACAAGAAAGTGGGTCAATCAGATCACAAAGGCATTGCAGCAACTTGATGTGCCACCTTTGGCAGAATGACTGAGGAAACTTGGGTTTCAAGAAGAATGCAAATAGGTCTGTTAAGGCCACAGCTGCCCCAATCAAACACAAGAGACCAAAAGACAGAGGAAAGGAGATTATATTTCCCTAAAAGCATTACACTGTAGCTTAGAACATCTACAACATAATTATATTTTGCCTGAAGGATGACTGACCACCCCAGCAGAGAGATTTTTCTGTCACCTTTTTTTCCTGTGAATTTGGATGCCTACTAATGTGCACTCAGATAGCCTCAATTTGTTCAGTTAAATAGTACTAAGCATCCTGAATACACAGCCTTGTACAACATTAACCTGAATATTGATGTCTGGCCTACAATGAATTCAGAAATACCATCAGGACCTTTCTAGATAACCATCATTTAATATAATTGTTGACAAAATGGTATTAACACATTTCCCTGTGCCTAATCGTGCTAGAAAACAGCTTCACAAATTATACTTCATAATAGTCGACACTGGGTTGAAGATGCACTATTTGTTCACCTATAGGACAAATCTATATGCTATGATCAACAGATTTTTATAATGAGAGTAGTTGCATGAGGCCTGATTTGTCATTTTCACTCAGACCTGTTAAATAAATTTAAGCAGTTGAATGCTACCTAGGATAATGGAATTTTATTTCTGCCTCTGCCACAGAGATCTTATGTGATGTTGGGAAAGTCATTTAAAACAAACTTCCTACAGGCTTCCAGAGTCTGATTTACAGAAATGCTGAGCACTCACAGCTGCAACTGAAGTCAACAGAAACTGTGCTTTGAACATATAAAGTGCTACATAATGTGAAGTACTCTGAAGAATCAGGCCGTAGGTGTCTTTTATTCGGCCCCAAAATCAGTGGACAATTTTGACCTTCGTCTCTCTTTGTGCCTCTGCTCCATATGTGTAAAACAGGAATAATAAAAACCTCTCATGTCACAAGGATGTTGTGAAGATTAATTAATTATTGTGAAACACTCTGATACTAAAGTGATGAGTGTCACAGAAAAGCCCAAGAGTAAATTCATAATTTTTTATTCACAGCACTGTTTGAATAGAGTGCAGAAAATAAAGCTTCAGGTTAGACATTACACGAGTAAACAAAATGCTGAATAGCTTCTTGTTAATTGAGCCCTTTCCATCTTGTGCACTGAATGAGGTAGGGGTACTGTGGAAAGAAATAGTTATCATGTAATTAAAGACTGTATCATAATGTATAACCTAAGGGATTGAATAAAGGTTGTACAGGATACTGTAATACTGTCAACTTGCTAACTTTTGAGTGTTTGATTTTGCAAAAAGAAACACTTTTTTCAGTTTTATTTCTGTAATTTCCTAGGTTTTTAAAAAAGCAAACTGAAATAATAAATTCCATCCTATGACATCAGATAGACACCCTTGTGGTTCTTCTGCAGAGTCAGAATCCTTAGATACACCGCACACAGACCTTTGTCACTTTAGAAGATGGAATTCCTGGTAGAAATAGTAGGTTGTTGTTACCGTCTATGTAGAGCAGTACTAAAGGGAGATGAGACACACACTTGGCCAGTAGGTTTCACAGATATTTACAGACAACAAAGGAATGGCAAAACTTAGCAACCTTGGGTCCAGGCTCTGAAGAGGAGTACTCTAGAGATTGCAGACCCTTCTGCTTGTCTGTTTTGTCCTCCCCAGAGCTCATCCTTCTACCCCATCACCACCAACCTGTCCTATCCCATTTCCAGTCTCCACTAAAGTTTCTCATCCCATTGCCAGTTTCCTTCCCAGCCAGTTCTAGTTTACAGCTCTTTGTCCAATCTGTTTCTCCCTCACTGTGATGCGCACACACAGGATCCAATCTCAGACTCCCTTTTCATCAACAAAACTCATCCCTGACTCCTTGTCCCAATTGCCACACCAGTCCCAATTCTCCTCGCTGTTCCTGGCTCATCTCCACTCCCTCTCTCCATTCTCCTTCTCCTCACTGATTCTCTGCCTCCTCCTCCAGACAATCCCACTATCTCTTCTTTGCCTGATTTTGTGTCTTCCCTCCCTCATCTCCCCCTAGTTTCCTTCACTGGCTCCCTATCCAAGCTACCCACACACACTCCAGCTCCCAGTCCCAGCCTCCAGGCCCAACCAACCCCAACCTCCAGCTTCCACTCCCAGCCTCCTTACCGAACCAGTACCAACCTCTAGACCTTATCTGCTAGTGCCAGACTCCTTCCCTCATCTCGAATGCCCAGTCAGTCTCCAAATCCACTCTTCATGTCTCTCATTCCCAGCCGCCTTGCCCACTAGTCTCTGTCATCTCCCAATGATTACAAGTCCTAGTTTCTGTCTTCCCCCTCAGTCCCAGTCTCACCAGATTCCTAGTCCCAAACTATTCCTTTCCCATCCCCCCATTCCAGCTCTTGTTCCCTCTGCACTCAAGTCAGGAGGCTTCCACCTCCACACTTCCCATGCACCAGCAGGGGGGTCACTGAGAGCACAGGAGAGGCAGACTCCTGGCTCTCAATTCCATTGCCTGGCCTCACTTTGGCACATTCCACTCTTCTGAGCCACCAGAGCCTAGTGTGGAGCATGCCGAGTCACTCTGTAGGTATGGTGCACATTCAGTCTAGCCAAAAGTAGGCGTTGTTAGGGAATGGAGCATGCTCAGTGTGGATGAAATCTTCTGACACTTCAGCTGCTGAATTATAAGAATTCTTTACTGAGCATGAGAAAACCAAGTTTTCAATGCTTTATAATTTGGCCAAGTTTGGGGAGATTTTCACAGGACAAGCAAAAGACACACCCCACCTGCTAAATTTTGAGTCTCTGTGCCAAAGCAGGGAGGCTATGATGGGGTAGTGCAGGGGTAGGCCACCTATGGCACGCACGCCGAAGGCAGCACGAGAGCTGATTTTCAGTGGTACTCACACTGCCTGGGTCCTGGCCACCGGTCTGGGAGGCTCTGCATTTTAATTTAATTTTAAAAGAAGCGTCTTAAACATTTTAAAAACCTTATTTACTTTACATGCAACAATAAATTAGTTATATATTAAAGACTTATAGAAAGAGACCTTCTAAAAACATTAAAATGTATTACTGGCACATGAAACCTTCGTTTCAAATTAGAGTGAATAAATCAAGACTCTGCACATTACTTATGAAAGGTTGCCAACCACTGAGGTAGTGAATTCTAATGCTCACCCACCCCCTCATGTGGCGTGGCATGACCCTTTAAGAGGCTGAAAAGATGCTGCTTAGGAAGGACTAGAAAATCTGATTAAAAAACCGCAGCTCCAGGTAGAATTGGTGGAGAGACTCCTAGGTAAAGAGAAAGTATAAAACTAACCAATATAATTGTGTTCCAAAGACGAGGGCTGGAGATTGTTGTGAAAGGAAGGACTGAAAAAGGGGTAATCTGAGAAGGAACTGGGAAGGTTTCCCAGATCAGAGGCTGTTTACTGACATAGGAAAGAGTCTCTTGAAGGAAGGAGCCAGAGACAGCTAGTTAGACTAAGCCCAAGGTGATGAATGTCTCCGAGTATATCTGAGTGAACTTCTATTTATGCTTATGACTGTCACTAGTAAATGACTAATAATAAATAATAAACACTTGCAAGAAGGTTGCTCTTTGATTAAAAAAGCTCTGCCTGGACTTGTTTATAATCCAAGCTAAGGGAAGCGAGGAAGGGTTCGCCTGTGAGGCTATATCTAACTGAATGGGGCACACATGGGACTTCCACACCATCACAAAGCCACTACAGCTTCTCAGAGAATAAGTCACCAGATTTTTTTCAAAAAAAAAAAAAAAAAAACACAGCAAACCAATGTATTTTTCCCTGACCTCATACTTGTAAATGACTGAATCATTTTGGTTGAAATTTAAACAAACAAACAAAAAAATCAGCCTGAGAAAGACACCCACTATGGAAAATTTCAGCTCAATGGTTAAAAGTTTGAGAGAGGTCTGAGCAACTGAAAACAGGATCTTATCATGGAAAGCGTCAGGTAATAGGTGGTGCTACCAGCTCACCTTAGCCTCCTTTTTTAAAAAATACATTACATATTATGACTTATGTCATGTATAAAGAATAAATAACCATTCATGTCACCCTTCCACATGTGCACCTGCCTTGTACCCACTTCCACAACCCATCACAAACCTTTATAAACAAATATGTAAAACAGCATTTCTACTCTTCTCAAGCCCAGAATATTACATGTTGCATTACTAATAGTGTTACTTACGTCATAAAAAAGTTTCCTATCTGCAGCAAGTCGTTTAGATGCCAGAGTCTTAGTAACATGATAAAAAGTAAGCAATGCTCTGTGTTGGCGGAGATCATCTTGGATTTTCACTGATTCTAGAAGAGTGGGAATAAGCTCTGGCCACTGTCTCGGGCAATCCAGCCTAGCAACTTTAGCAATCAACACAGAGATCTGAGTGGCTATCTGCAGAGAAAACAATTACCAGAAAGACACACATAAGGCCTTGGTAGATTACATAAAATTTACATTCCAGAAACATAATTTCTGTTACATTTAATAAATGCTAATAAAATTTTAAGCTAGTTATTTAGTTGAGACTTCAGCCAACATTTTACTGTATTACTGGATTTTAAAAGGCACCTAGAGAGATTGTACACATTTTAGCAGCCCTATTGTAGTTAGGATTCAATAATTTAGAGACCATTCTTGGCCCAGTGAAAAGTTTTTAATCTGACCTCATTTCTCTTCCTGTTTAATTCTATATAGTTTTTTCTACACACACACGTGTATATATATGTAGAAAGCTAGGTAGTGTTAACAATACATATGACCCCCATCAGCATAGTATATGAGCACCATTTTCTGTTTCTAAACATGGCCTTTTTGCCTTCTCTATTTGTATAAAGGAAGAAAAGTGTCTGCAAAACATAATGCTAAAAACAAGCTGCAGCCTCAAACAGTCACAAACTAAGTGCTTGGAGTAGCTAAGCATTTAAGCACATGCTTAAAGTTATGCACTCAAGGCACTTTACTGGATCAAGGACTTAGCTTCCTAATCTGTTTCAAGAAGCAGTAACTTGTCCTATTTTCCCGAGATTTGCCATGGATGACTATGTTTTGGGGGGTTTTATAGTTTGGATTCATCGGCAGGACTCATCACTCTTTTCCAGCAGCAGCCAGTCTATGAATTAAAACTAAAAAGGATGGTGTGTGTCTGTGTAAGTCACTAGAACTACTTGTGGTTAAACTCATCTGTAAGTGCTTTGTTAAATCAGAACCTGAAGCAGCTTGCAAGCTTGCAGTATGAAGAGTTGCTCAGATCCAAACACCAGTACTGGCCACTCACTCCATCCAAAAAGACATCTTCCAGTCAGGAGTGTAAAAAGATATGCTCCCAACCAGCCAAAGAGAACCAAAGCAAGCTATGGGGACAGAGGGAGTACGCAAGGGTAAATCGCATAACTTGTTTTATTGCTTCTGTAATTGTCTGACCTAAGTCTGATATCTTCAAATTCCCTTGCAACGCTCCCTCCTGCCAGTTTTTTTATTATGTCATTGGCAGCAGAAAGAGGTAGAGTTGCTGGTGAAATTCAGATCCTGTTTTCTCTTCCTTCCCAACAGCAGCACAAAGGAATAACAGGAACAGAAAGGCTGCCAGCAGCTTAGGAAGATCTGCAGGATGACCTTAAAAAAAGTATTCATGAGGGTTGGTTTTGTAAGCATCAGAATCAGCCAACTGATGTCCATAGAAACACTTTGCTTCTTTGTTCCCTCCATGTGGTTGATTAGTTCCTGGGGTGCAGGGCTGAGACCCACAACATATCTTGTGTATTTCTAAAAATCAGAAGCTGTACTACTCACCACATAGTAATATCCTACTTATTTAATCACACACACACACCCCTTTTTCTATAATTTAATTTGTCTGAGTCTTCATTTCCAAACCTTTTCAATGTGTCTTTCACTTCCCAGGCTTTTCAATGTGTCTTTGCAACAAGAAGCCAGTCATCAACATGGGCACTGTGGTTTCATCATCTTCCCCTGATATGGGCTGCTACTACCAAGGAGACCTTGGGAAAGACCTTGGGGGCATACCAAGGCCAAATGGGAGCACTCTGTATTGAACGTAGTCAGGGCCCAACATGAATCTGAGAAAATGTCTGAGAGCATGGTGAATACACAGCCTTCATATCAAGAGACTTAAGCCACCTTCCCTTTTCCAGGGATGGGATTACACGTGCCAGTGTGACAATGCAAAATTTCAGTTTGCAAATAAAGCAATTGAGATGGTGAAGACTGAGGAGGGTTCGCCAGCTTGTCATGATCCTGAGACTTAGAACATCCTAAGTCCTCATGGAATGAATGGGAAGACTTACTTGACTTACGCAGGGTTGTATCCAACTTCTTTGAAGAGGTTTTTGAGGAGAATTTGCTCTTGTTTTTATGAGAATGCTCCTGCCCTCCCAACAAGACCCCAGTAGGGGATCTGTGGGAGTAGATTCCCTGGCTCCTAAGTCAGACCTCATGACAGAAAGTATACTCATTGTTGAGTCAGGCTGATGTACTGGAGGGGGATCCTCCAACCGGAGCCCAATTGCTTTCTCTATTAAGTGACTCTTAAGATGAAATTCCCACCCCCCTGGGGAAGGAGCAGCATATACTTCACCTTACTGCAATGAGAGCTTCCCCAAGGCTGTACAGGCAGCATTGATGGTCATAACTGATTGAGAAGAAGCATAGATTTTGACAGAGTCCCGGGCATAGTTCAGTACCCACAATGGGGTAATGGTGGAAAGAATGAAGAATTTAACTAACTAACTAAAAACTATCAACTAAATTCTCAACTATTTACAAAATACATACATATGTATTTACAGATTGAACAATAAAGGAAGATGAAGCTCTGGATGCTGGAGTTTCCAATGCAGGCTGTGCAGCGGCATTAAAGGAACTAGAGAGGCAGACCATCTGCTCCGCCCTTTATTTCCATGATTAGAGGCAGGAGGAGAGAGCGGTCACATGTAGGGAACAACAGACACTGACTTTGGGCACATGAAATACAAGTGTATTTACTCAGAGAATGAGTCTTAGTTTGCCTCAGACAAACCCAGAAGTGCAAAAATTAGTTATTTTAAACACAAGGAGATACAAATTTAATTCTGAAATACAAGAGGGTGTAAGAAATAGTAATCCATTCAAATGAAGAAAAATTTGATACTTTAGAAAAAAATTTATTCTGTGATAAAATCTCACAACCCACATCAACATGAAGTATTATTTGAAAGGAAACATGAATATTGGAAATTCTGTCACATCTCATTTTTAAACTTTCATTAAAAATAAAATTTACATCCCAATAAGAGCACTTGTAAGAGAATAACTAATCATAATTAATTTCATTACTAACCTGATTCACTGGTTCATTGAAGTTGGTGATGAGCCCAGCACGCAATGTAGATTTCTCATCTTCTGAAAGAGCACTGTTATAACAAGATCTTTAATTAAAATGTTATATTTTTAAACTACAAATCCCCCTCAACTTTTCATGCATATTTACAGAGAGTTATTTTTATAGGTAGTATCACTAAAAAAAATTAAAGACCCGGGGTGGATAAAAATCAATGTTTTTTTAAAAAATCAAAATATTAGATTTGTTAATTCAAATTGAACATTTTAAATTTGTTTTTACTTATATGGGATACAAGACAATTTAAAAAAATAAATTTAAAATTGACAACCTATTGTGAGGCAACTACTTATAATCTATTAAAATCTTTTTAAATTAAACAAAATATAATATTAATCAGTATAAGTTTGCTGCCAAGTTTTAAAGAAAGTCAGATCACTGAACAGTTGGAAGTCACTGGTTAAGCACTTGGCACCATAACATGATGAACGTGCTAAAACAGCTTTTGACAGCAGTAGCCTCTTCTGCAGGTGCAGTGAGAATATTTTCTTCATTTCAGTTTATTCAACTAGTTCAGCTCAATGACTAATTTATTCAAAGTTAAGAAAACAATTAGGAACTGGAAAAGCACAAAAGCTAGTTTTTTCTTCCATTCTGAATCAAAAGTAGGTGTGAGAACATGAGAACTATTAGTTCTAAAATCTTCCAGGACATGATGACCTGAAACAACCATTTCAATTCATTAACTAAAGATAATACCTTCCTTTGATTAATAAATCAATCTTAAATGCAAAATGTGTTTCAATATTTTTTTCTTATGTTTCTACCACATTTAAGGTAATTTTTATTTAATTCATTTTAAAAAATAAAATGCTGGTTTTGTGCATGTTTAATTGAGTTCCAATTTCCATCTAAATAGAGCTTAACACAAATCATAAGTAAAAAGTTAATCATGTATTTAAAAAAAGACATGTATCAGTCAACATGTTCTAACATAATACAAATGTAAAAATTAATAATCTAACTATATTTAAGTTAAGCTATATAACTGCTTAATTAGTGTAGACAGAGCATATCCTTTTGATTATAAGAAAGGAGCACCAAATATTGTATAAAAGCTGTATTTAGTTGCAAATTAACAATTTAATGGTTACCAAACAAAGAGAAAATTTTTCTGTGGGAAAATAACTAAAAAAATACAAATGCAAAATATGATTAAAATCAATTATTTAAACCAAGGTTTCCTGCATGCTGATTTAAATTAAGATTAAAATCAGTGAATTAAATTGCTCTATCCTGAAAAGACCATTTCCATTTGTGTTTAATATATCTGACTAGATGAAGAATATTTTCATGCATATAAGCTTTGTTGCTACTAGCAAACTTTATCCTGGTGAAGTATAAAAAGATACTTATTCAGGTCACTGACATTTGAGAGAGTGGAGAGACAGTAAGAGGACACAAAGATAGACGAATACATGCACTTATGAGACCTTTTGTCATCAACTTTTTATTGACTTCCAGCAGTGTATATAAATCATGTTGAAAGCGGTTGTGTGTAGCTAGGTAATACACACAGACTTGTCACAGATTTATCTTGGTTGCAGTCCATTATTAACAGACTCAACCCCAACACATATATCTTTTTGCAAGTTATCTGTGAGTATAAGACAAATATAGAAAATAGGATCAAACTGACACTATGTATGAAATATTATGAACAGAACTGTAAGCTGCTGTATAACAAGGAGGGATAAACACTGAGGGATTTAACACAAGTAAATAATATTTTTTACTTTTTCCTTATACAGCACTGTACTTTTCACCAAAGTATTTTAAAGTATGTTACAAACAATTAAGCCTCAAAACACCTATGAGGTTATTAGATATTATATCATTTTCACATAAGGTTAAATTAACTTGCAAAAAGGTTAAATGACATTGACACAATGCAAAAAACATATATATATATATATATATTATACATAAAAAATGATTATAATTAAGTCATTCTACTGATTTTTAAACATGCACTTTCATTTTTTTTCTTTCATTTTGTCACTACAGGGCAACATTAAAGTGGTTTGGATTACATAACAGTAAATGTTAAATTATAAACATGTTTGGATTTCTTAAAAATTAAATCTGAACCCTGAATTCCCTAGTTTAATACTTGATTTTGGGATAATTACAATATCCCAATAATGTTTATTTTTATCCTAAATTATTGAGATGCACTATCAATTTTAATTCAATTTTAGCATTGCTTTGTCTAGGAATTTCCTTGATTTTACATAATTAAAAGATACATACATGAATACTAAAGCAAGAATCTCCAAGCAAATGTGTGATAGTTCTAATTATATAACAATATGAAGTATCAACATTAAATCATTTTCTTTTAACTTGTATGACCAGATTCACAATAGAGTTGTGCAAAACACAGACCAATCAAACTGAGTTCAGAGCTGCTTTGTTTTGCCAGATCAATGCAAAACAGATAGTGTAAATCACACTTTTCCCTGTCCCTGTTTTTGTAACTCCCTATATTCACTTGTACACATGGAGAGCCTTAATTTCTCCCTGCCTCCCTCCCTGCTGCACTACCTACATTCATCTGCATGCATGTTCCCCCTCTCTCTCGCTCTCTATATTGAATAGACCCAGTGCCAACAGTAGTTTAAGAGAATAAAATTTTAGGATTAAGTCGTTTTTGCCATTGCTTATCATAACTGAAAATTTACCTGTCAGCAGAGGCAGAAGCATAAAACTTCCTTCAGAGAAACTCAAGAACTGTCCTCAATGAAAATGGCCTCTAATCTCCCATTGTTCTCAACGAGACTAAACCAAGTTGCCTTCTGGGAAAATGGATGCCTGCTATGCAAAGACACTGATACAGTCTAAAGGCCCAAATCAATTGACATGGGCCAGCCACAGCTGTGCCACGAGTCTTCTACCACAGTGTAGACATACCCTAAGTCCTATTGAGAAACAATAGGGGAGAGAAGACCTTCTCAAAAAGGCCCCAACAACCAAAGGCAATTTTTCTATACTAGAACTTTATTGGTACCCCCTTTTGAAATTAAAACTTTGACTTATGAATATTAATGGAAAAAAGACCATTAATAGTAAAAAAAATAATTCTTAAAACAGAGTGGCTGCTTAGAAGAATGTAAGAGATTTAGCAGGGCCTAGGACAGAAGTGAACAAACCTTTTGGCCTGAGGGCCATGACTGGGTGAGGAATTTGTATGCAGGGCCATGAATGTAGGGCTGGGGCATGGGTGCAGGAGGGATGCGGGGTGTGGGAGGGAGTACAGTGTGCAGGAGGGGGCTCAGGGCAAGGGGCTGGGGTGCAGGAGAGGTACGGAGTGAAGGAGGGGGCTCATGGGAGAGGGTTGGGATACAAGAAGGATGTGGTAGGGGGCTGGGGTGCAGGAGGAGTTGGAGATGTGGGCTCTGGCCCAACACCACTTACCTCAAGTAGCTCCGGGGTGGCAGCGGCACACAGCAGGGCTAAGGTAGGTTTCCTGCCTGCCTGGCCCCGCACCACTCCTGGAAGTGGCCTACATATCTGGCGGTGGCTCCTGGGGGTGGGGTGAGGCAGGCAGCTCTGACATGCACTGCCCTCACTTGCAGGTAGCACCCCCCAAAGCTCCCATTGGCTGTGATTCCCAGTTGACAGCCAAAGGGAGCTGCAGAAGGACAGTGCCTGCAGGTGAGGGAAGCGTGCGGAGCCCTCTGTCCCACCCCTAGGGGCAAGAGGGATGCCACAAGGCCAGGGCAGGACAGGGCAGGATCCAGCCCGCAGGCCACAGTTTGCCCTTGCCTGCCCTAGGAGTACACACAGTGCAAGTGACACATGAAAATTAAGAATAAAAAGCTGTCAACATTCTACTGCACAGGTACAAAGCAGTACTGACAACCTCTAGTTTTAAAAAAATCATGAGTCATGTCCCAGAGAAGTCAGACTGGCTTAAAAATCATGAGATTTTAAAAAATAATAGATGTCTTTTACTTGCTTTCCAGCTTTTGAACCTTTAGGACTCACATTTATCAGCTTTTCTCTGCATCCATTAGGCTAGAAACATTATCTCTAAAAAATGAAAGCTGATATTCTCATGAAATTGTTTTACTTCAAGTCTTGGGGCTTTAAGAATAAAACATCAAATACTATGAGATTCCTGATAAAACTCAGTACGTTGGCAACACAGCATATGACAATTTTCCCAGGGCTTTTAGCTACACAAAATCCTGGTAGATTTTCATGGGGACAGCAAAAGGCACCTCTCTGACCCATTGGAAACATTTGTAACATTAGCAAAACTACCTAATTTTACTAGACTTATTCTCAAAAACATTCTGCAACCTTTTTGTTCAAACTTTCCACAAAATACTCAATCTCAGCCAGAGACTAAGCATGGACAGTTTCAGCCCAAACTATCTGCCAAAGCATAACCTATAAGAATAGAGATTTGCTTGATATGTTATAGGTATAAGGCAGTAATGCAAGAAACCTCCAGGCCCAAACTTGAAAGACAATATCTTAGGACTTAACATGAGGATAAAAGGCCTATAAAGCCTTAGCGTGAATATGTAACCAGAATCTTAAGCCACAAGATAGCAAAAGATAGAATGTTGTGACACACAGGCATGACTAAACTGCTGACAGATAATCGCAAAATACCAGCAATGCACTTATCAATTGATCAAATAAATTTATCAATTTATTTATCAAATAAATTTATCAATTTATCAATGCATTGAGAATTGCTGAAGAGCATGCTGAGTGATTTCCAGCATTTTAAGTCCTATATCCAGGATGGCAGCGGGCTGAGACCCTGGCTGGCAGAAGCCTGCAGGGGAAGCCCCAAAGCAGCGTGCCATAGGTAGCCGACCCCTGTTTTGGGCATGCCGGTTAATCCGCAGCCCGATTAACCTGAGCCCGGATAATCGAGAGTCTACTGTACGCAGATTTTTAAAATATTGTGTGCAGAATTTTTATTCTTTTTGTACCAAAATTTTTAATTTTTTGACACAGAATTCCCTCAGGAGTAGCCTTTTGAATCACATAATAGATATCAGTAACTGCAGCTCAACAAACAATTTGTCATCCAACAACTACTGAACAAATGTTAACTGAAAATGAAAATATTTTTCATAAAAATTCAATCTTATCATAGAACAACTCCCAAAGCTAAAGAAACGATTTATGAAAACCCTAGAAGGAAGATGTGGGAATAGCTGAGGATATGTCTACACTAGAAATGGAAGTCGACCTATATTAGGTCTCTGCTGGGAGCCCAGCTGCCCTACAGGCTGCCAGCAGGCTGTCTGCGAGCTGTCCCCCACCTCTGCTCCCTGTTCCCTCCTAGGAGCAGAGAAGCCACCTGGGGCTTCTTGTCCCCCCATTCCCTACCAGAAGCTGCCTGGGGCATCATGCCTCCCCATTTTCCACCAGGCACCAGAGGAAACCGCTTGAGGATTGTGGTGAAGAGAACTCTAGTAGCCACTTATTTTGGACTTTTGCTGACATACAAATGCTGACAATATATAATGGCCCAAATTTTTCATTCTGAAATGTAGCACTTTTAGAATAATTTCTTATGCCATTAGGTCAATAATAAGAAAGGTTTTTGCTGAAGTCCAGAAACATCTTTCAGTTTACTGCCATGAAAACATACTGCTATATTGGAAAACTGAGGGTCCTTTAGAAGAGGCACCATTTGAGTGAAAATTCTTGATATGTATATATACCAATAACATACTAGAAAAACAGATTAGGGAGGTCAACTTTTATATATATGCTTTTATGGTCAACTTTTATGCACTTTTAAACCTTCCTTTCACATTTAACGTAACTTCTTATGCAATTTGAGTCTATATATTACTATATAATTTTACCATTTCTCACTCTTGTAACATACCATATTGCATACAACTGTAGTTATATCTTTTTTAGAGAAGTCTGAATGAAAAAATTGTTAGAAATGGCATATTGTGCATTCAAAATAAATAATTTTAAAAAAATTTTATCAGGATTTACAGATTATACAGGGCCTGGGGAAAAAAAAACTCACACGTTAACTGTTGCCACATGGAAAGATCTCTGGCAAAGGACCTAAATGATCATTTTCAATGGAATGGAAGCTTTCACCTAAATTGTTTCTATCAAGCCTTTATGGCTGCAGAGAGACACTTGCAAATGTTAAATGAACCAGTGTTATCTTCCTCAGTTTGCTGACAGTTCCAGAATCTACATTCTTTTTAATAGTCTTCTCAAGCAACAGAGAGAAACGTACCAGATACTAGTCAGACTGACTTCCTTCTAGGATTCAGTTCTCTCAGCAAATACTACTAAGTTCCTTATTGTTTAAAATATGTTATCTTAAAAATATACCTTTTAGCCTAGTCTAGAAAAGCCTTAAAGGTCCAAGTCAATACAATACAGAACAAAATGAGATGTGTCCTTACACCAAACATTTATAGCAAATTTCCTAGTTTTCAGTGACATTCCTCTCCAGCTACATCACATGTACTCTCCTCCCCCACAACTCCCCAGATTAATGTAGACAAATTTGTAGTACATGGGTACATTTTCAGAAGTGGTTTAAGTCCCATTTTCAAAATGAATTTAGGAGCCTAAATCCAATTGACTTTCAATTAAACTTAGATGCTTACATATCTTTTTGGTAATAGGACGTGGATACTTTTCAAAATTTTACCCTACTGTTTTTGAATAGCTCTATAAAAGTGGAAAATGTGTTTGGGAAACAGTAATTCCAATTATTCATTTCAGGTATACAGATGCCATTTAAAAAAACAGACACTACTATAATTTTATTTGGTTAGACCAACAGTTCTCAAACTGTGGATCAGGACCATAAAGTGGGTCATAATCCTATTTTAATGGGGTCGAAAGGACCAGCATTCGATTTGCTGGGACCTGGAGCTAAAACTGAAGCTTGAGCTCCACCCTGTCCTGGGATGGCAGGGCTCCGTATCTGGGCTCCATTCCTCCCTCTCCTGCCCCGGGTCATGTAGTAATTTTGTTGCCAGAAGGAGGTTGCAGTGCAATGACACTTGAGAACCGCTGAGTTAAACATATCCACTATATCTTTAAAAATAGCCAATCACAAAAGCCTACACTTCTGAGTGACATTTTCTGATACTTGTAAGCTACTGTGCTTACACTTAAGAAATTTAATCTTGATTGTAAAAGTAATTATTACAACAGGATACCCTGGGAAAACCAGAAAGCATAAAAAAGCAATTTAACTGATAAGTTTCTGCATACTTTCTCATCTATATGATGTGTTATTTAACGGGAACTCACCTCATATGGCAAATTTTCTTTCCACTCAATCCCACAATAGTCATATCTGTTAAATATATACACCCAACCCATCCTTCATACAAATAAACACAATGTGAAAGATTCAGAATTAGGGTTCTACTACAGGACCAAGTAGGAAAAGATGGACTATTCAGACACAAACATCTTATGATGAGCAAATGTGACAAAGTGCTGAAAAGCACTTGAAAAATTGATTTGTACACAAGTTACATATCTGAGGTTTATCCTCAATGTATTGATCTTTCTAAGAACTGTCAGTGCACAACAGAAGAAAAAAAGCAAAAATATGATCATTAATAGTTACATGTAATAAAATGTCTCAAGACACTTTAAAAACAAGAAACTCATGTTTTCAGAACACTTTTTTTCTGAATTGATAAGCAGTTTATGTGATGCAACGGTGACATCTGCTGGATGGTAATAGGATGATACAGACTAACACGGCCACTATGAAATCTGCTGGATGGTAACCGCCCATTCATATTATGTTGAACCCTCTGCAAAAGACTTGCTGGAGAGTCAAAAACTGAGACAGAGTGTGATCTTCCCTTAATATTTTAAGTTGTAATATAACAACTAAATTATGGATAGAGAAAGTGAGTATAGTACCATTAGCTAAATTAACTTCACTTCAGTGCTAAATTCATGGACTGAAAAGCAAAGGTAGTCAATACTACTAAATTGCTTCAGTTGGAAGCCAGAAAGACAGGAGTTGGCATCAAAGATACTGAAATCATTAAGGTTTGAACAATTAAACACTTTTTTTTTCTTTTGGCAGGAGAGGAGGAAGAAGGGGACTTGCTCTTGTTGCTTTATGAAGTCTGGGAAGAAGAGAAACTGAAGTACACACTTATTCAAATAAGTGATTATTTTTCTTTTCTCATTTGTCTTTGGAACCATTTTAATAAACTGTTACTACTTCTAAACCAGAAGTCCAGGATGAAAGATTACTTATCCTGAGCACTCGCAAATCCAAGCACAAATTTGATGTAAGAGAACATTATTCAAGCTGCTACCCCAATAACCTAATTGAGGGGCACCAAATATACAAGAACCAAGAGAAAAGCAATCCACAATAGCAGGAGTGTGCCAAACATGGCACGCGAGCCAATTTCCCCTGGCACGCGGGGAGAGCTCAACCCCCCACCCCCCCC
>ML677342.1:17511624-17605092 GCA_007922305.1 Dermatemys mawii
ATTGCCCCCTCCCACTTCCTACCCCCGACTGCCCCCTGAGAATCCCTAACTCACCCATCAACCCCCCATACCTTGTCCCTTGACTCCCCCTTCCACAGACCCTTAACCATCCCCCAGGACCCCACCCCCTACCCAATTCCCCTCCTCCCTGTTTCCTGACTGCCCCAACCCCTATCCACCTTCCAGCCCCCTAACCACCACCCCAGAACCCCACCCCCATCCAATCAATCCTGCTCCCTGACTGCCCCCTCCAAAGCCCCCCAACAACCACCACCCTGGAACCTCCCCACCCCCCTCTTCCCATAGCAGCCCCGGCCCCAGAGCTCTGCCTGCTCGGCTTGGCTCCGGAGGAGGGACGAGTGCGCAGCCCCAGCCCCCAGGGCGTTCCCTGTGTGGCGCTGCTCCGGGGGAGAGGCCAGTGCGCAGCCCCAGCCCCCGAGGCACTCCCTGCACAGCTCCAGGGGAGGGGCTAGCATGCAGCCCCGGCCCCCAGGGCGCTCCCTGCACGGCGCAACCCTGGGCGCTCCCGGCGCAGCTCCGGGACAAGGGCCAGAGCACGGCTCTGGCCCCCGGGGCGCTCCCCGGGCGGCACGGCTCCGGGGGAGGGGGCGCGCAGTCCTGGCCCCCAGAGCACTCCCTGTGCGGTGCAGCCCTGGACTCCGGAGCTCCCTGCGCGGCTCCGGGGGCAAGGGGAAGCATGCAGCCCCGACTCCCAGAACGCTGCCCGCATGGCTCCGGGAGGTGGGGTGGGCGCGCAGCCCTGGCCCCGCAGCGTTGCCCGCGCTGCACGGCTCCGGGAGAGGGGCCAGGGGCAGCCTCCGCGGGCCAGATGGGACGGTCTTGCGGGCCAGATGTGGCCCGCAAGCCATAGTTTGCCCACCCCTGTACTAGCAGCTGCAAGCCCATGCTGTCACACGGGTGAGGCAATTGTGCCAAGTGATCCACCATCTATGAATTCCCCCTTCTATAATCAATGACACTGTTGCATGCAAATTAGCTGTAGAGGAAGGGTGGTGACTGGTTGAGTTACCTCTGACATCACAGTGGTCTAGGATTCAAAGTCAAAATGGTTGAGAACTTAAAAACAGGACAGTAACAGACCATGAATCCCGGTGATGATCGACTCTGGTGATAGTCAGGACAAAAAGAACTCTCAACCATGCTTGTAGCTGTTTCCCTCACTTCACATTTATTCAACAAACATTGTAGGCTTGGGCGTAACAATCCTGGAAGTTTATTGTACAGATTACTGTTGTATATAGGACCCCATTATGCCTTCTTTATTTATTTCCTGATACAGTTCTGGGAGTCCTAAAAAAATCTATACTTACATCTACGCCTAAAAAGAAACCATGCTGTAAGACATGTATAGTTATACATGATGACGCTGGTTTCATATTATATTATGATCGCAACCCCAAGCAAACTTTAGGTATATGGTTTAGTAGATAAGAATAATGGTGAACTTCAAATTTATTCATGGAACCTTAATTCTGAATTTCCAGACATCAAAATGACCTAAAATCATAACAGACAGAAAGGGTGTGGGTCATAATTCAAGTGTAGATTTTGAGACACCTCCCTGATCTAATTTCCTACATCTATTGTAAATCAGACACATACACCTACAGTACAAGTTCTAGACTCAGTCACCATAAGAGTATCCATAAAATATCTAAAAGAGCCTTTAATGTTTTCAAATGTCTGTTATTACTAAGCCTTCGAGATAGAAACCTATCACAAAATCTAGTAAACATGACAGACTCCGTAACACAGTGCTTAAAAGCAACACAACAAAGACCAACTTGTAAGTGCCAAAGTATGAATAAACTAGTTCATTAATGAGTTATTTGTTTTTTTCACATCCCTTCTAGTGCTGAAAATTAGTATGAATCTTATCTATCACTTCCAGGCACACATTTCTTCCCTCCTTTCAGTTATAATTTTTTGTTTAACAGGCTGAATCTGCAACACAATCTACTCTAACATGTAAACAAAGGAAACATACAACTTACTGTGGTGCTACACGCCTCCAATAGCGGTCAATTCCATTTTTAAAGTACAGCACAGCTAACCACCTTACATTTACATCCAGAGTATGATTAGTAAAGATATTCTGTAAAGAAAAAAAGTTAAACCATTATTTATTTTTTGGTCTGGTCCACAAGCCTCCCAAAGTTAAGACTTTCCCTTTCTTCCAATCATCATCATTAGTGATACATTTTCCCCCATCATCTTTAATGTACATACACAGCAAATGAGACCTGTGTTTGTAAGATCTCATCCAGAAGAACCTTTAATACACTAAATTGATTGAACTCCATTTAGTTACATCATGGGGAAATAATACGCTAAGGATAGCTGGATTTGAATTTTTGTTATTCCTTGGAGTCTAGATAAGTCAAACCTGAAGATCAGACCTCTAAGTGATGCCTCTGAGGATGCAACAACCTTCCCAAATCATCTTATCTTGCCATTCAATACTCAGAGCATGGTGAGAGAGGTGGTATAAGAACCTAGATAGATTAACAGATTTAAACAACAAAAATTGGGCATTTTTGATTCATCACCCTCTAAGTATTTTTGCTTTGACTGGAGGAATTAAACAAATGGATCCAGAAAAGTAATATATATTGTTGGTGTGAAGATCATGGAAGGCATTTGCATAAATCTGTGTGTGTGTTTAAGTGTTTTATATCTAGCTATCCGCAGGTTTGGTGGTTACTGTATTGCTGGCTAGCAACCTGCCATAGATTAAATCTTGCAGGAATACAAAAGAATAGTTGTAGACAGAATTCATTGCCTGCTGTTCAGTTGCACAATACCTAGTCTCCTTGTCCAACCAATCCCAGCCCTCGCCCACCCAAGAGCCTCATCTGATCCCAGTCTCTCCCCAACAGCACTGTGACGTTGCACCCCATAATGCTTCACACAGATATGCTTATAGGTGTAAATATGACATAACTGGAATATGTTTTATGCTAGATATGCCGTGCAACATATCTTTGCAAAGATTATGTTCTACTGCATGTATTCATCCTATTCGAATGCATGTATCATTTTTATATCTGAAGTTATGAGCTTTGGCTCTATGCTTGTATTTAAAGTGTGTGCTGTAGAAAGCACCTACGGCAGATTTGGTCAACCTAGTGTGAAGGGGTTATTCAAGTAAATGGTGACAGGTTTCGGGGTAGTAGCGTGTTAGTCTGTATCTACAAAAAGAAAGAGGAGTACTTACAGCACCTTAGAGCAGGGGTGGGCAAACTTTTTGGCCCGAGGGCCACATCGGGTTTGCGAAATTATATCTAGGGCCAGGTAGAGAAGGCCCCGCCCCCAATCCAGCCCCCTCCCACTTCCTGCCCCCTGACTGTCCCCTCCCACTTCCCAACCCTGACTGCCCCCTGAGAATCCCTAACCCACCCATCAACCCCCCACACCTTGTCCCCTGACTCCCCCTTCCACAGATCCCTAACCACCCCCAAGAACACCACCCGCTACCCAATTCCCCTCCTCCCTGTCCCCTGACTGCCCCAACCCCATCCACCTTTCCACCCCCTAACCACCACCCCAGAACCCCACCCCCATCCAACCTACCCTGCTTCCTGACTGCCCCCTTCAACCCCCCCCCACTCCAACCACCATCCTGGAATCCCCCCATCCCCCTCTTACCATAGCTGCTGGGGGTGGGGGGGAGCATGCAGCCCCCGCCCCCAGAGCTCTGCCCGCGCAGGGTGGCTCCGGAGGAGGGGGCGAGTGCACAGCCCGGGCTCTCAGAGCTCTGCCTCCGCAGCGTGGCTCCTGGGGAGGGGTGAGCGTGCAGCCCCGGCCCCCAGAGCGCTCCCATTAGTATACTCATACACTAATGAGTATATGCTAAGTGTGATATTTAAAAAATTTAAAACATTAAACAAACAGTCTATGGTAGCCAAGACTCTGAAAGCAGAATGGAGGGTAGACACACTGACAATATTTTCCATGCAATATTAAAAGAGGGCAATAAAGAGCTCAATCAAATGGAAGAGTTCACAAATTTCTTGTCTTCAGGCCCCCAGAAAGCTCTAGATCAAGAGATGTAACTGTCTGTCTACACTATCATCAAGACAAGGATCAAAGGGAGAGGGAAAGATCTGAACCATTGATGCTTGTTAATCAGCTGATACAAACTTCCCCAGATGCCTTATAAAGTGAAGAGTGACACAATTCTTAGACTGAACTAGGTAAGATACAAATGGGGGTTCCCATTTAGACGGTCATTTAAATGGAAGGACAGATCCAAAAGAAGGTAAACAGGTACTTATAGACATGGAAATAGGTGAATCAGCTCAAGAACAATCTGAATGGAATCAAAGGTATTTGTCCTAGAAGTCAAAAAGAAATTACTGGGAATCAGTCAGATCAAACAGTGCAGGCAGCTCAAAGTTGCATCATCAACACAACAGGACACACATGAGAGCGGAAGAAATAGTTCAGATGCAAATAAACAAGATTAGTATATGGTCTAATCATAATATAGAGGGCTGGGGGGGACCCCAAAATCCCCCAACAATGCCAGCCCCCAGCGCTGAGGCAGGACCAAGTAAACCTACATCATCCCTGACAAGTGTTTGGTGATTTTTAAGAACAGGTTGGACAATGATGGAAATTACACAACTTCCCTTTGAAGCCTATTCCAGAGCTTAACTACACTTTTCCTGGTATCTAACCTAAATCTCCCTTGCTGCAGATTAAGCCCATTACTTCTTGTCATACCTTAGGAGAAGAACAATTGATCACCATCCTCTTTGTAACAGTCCTTAACATATTTGAAGACATATCAAGTTCCCACTGAGTCTTCTTTTTCCTCAAGACTAAACATGCTCAGTTTTTTAAATCTTTTCTCACAGGTCAGGTTTTCTAAACCTTTTATCATTTTTGTTGCTCTCCTTTGGACTCTCTCCAATTTTTTGGCACCTTTCTTAAAGTGTGGTACCCGGAATTAGACACAGTACTCCAGCTGCAGCCTCACCAATGCCAAACGCAGCAGAACAATTACCTCCTGTGTCTTATATATAAACACTCTTGTTAATAAATTACAGAATATTAGCCTTTTTCACAACTGCATCACATTATTGACACATATTCAGTTTGTGATCTACTAGAACCCCCATATCCTTTTCAGCAGTACTACAAACTCACCAGTTATTCCCCATTTTGTAGCTGTACATTTGATTTCTCCTTCTTAAGTGAAGTACTCCGCACTTACCTTTATTGAATTGCATCTTATTTTCAGAGCAATTGTCCAATACAATAAATAATGAATATTATACACATGTGGTTAAGATAAAGGCATATAGCGAAATGGAAGCTAGGTTATACAGCATCCAGGATGTTTTACTCTATATGGACACAGTATATTGAATTGATATAACATTATAGTTAATTTAATGTTGTGATTTATATTCTAAACAAGGTTAATAACAAACTAGCAGAGACCCAGATCTCTCCTACTGAAATAAGTTTGACTTTAGAGTTAAACACAAACATCCCAAAATTTATATTAATGGGAAGTTTATTGTGGAAAATTTTAAGAATAAGAGAATTCAAAGATTGTGAAATCATCTCATAATACCTAATGTTATTCATATATGTCCCCCATAGGTATTTTTTTATGCCACAGAAAATAGATTCTGCCGCAGAGGAGCTGCAATTACACCTTTGTCCACTAGAGGCTGCTGTGGCACCAGAACAGAAGACAGCGGGTTCTCGCACTGGAGCAGCCAGATGCACAGAGGCAGGGAGCTGAGGCTGGGTTCCTCACAGTGCCCTACCGCAGGATCAGGTGAGGAGCATGGGATATAGGGGGGGAGGGGGTGGACAGACAGACAGAGCAGGGCACATAGAGTTGCTGGGATAGGGAGTAAACAGACTGTGGTTCAGAAGAGCTAGTTGTGGGAGAAGGGGGAAGAACAGACTGGGGTGGGGGCACACGAGCTGAATTGTATTGGGGGTGCAGGGACACATGGGGACCAGGGAGGCGAGAGGCAGAGTGGGAGTCCAGGGCCACATGGGGATGGGGGAAAGGAGGGTAAAGAGACACATGGGGACAGGAGGAGGGGGTGGCTAAGTGGGGTGCAGGGACCCATGAAGACAGGGGTGCAGGAACACATAGGTATGGGACTGCAGGAGTGGCTGAGTGGGGGTACAGCGACACCTGAGGATGGGGGAGAAGGGGTGCAGTCTCATATGGAGACAGGAGCAGATGTTTTTGACGGAATGGGAGTGGCTAGAGGGTCAGACATGGTCTGCATGGGGGAAGCTCCCCAACTCCCTAACAATCTTCTCCTCACCCCACAAAAAAAGAAGATCTGTTCCATACTTCTCCCACCCATACCCAACAACCCTCCAAGTTCACTCCTAGGCTCCTTCTCAGCAACTACTTCCCTCTCCTTCAGCTCCTCCATTAGCCCAGATTCCCGCAAGCCTTTGAACTACTTCTGAAGTGCGCAGGAAATACATTTCTGTATTGTAATTCAAATGAATTATTATTACTCAAAGTTTTGTATTAATATGTTAGTAAGGAATCTATTTGTCTAAAAGCATTTCCTGAATCGTTTTTTGTTGTCTGTGTTGTTACAGACATATTTTTTGACAAATATTTTGAAATAAATTACCAAAATAATTGAAACTGGTGTGATTATATTGTGCTAAGATATGCAGAATTTTAAAATATTGAGAGCAGAATTTTTACTTTTTTAGAACAGAATTCCCTCAGGAGTAAACTGTATACATAGAACATTCAGGAGGAGGAGTCTGACACTACACTTCCAGGTCTCAGAATCCGTTCTCACCATGCAAAGGGAAGTACAGAAGACAGTACTAGGCAGCAGACATGTGGGAAAGTATACCTATGGAGGGAAGAGCAACTCAATACAGGATTAAGTGTTTAAGATACCTTTTTGCCACAGCCGTAAGTGATTTTCTAAATCCTTCTAGCACCACAAAAATTTCCATTAAAATACTCCTGGAGGAATTCTGTGCTACTGTGTGTGTACATAACTAATGAGATCCATGTATTTTTATTTTTTTGTACAGAAAAAAAGCTTCTACTGACTTGTTACTGCAGTTCCACCTCTCTCCCAACAGAGGGAGCGGTGGCACAAGAACTACAGCAGCTCCCAGCAGAAAGTAACTTCTGCAGTTCCACCTTTTACTCACCAGATGGCGCTGTGGCAATAGAACAAAGCAGCAGCTCCCCACCAGCAAAGAAAGAGAAAGAGCCTGCCTTCTTCGTAGCAGGCCATGTCAGGAGAGAGGGGCTATGGGGAGATAGGAGCTCATAAGGGCTAGTGGGAGAGGACAGGCTGGGGTAGGAGCTGAATGGGAAGGGAGGCACAGGGACACAGGAGGTAGGGAGATGCAGGGACACATGGTGATGGGGGAGAGGGTACAGAGCTACATAGGGAGAGGGGGTGGCTGGGTGGAGGCATAAAGACACATGGGGCGGGGGTACAGACTCACATAAGAGAGAGGCGAGAGAGTACAGAGACACATGGGGATAGGGGGCGTGGGTGTCTGAGCTGGGGTGGAGGGAAACGTGGCCATGGCATGCAAAGACACATGGAGACAGGGCAGATGTGCCTGACTGAATGGGAGAGGCTAGGGTTCAGCCAGGGTCTGAATGGGGGAAGCTCCCTAACCTCTCTGCCACCCCAAAAAACCTGTTCCATACTTTTCCCACCCACACCCAACAACCCTCCAAGTTCACACGCAGGCTCCTTCGGAGCAAATTACTTCCCTCTCCCTCAGTTCCTCCATTACCAATGACTCCTCCAAGCCTTTGCACTGCTTGTGAGGGATACAGGAAATACAGTTCTGTATTGTAGTTTATATGACTTATTACTCAGAATTCTGTATTAATATGTCTAGTAAGGCATCTATTTGTCAAAAAATGTTTCCTGAATCTCTTTTGTTGTCTGTATTGTTACAGACATACTTGCTGACAGGTATTTTGAAATAATTAACCATAAATAATTGAAACTGGTGTGATTATATTGTGTTATTTTGACAAATAAAATATGCAGAATTTTGCAGAATTTTTATTTTTTTGGCACAGAATTCCCCCATAAGTAATTAAAAGATTAACTTTCAAGATAGTGTCATGGAGAAAGTAACTGTTGATACAAGACAGCTGTTGGGGAATTAAACAATGTCAACTTTATGCGTGGAGACAAAAGAGATGCATGGACATTTTTAAGCAGTTTCTGATTTTGCAATGCACAAAAATAAGTCAGATCCCTAATCAAAGAAGTGCAATGTTCTCCGGCTGCATTATTGTCAAACAAAACACTTATTTTATCATTACTGACCTTTTCCGTCAAAGGAAAAATATTCTGTTGAAAATGTGCTTTGCCATTAATGGGTCCAATGTGTTGTGCAGAGAGATAAAGCTTATAAACTACTGGGGGGGGGGGGTATATTTAATAGAAAACATTAAATGGTAACAAAATTGTAAAAAAAAGAGATCATCATAGTTTAAAATGACTACTACTAAAACATTTTAATTAAATATTCTTCTCTTATAGGATAAAAACAGGGCTAGCTCATCTTCTGTTTTTCCATACGCAGGGGATGAAAAACTATAGAAATGGACCAATTTCTGTCACAAGGGTATGAGGAGTGGGGAACTGTTGAGTATAAGTATCACATTCCTCACCCTCAATTCCAGCCAGATTTCCACAAGTTTAGGACTCTGCAGCTTCAGGGAGTGTGGCTAGACGAGAGAGGCAGAGACAGAAGACTTCTATTCGACACTTATCATCTTACTTATTCCCCTTCAAATCTGCAGATATTTCCTCACGTAACCATAGTGCTGACCCTCTCTAAGATCTTCCATGTGATGGTGAAGTGTGGGACTGCTGTTATAATGGTTCCTAAAGAACCTTCCTGTCATTTTGGGAGAAGGGAAGTGGAGACTTTGGGAGTAATGCAGAGGCTTCTGGGCCTCCAAGCAAACGCTCCAGCCCTCCTCAAATATAACAAGATCTGTGGGAAAGCCCTGTAGATATCATGAGAGCAACTGGTTTGAAGGACCATGCTTACCCAGCACTCCATAAGAGGCAAACCATACACACCCCTCATAGGACAATTCCAAGGAAATTACAAGATGAAATTTACTTTCCTCATCCTCCTGCTTTCCATGCAGATGTTATGATTTGGCCCACAGCCATATTTTAATATAATAATCTGGCATATGGCAATTGATTTGCTCCCTGTTTTTAATAGGAGTATTTTATGCAGACATTTAATTTAGATATACTACATCAAATCTGCTAAAAAAAACCAGACATGTGGAAGTTTAGAATACTACATTCCCCTCTCTTTGTGATTAAGATACGAATCACTAAATCAAAAGACAAGTGCCCAGTCACTGTAGACCTAACTACATTAAAAAACTGACTTGTCACAGATGACATGTTACTAGCAACAAGTACTCCTGAACCAGTGTTGAAAATGGTTTATTTGCTACCACTGACAGGAGATAACCATTCCTAACCATTTTCAGAACTATTACAGAAGCAAGACTGAGACTTATTTCCTCCACGTACCACTAAGTGCAAGGGAGCAAGAAAGTGTCCTGCCCACCTCTTTAAAACATAGCCAGGTGACAAGCAACAGAAAAAGGCCGAATGGCAAAAAACTATATATAGTATATAGTGGAACATGTAATGAATAGCACTTTTCACTCCAGCTTACCAACAAGACTGAATAAAAGCCCGGCTGTATCTCCCATTGCTTCAGTTGCTCCTCAGCTGGTTTCAGCACAGCAGTATCTTGACTGGTGGCTTGGGTCAAGACCTGCAGAACAACAGTGCTGGCACTATTGAGATCCATGAAAATCTGATAAGGATATTTAAAAAGGAAAAACATTAATGTACAGATTAATGAAAGATGCTGAACACTACACTCCCAATCCAGCAAAGCACCTAAGCATACATTTGATTTTAATCACCTTATAGGATTGAGCCCTTACAAAAAAAATTTACACACTTTTCTATGGCACACAACACAAAAGTATTTAAGCACTTGAATATATAAATGAATTTATCCTCACACCACCTACGCAAGGCAGAGTATTCCTCCCCATTTCACAGATGGGAAGCCAAGTCGTAAGCCAATTAAGTGACTTATTTAAGGAAATCTGGGGCACCATGACAGAAACCAAATTTCTTGAGTCCCAATTTAGCACCTTATCCAACAGAGCAATTGTTAACATACCAGAAAGAATATAAGTTTAGGAGCTTTCAACTTTCAGTGGTGAACTTGCCTATTGACAAAATATAAACATTCATATTGTGATAAACTATATCCTTAACTTATCCTTTTTTCCCTGGAATGGTACAAGTATTAGGAGGAAAGCAATAAACAGCATTAGTCTGATAGCACAGAGAATGTAACTTTGGACATAAACTAGCTGAAGTTCTTCCAGTGTCTTCACTTGTATGACAGCCCTTCTGAGAGCATATAGGCTTCACAAGTTCCAGTAGGAGAATAAGTCCACAATCCATGGCTGCGAGTTTTCTCCATATCGAGAGCCTTACAAAGGTCAGTGTTTCTTGGAGACATTTTTTTATTAGTTACCTTTCTGCGAAACGCAACAGGCTCAGGGCAATCTTGTAAGTAGCTTCAACTTTCACAACAGGCAGAGCACAGTCTGGGATGATATGAAAGATATTCATAAAATTCTGCACATGCTAGTATAAAATACTGCATATTTTATTTGTCAAAATAATGCAATATAATCACTGGTTTCAATTATTTCAGTAATTTATTTAAACTACAATATAATGGATGGAGAATGGGAGTGGGGAGCATTGGAGGAAATCCCCAAACATCCTTGTCTAACTGTAATGCAACTAGGTTTGACCCTTTATTTCTAGTTATTAGTCAACAAATATATGCAGCCATATGCTCAGTGTTACATAATAGACAACAGAAGAGCAAGTGAGAGCTGGGGAATCAAACTCACAATTTAAATTGGCTACAGATCATCCCCAGAAAGGTCAGTAGCAAACAGTTCCTGGAGCACATTCTGATAGGAATTTTTTTCAGTCCAAAAATTTAGACCAGTTCTAATCACTAAAGCACCCAGACCACTGATAAGGCCATAATGTCCTTTGCACAACTCTGGCACTGTAAAGGAGTTTAAAACTTTTACACCTGTTTTATACTCCTGGGGGAGTTCACAAAGAGAATGCAAACAATTCACTAAGCAGGCAGGCTGCTACATTCTGCTCTGTCTGAGGGGACAGTGCCTCACACCTACCTCCTCAGAAACATCCGGAAATCCTGCCCTGCCCCTCCACACCCATACCAAGCAAGCTGCAATAGTGAGCAAGACGGACAGAGTGTCTCTCTCTTGCACACATACGACTGCAAAGCACTCCTCCCTCCCAGGTGGTTATTTACGCCTCCACTTGCTGCTCTGAGTGCCCAAACCAACCTGCCTGTGCTGCCAGGGAGAGATGAGTGACTGCTCTTGCGGCTTCTCTTTGCTTCCCCACCAGAAGTCATTGTTCTGCATGGAAGCAAAGAAATCTGCAAGGTACATGAGTTCTGTGCATGAGCAATGATGCAGAATTCCCCCAGGAGTAATCAACATGATTACAGAAATGCTGTTTTGTCAATTTAAAATGGAAAACAATCTAGGAATAATTATAAATAAAATTAGATAGTACATAAAGCTGTTGTTCTAAGTCTGTAATAAACAAACATTTCAAGATACAGATCCAAATTAACAGAATATTTTCATTTTTATTTCATGCACCATTTTATACACCTAAATTATAGAAAATAATTAAGTCAGTCATTTAAAAAATAAAACAAAGCACAAGCTTCCTCTAAAACCTGAAACAGATATTATTTGGATATCACAGTGAAAGAGGCTTAAAAGTGACCAAGAAAGGAAAAATTTGGACCTGACTTTTCTGCTTCTTTATGGTTCATAAACAAAGCCTAAAATATTTTTTGATCTTTGTTCACCCTCACCCCTACCCCAGAAAAACACCAGACAATTTTTGATTGTTCCACTCTGAAGTTTTTTTACAGTTAATGTCTACAATGCTTCTTTAGTACAGAGAAAAACTGAATACAGGTTTCAAATAATTCAGTGAACATGCACAGTCTGGTCAGAATCTTTGGGAATTTAGCAGCATCATGGCTCCGCTCACTAACTCCCACGACAGTAGGGCTGCAAAGGACTTTCTGTGCTACCACAAAGCCGATGACATCCAATTCCTGCAGGCGCAAGTGCAGGTTAGGGCAGGGAGGCTGCACTCATGTCAACCATTATCACTGATTTTTTTCATACATTTCAGTATCTCAGCTGAAATTGATTTTTACTGACATCTATCAATTTGAACTGAATCCCACCAACCCTATTTTTATTTAAAATCAAGTCACACCTATCTAAATTATTTCCCTGTCTCACTTTTAAAACAGGAATGGAGCATGCCAAACATTCTGCAGCAGATCTTTCTGCTCTGGAATTTAATATTGTTGCAACAATTCTCCCCAGCATTTGCACACATATAGATAAAGAGCTTACCAAAAGCCAGAATGTTGTGCAATATGTAACTTTGTTGTATCATTTTATGAGAAAGAAAATGTCATGGATTAAGAAAATATGTATAATGTCAGCACCGAGAATGTGTTCATAAAACAGCAATGACAACAGCACTTCCTTTAAGAGAAATGGAGGCAGATGGTGTTTGCATTGAAAGAATTCACTTTTCTAAAAGACCAAAAATACCTTCTGAAACGGCATGTCATCAAAAACAAAGACTTTTCCAGAATGAAAGATTATACTTTCCCCGGTAATGCACTTGGTAATAAAAGAGAAATACAGAATGCACAGAATTGTTGCTTAATAGAAGATTACATATGAACTATTCCATGACGCACCAGCAAGTTCAATTGTATGAGTTACAATTTCTTAAGAACGCAGGCTATAGTTTTGCTAATTATTTGACCATTATCCCTCTTACAAGCTCTCATTTTTAGAATGATCACAATGGTATCCAGATATTAGATTGGCATGGTAACACTTATATTATTAAGGGGGGGGTTAAGTTTCGCACTTAAAGCTGGAATTCAAGCTCTTTGTTTTGTAACACAACACTGTGTATGTTCCCTGAGCTTAGAGCACAGAATCTGAGAGTACATCATGAATTTTTTGGAGATTTTTCAGCAAAATCTGTTACTCATTTTGTGAATTAAAAATTAGTTTAAAATGGACCTTTTAAGAATTTTCTCTTCATTGTGTGATCTGTCTCTGTAGCCCTTTTGCTAGCAAATGGCTGGTGTGTTATTCACATTTTCCATATAATTAAGACTTATCAGCCAACTTTGAATGTACATTTGAGGAAGTTAAATTTACTTAATTACAGTCTGTGAACTGTCTTTTACTCCCTTTCCCAATATAGTCACAATCTTCCCTTACTCAAAATTGCTACTATTTCCCAAAACTTACAACAGAACTAGAAATATCCCTGCCCTTCACTGTGAGAATTAAGCCAATTAATTAAAAAAAAAGAAAGAAAGAAATATGGAAAACAGAAATTCTACCATGTGCAGCCATAAGGACCCCTCCTGGTATATGGATCACCATTAAAGTAGGAATCAACAAACTCTTTGGGAGTGGGTTAAGCAACTATTTAAAAAATATCAGAAAAGTGCTAGAAATCAGGACTCCTAGGTTCTTCTCCCACTTCTAGGATGGAGTGTGTCTACTGGTTAGGAACAGTGATTAGATGTAGTGAAGCACAAATATTTGTCAGATTCTTTCAGAGAGGCAGTCTCGCTGAGTAGATAAGACTGGTCTATGCCATATTACATAGGAGGGTTCCATTTGCAGCTCTGCTAGAAAGGATCATGTACTACCTCCATTACTGTTACATGTAAAATGGGGTGCAGATACCTTAATTCCCTCCATATCCCCAAAACCAGTCTACATTTTCCATACAAAAACAAAGGATATTCCAAAACCAAGATATTTATTTAAAAGGGATTTAGGTAGATTATGTGCTTCTTTCCACCACCATCCTAAAACTCAAGGGAATGCCATGTTATAAAACATCTACCCTAATGCCCACATAGCACACTTCCACTGACAGTGACAAACTTCCTCATACTCACAAAGAACATCACTCTGCTTCTATTTAATAAGAAAACACACTATACATTAATCTCCTCTGAGCAAAAACACAAAACCTTAATTAAAATGTTAAGCACTTTCCAGGAGCACAAAACATACTTCACTCTTGGTACTTGTCAAGCCAAAATAAATACTAAAATTACTTAGATTGCAATTAAGGTTTTGCATTATCCCCAATTTAATTCCTTTTGAACAAAACTTTTGCTTATGGAATTAGTCCACATAACCTAGACAACATTAAAAATGGGACAGTAGGAGAAATACATAACCTTAATTATGTGGCTAACATGCAATCAACCTACATTTCTTTACAGTACACTGCACTTCCACTTTTGCTCTCCAGACTGGAACATGCAGTCCCCTCAAAGGACATCACTAATGTTATTTCAAATATCAGCCAGTAAATAGCCTTTAGTGTCATGGAAATTTACCAGCCCAGATAACAAAATCTTCTCAGCTACTCTGACAATAATAATATTGAAAACACTAATATTATTGTACTTTTCATCAAGCAAGTGGGCGAACAGAATGTGACATGGACTGAAGAATGCTCCAGAGCAATGCTTTTTAGATTCTTCACAATAAAGCAGTGGTCTTCAAAGTGGAGTACGCGAGACCACTCCCGGGGGTGCTCAAGACCCTGGTGCCGCCACCGATCCCACCCGGGAGACCATCGAAGAGACTGGCGGTCTATTTTTGTCCTGCCAAAATGCCGCCACAGAAAGCGGAAGCTTTCAATTTGGCAGCATTTCGGCGGACATACCCCGGGGGACCATGAGTGGACTCTGAACTACAGAAAGGGGCTGCGGCCAGAAATCTTTGAAGAACGCTGCAATAAAGGCTAAGACACAACACTACAAGAACAATCAGGTCTAATAACTAGTTTATGATTTATCTAAGTTACAACAAACATGATTGAGTTGTGTCGACATAGGAGGATTTTCCACACATAAGAACCAAGTGCCAGTCAGGTTTCTGCATTCATATATAAAAACATAATAGGAGACATAATATTGGCACATTCTGGGAAACTTGGATAAGTAATCCCATAAATCCTCAGCAAGGACAGACTGCACAGAGGTTATTATTTGTTAGGTAGCTAAATATTTACTGATTTTTTAAATTTCAGAACTATTCATAAAAATGTGTCATAATTTCAGTTCCTCTATTTAGTGAGTGGAGCTAATCTCTTTCAGTAGGAATGCCATTTTACTCATGGTTCCTGGTAGGATCCCCAGGATTTCTCATCTGATTATATGATGTGAGACTGAAACTCCTTTTCCCAAAAGAAAGCACTGAACATGTTGTTCTGCCTTCTATTTTTAAAATAACCTAAAAAATGTCTAAAGCCCGAAATCATTCTAGTATATTGAACTACAACTTCACATCTAACTTGCTGTCCAACACAAATCAGGTGACTATATCATACAAGAAGTCATTTGTACATATTCTGTACCTCACTCTCATAGACATTATTAAAAGTATGTACTTTCACATAAGTATGTATGTATGCATGCAAACATTTCAACTTGCATCTCTGTCTGTAACTGATTAGATATGCTTTTAGAATATTCCAGTTTATTCCAAGAGGAGTTTGATATTTCTAGTAGTGTTTCCTTCCAACTGGAGTCTCAAACTGTTTTTCTAAAAAAATGATTTTATACTTTGCCAACTACGGCATCAATGAGCCTGTATGCCAAAACTTTCTACTGGATTCTGCAAAAATATACAGAAGTAAATTTACTAATGTCACTCTTACTGGTTCCCGAAACAGCAAAAAAAAAAAAAAAAAACCTAACTCTAGACGTATTCTGTTTAAAAATAAGAAAAATAAATCGTACTGTTTTTGCCTGATCTAAATCATGCAACTCAGCAAAGAAAGAAACAAGATGAAGGTAAGAAATAGTAAGTGACGAGATCTTCAAATCCATCCTGCTTCTGACAAAGCTCCAGGTAACACAAAGGGACAAGATGCCCCTAAAGGAGATTCACATCAATCATAGAAATGTAAGGTTGAAAGAACCTCATGAGGTTATCTAGTCCATCCCCTAACACGAAAATGAAACTAAGGGCTGGTCTTCACTGGGGGGGAGGAATCGACTGAAGATACGCAACTTCAGCTACGTGAATAACGTAGCTGAAGTCGGCGTATCTTCAGCCGATTTACCTGCCATCTTCATAGCGGCGGCAGTCGGTGGCACGCTCCCCCGTCGACTCCGGCTTGCACCAAGCTGGAGTTACGGGAGTCAATGGGGCACCGCGGGCAATCGATTTCTCATGTCTTCATGAGACGAGAGAAATCGATCGCTAACAGATCGATTGCTACCCGCCGATCCGGCAAGTAGTGAAGACATACCCTAAGCATACCCGACCATTCCTGTCGTGTTTGTCTAACCAGTTCTTAAAACCAACAACAGGGGATACACAACCTCTTTGGTAACCCATTCCAGGTCTTAGCTATCTTTATAGTTAGCATATTTTTCCTAATACCTAACCTGAATCTTTTTTGGTGCAAACTAAGCAGATGACATCTTGTCCTATCCTCGGTGGACATGGAGAACAATTGATATCTATTCTCTTTCTGACAACCCTTTACATATTTCAAGACTGTTATGTCCCCCATGAGCTTTCTTTTTCTAAACTAAATATGTCCAGTTCTTTCAATCTTTTATCATAGGTCAAGTGTTCTAAACCTCTTCTTTTTGTTGCTCTCCTCTGGACTCTCTCCAGTTTGTTCACATCTTTTTAAGGTGTGGGCCAAAACTTGACACAAAGTCATTCACAAATTTCATTAACATACTCTCCATTCCACTATCCAAGTTGTTAACGAAAATATTGAATAGTACTGGATCAAGGAGAGGTCCCCGTGGTACCTCATTTGATACCTCATCCCAATTTGACAACCACCATTGCTAATTACTCTTTCAATGCAGACTTTCAACCACTGGTGCACTTAAGTTACAGCAATTTCATGGAGACTATATTTTCTTAGCTTGCTTATGATAATGTCATGTGGGACTGTGCCAAGTGAACAACAGAAACCAAAAATCAGCTCTTAAGTGGAATCAGGGAAGCAGAGGTCAGAGGGTATACATAAGTCATGTAGAAGGTGTAGAAGAGTAAAGTAGAGAGTAGCAGAGAGTAGGGAAACAGAGCAGTAGACTGAAGACCAGGACTGGTGGTAACACCCAGAAGACAAAATCAGATTATCTATAAAATTTTGAAGGCAGGAATGGTCTCTCAGTATATCTCTGTACAGCACTCAGCACAGTGAAGCCAACCCTTATTGGAGCTCTTGAGTATTACTGTAATACAAATAATAAATTCTAACAATAAGAGGACATTGTGAATGGGAAGAGGCCAGAGGGAGGGAGGAGACAATAGTTGGAGGGGGCAGCTGATGAGGAAACTGACAATAGCATCTAGTATAAGTCGAAGGGAAATGTGCCCAAAGGGATGCCTGGCATAACAAAAAGAATTTCCCTCAGTTTGATAAGCAGAATGAAGGAGAAACCCTCCAGTCTGCATGCATTCAGTTAGTGTAAATTTCAACTTAAATTTTCAATCCAGTATAGGAATGTACAATGGAGGGTGAGAGGAATGCTTCCTACTGAGTTCAAAAGCCAGAAGTCAACGCATTTTTTTTAACTCATGATTTCTTGAGCTGTTTTACATTTTTAAACATGCAAGGTTGGCAATACTTGCTCCTCTGACTTTTTCACTTCCCTCCACAATTAATAAATAGATTTTATTCACTCCCTGTTTCTTCATCCTATGCTTCGTAATGTTATTTAAAGCACATATTGCCTCACTTATTGCTTTGTCTTAAGACAGACATAATTCTATACATTTAAAAGATACTGAAACAAATTATTAAATAGTTAATTTGTATGCACTTAGAGGATAACATGGTATTTGGAAGAGTCAACATAGATTCGTCAAGGACAAATCATGCCAGCTCAACCTAATTTCTTTCTTTGACAGGATTACTGGACAGGAGGGAAGCAGTCAACATGATATGCCTTGATTTTAGTAAGGCTTTTTAGTCTTACATGACATTCTCATAAGCAAACTACAGAAATGTGGTCTAGACGCATTTACTATGATGTGGGCGCATAACTGGCTAAAAAATCACAGCAAAAAGTAGTTTAAATGGCTTGCTGTCAAAATGAGAGGATCTAGTAGGGTATCAGAGGGGTCTGTCCAGGGTCCAATACTATTAAATAGTTTCATTAATTACTTGGAAAATGGAATGGAGAGTGTTCTTATAAAATCTGCAAATGACACCAAGCTGGGAGGGTTGCAATCAGTTTAGAGGATAAAATTAGAATTCAAAATGACCAGAATAATTTAGAGAACTGGTCTGAAAACAACAAGACAAAATTCAATAAAGACAAGTGAAAAGTACGACTCTTATGAAGGGGAAAATCAAATGCGCAAATACAAAATGGGAAATAACTAGTTAAGAACTAGTACTGCAGAAAAGGATCTGGGCATTATAGTAATCACCCATCTGAAATAACTCCTTTGTGTAACGACTATCATGGTTTATGCTGTAGCAGATTACAGTATCATTTGAAGATGAGGGCTAACATATACTCATAATGATCATTCGATCCAAAGGCTTACAAAAAAAGCAATGTGGCTATCAGTCTTTTCAGAGAAGCCAAGATACCATCCAATACATAGCCTGGACAAGATGGGATTATTACATACCATATGTACTAAGGTTATTTGCTAATAAGATTATAAGAGGGAAAAGTAACTCACCACTATTGTGACAGTCGTTTCTCCAGTTCTGGTGAAAAATGGTGTTATGAAAGGATCCCAAATCCTGTTTTTTCAAAGACCTCTAACAAGAGATGGCAATTCTCTAACTGCAAGGCTAACTCTGCAGGAATCTTTTGGAGAAAGAGGGAAATAACCTAAAGTGAGAAAAGCAGTCTGTGAAGAAATATGGAGCTAATGCCTCAGTCCTTCCAGTTTCCGCAACAGGAAGCAAGGAAGCCAAAAGATAACTATGGGATTGGAGGTGAGGAGTTGGAAAAATGGATAATAGCCCACTTTCTCTTCTACACCAAAAGGAACTACTTTGACATGTCTGTACAATACAAGACTCGCTATGGTTATGGCTACACTACAAGGCTTTTAGGGACACGGCTGTGCCTACAGCTGTACCACTGAACGGCATGCAGTGTACTTGCTGGTTTCAGAGTGGTAGCTGTGTTATTATTTTTGCTGATAAAGCCTGAGGAGTATCTGTGGCACCTTAGAGACTAACAAATTTATTTGGGCATAATTTGTGGGCAGGAGAGAGATCTCCTGTGAATAAAAAATGTCCACACTCACTCACACACACACCCATGAGCAGCAGTTTTGTTCACAGCTGTTCACACCCATGTTTTTTGTCAGTAAAACTTTTGTCATGGGAGGGGGGGTGCTTTTAACACTCCTGAAAGACAAAAAATTTGCAGACAAAGTGCCAGTGTAGACAAAGAATAAGAATAATCCTGAATGGTCTTCTCTGCACCTAGAACAGCAAATGGCATACTGTATCAGAAGAATGATCCTGTATCTTGTCTCTGACCCTGAACAGTACCAAATACTTCAGAGGAAGGAGCAAAAAACCCTATAATGGGTAATTATGGAATAACCTGCACAAAGAGGAAATTTCTTTTACTTTTTTCTTGTTTTTCCCCATCAACTTATGTTACAAACACTTCCACAACATACAGAACAAATCTGATCCTTTCTGTTCTAAGAACTAAAACCTTCCTCCATGCCCTAATTATCCCCCATTTTGATTGTTGCCACCTTTCCTCTGCCCTACACAGCACTCACATCTCTCCATACAAAACACAGCAACTGAAGGCATGTTCTTGGTCTGACATGACCATGTCACACGTGCCCTTGGAATCCCTGCACTGGCTCCCCACTAATCACATCCATTTTTTAAAGGTCGCGCTCCCTTTAAGGCTCCCACAATTAGCACATCCAAGTCTCGGACCTCACGCCCTCTAGCATCCTCCTCCCACCCCTCTGTTCCGCTCATTATCCCTGCCGAGGGCGGGCATGATCCTTTACCCTCCTGCTTCCCCGGGGGATAAACTCGGTGCAGTGCTGGGCAGGGGGGCGAGGTAACTAACGGGCGATCCCCACCATGTGGACTTTAGCGATCTCGGGACTTTTCACAGGATGCCCGTTGGGGTCCCTGGTCCCCGTGTCCCGAGGCTGCTGTTTGTGCCGCTACGCACCGGTCCGGCGACCCCCAGCCCGGCTGCACGGACGGCGCCAGCTGGGGCGTTCGCCACTCGGGGCAGCTCCCCCGTTCCGGGAGCTGGCACAGGTGAGTCCCGCTGCCCCCGCCACGCACCATCCCCTCCCCGGCCAGACACCGACACCAGCGCCCGGGGCCCGCGCTCACCGTTGGGTCGGAGCCGCTGCACGTGACGCGCCCCCCGCCTTTTCCGAAGCTCGCGCCACGAGCCGGGACCATTCGGTTCCACCTAGAGCAGAAACGCGCCTCTCCCCCCGGCGCGTATTACTGACGTCATCCAAACGCGACGATACTATCCCGACTTCCTCCCTCCTGAGGGGTGCGTGTCGCCGGGCGCCGCCATGCCGAAAGTCAAGGCGGAGAAGCGGTGCCGGCAGCAGCGCCGTGAGGGCCCAGGCCCGGGCCCAGGTGAGCGCGCGGGGCCGGCGGGGAGAGCCCGGGCTCCCGTTCCCTGGCCGTGCGGGCGGAGGGGGAACTGGCCCAGGGCTGGCGGGGAAAAGGGACCCCAGGCCGGGGGGCGGCAAAGGAGCCTAGGCCCCGAGTGCTGCGGGCGGAGACGGTGTGGGGCCGTCACTCGCCCCCTGTGGCGCTCTCCGCAGCCTCGTCGGAGTCGCCGGTAGGGAGGGTCCCGGCGGCCCTCAGGGGGCTGGAGAGCCGGTCTCCTGGAGGCGCTGTCGTTTCCTTCCCGTCTCGGCTGCGGCCTGCGGGATGGAGCTGTGCGCGGGGAGGCAAAGCCCGGCAGGGAGCCTCGGCGGCCTGGCGGCAGCAGTCACCCCTCCTCGAGGGTCCCCTGACCCTGGTGAAAGCTGATGAAGCCGCGGACTCTGCTACGGAGCCCTGGCCCGGCTAGTGCGGGCTCTGCTTGTCTTCAGATCTCCTTAGAACAGGGGTCGTCAGCCTTTCGGAAGTGGTGTGCCCAGCCTTCGTTTATTCTCATTATACTCTAATGTAAGATTTCGCTTGCCAGTAATACCTTTAACGTTCTTAGAAAGTCTCTTTCTAGAAGTCTGTAATGTAGAACTAAACTATTGTTGTATGTAAAATAAATAAGCTTTTAAAAATGTTTAAAAGCTTCCGTTAAAATTAAATTAAAATTCAGAGCCCCCCGGACCAGGGCCCCCGGGCAGTGTGAGTGCCACTCAAAATCAGTTTGTGTGCTGCCTTTGGCTCGTGTGCCATAAGTTGCCTACCCCAGCCTTAGAATATGCTTCTTAAGGATGCTGGCCTCCACTCCAAGTACTAAGTTTCGGTAGAGATATGCATGTGTTAGGACTGCGATGTTTGTGTTTAATTTATGCCAAGTTTCCTAGTTCATGACAGCTCCTGCCTTGTGCTTGTACACTGGTGAGCATACTGTTGTCACTCTGATTTTATTACTAATATGCAGATTGTAAAAAGGCAAGGTCCCTATTCTAAAAGAGCTATATCTAAATGTAATAATGAAAGAAGTAGTTGTGGTTTTAGGATCCTAGCAGTAGTGTTGATGTGAGTAGTGTTGATGTGTAATTTATTGCTTTAACCTGAGTACAGTGTCACCAATAATTTTCTAATTGTTTACATTTGTTCCCAATATCACTAATAATGGTATTTCCAGCTGCAGTGGTTGATAATGTGGGCTCCCCTGCTTCTGGAATGTCAGTACTGCCAAGTGCCAGCCTTTACAATCACAAGGGCATTATATACTCCAAGGGGGATCAGTGTAGTACATACACATCAAGGAAGGAGAAGAGTCAGTGTTGTTATAGTTAATGTTTTAGAATATGATACCTGGCATTGGCCTCTGTCAGGAGACAGGATACTGGGCTTGATGGACTGTATAGCTGTTCCTTTGTTTACACTGCAGAGGCACAATTGTGGCATTGTAGCTGTAGCACTGTAGTGCAAATGCTTCCTACATGGTTTTTCAGTCAGTGTGGATAATCCACCTCTTTCAGAGGCAGCAACTTTCTGTCATCCTAGCTGCGGCCACAGTGGGGTTAGGTCAACCTAATTGTGTCACATAGGGCATGAGATACTTCAGAGTCCTGAGCCATATAGACCTGGTGTAGGTGTAGACCAGGTGTTAGACTGGTAAAGTGATCTAATTACAGTAAAAGAATAGGAATCTCTGCTTTAGATGTATAAAATCTAGTTTGCCATACCAAAATAATTGTGATATTTTTAATGATAGTGTTATCTGGCTTGGTTATACCTTATTTTAGGTATCCTGTTCAAAACTGGAATTGGCCAGCACATCCTGAAAAATCCTCTCATTGTTAACAACATTATAGAGAAGGTTGGTAATAACTGAACCTAACTAATTAAAATAGCTGTCATAAGAGTTGCATTCGTAAAATCTTTTAAGACAAATACTTATAAACAATTTAGAGTACTGCTTAAAGTTGGATACTTTGTAAGTCTGAGGTACTTAATCCCTTCTTGGTCTCTTGAAAGGTATGGAAAATGTAAATTCAAGATGTGCATTTGGGGAAAAGTATCAGGGGTAGCCATGTTAGTCTGGATCTGCAAAAGCGACAGAGTCTCTTGTGGCACCTTATAGACCAGGGGTCTCAAATACGTGGCCCACCAAGCCCTTCCCTGCGGCCCGCGATGCTCTCCTCGTTCCCCCGCCCCCTCCCCGCCAAGCTCCCCGCACACACACACACCCTCGCCAAGCTCCCTGCAAAGCTCCCCGTGCCCCCTGCTTCCTCCCTGCCTACCTCCAGGTGCTTAGCACTTTCCAGGAGGGAGTGGGGAGATGTCGGGAGCTGCGCACTCAAAGGAGGAGGCGGCGGGGCAGGGGTGGGACTTCATGGGTGGGGTGGGGGCAGGGATGGGGGCGTGTCAGTGGTGCGGCCCTCGGGCAATGAACTAGTCCTCATGCGGCCCTCGTGGTCATCTGAGTTTGAGACCCTTGTTATAGACTAACAGACATATTGGAGCATAAGCATAACCTCGTTATCTTTAGCTTGATTCTTTTCTGCATGTTTATACCTGCCTCTGGATATTTCCACTGCATGCATCTGACAAAGTGGGTATTCACCCACGAAAGCTTATGCTCCAGTATGTCTGTTAGTCTATAAGGTGCCACAGGACTCTGTCGCATTTGGTGAAAGATTTTCTAAGTGCTTTCTCTTTTCCTTTAGAACGGCCATGGGTAAAATACTGACCCCATTGAAGTCAGTGGCAAAGTTTCCATTGCCTTAAGTGGAGCCAAGGTTGAATGCAGGATTTTGTGTGCACACACAAATATGATTACCTAATGACTAAATTTTCAAAAGGTTACATTCAATTCAAAGTAAAGCAGTTGGGCAACTTTGTTTTTGCCTTGAAAACAAGTTCTCCAAGTCTATTGACCATATACAGGATCAACTCCATTAATGTCTGCACATAGAATTTCTTAGTTAAAATTACTCGGCAATATTCTTTTTTTAAAATTTTTATTGGTTTCCTACAATCTCATTTGTTCTTAGGCTGCTTTACGGCCCACGGATGTTGTCCTTGAAGTAGGACCTGGAACTGGTAACCTGACAGTAAAAATGCTAGAGAAAGTAAAAAAGGTAAGAATGAGTTAGGAAAAATTCATCTTGATTTTTCATTGAACAAACTGCTAGTTAGTAAATGAACAAATGAAAAGGTGTCTAACTGCTCTATTCAAATGTGGGGGGAAATAATGTATCTGTTCCTTTCTGGGTGTTCATATCCTTCTCTCTGTACAACTTCTCTGATGGAGTAACAATGATGCTTTTAAAATGAAGTTAAAAATATCTGACAATTGGACACTCAATCTAATTTTAATCTGTGTACTGCATTAGCATTTGAGTTGGATCTTTACCATTTTTACAAGGCATCCAGTCACATTTAGGTAAAGAGTTGTGCTTCACGTGTGTAATCTTTCTGAAATTTTAATGTCTGATATTTTGTGATAGAAATGCACATATCCTAATGTAAGATTTTTTTAAAATGTCTGTAACAAAAGCTATTCTGACTCTGAGATATTAGCAAGAAGTCTATATTCATAGTTCTGATTTGGTTAAAGTTGCAAATATAATTCTTTGTTTTCAGGTAATTGCTTGTGAACTTGACACAAGACTTGTAGGTGAACTTCAGAAGAGAGTCCAGGGCACGTAAGTACTAACACTAGAATTAGCTCCACTGCATTTTAGGGACCTGACCTCTTTAGAAATGTGTATTTCTAAGGTAATAACAGTGTGGGGTTTTTTTCCACCCTTAGATGCCTAGCAAATAAACTAGAAATAAAAGTTGGAGATGTGTTGAAAACTGACTTACCGTTCTTTGATACGTGTGTGGCTAACTTGCCTTATCAGGTAGGGGCAAAGCAATTGCAGCTGAATAACAGTTTACATTAATTTTCGATGGTACTTGCTCAGAGAGGCCATATTAACAGTGTTACTCTTTCCCTAGATTTCTTCGCCTTTTGTTTTCAAACTGTTGCTGCATAGACCTTTTTTCAGGTATGTAGACAAGACTCTCTGGATTGCCTAAAGCAAAACAAAGGCTAATTTTACAAAATATTTGATTTGGGATTATTGGTAAAGATATCAGCCCAGCAAACCACTAGTCAGGAACTCTCCTCAGCATAGTACTCCCAGTGGCCATTGACGGTGCCGAAGTGTTAAACACCTTGGAAAAATTTGAGACTTGGAATAACGAAGTGCAGCTCCCACTAAAATAAACAGGAGTTTGTTCCTGCTTACTCTGGAAAGGATGACCCCAGGCCTCATCAGGGTCTCTTAAGAGTTATGGAGAAGTAGAATAGATTTGGACTGGAGGGTTGTGGGGAGTCTCCAGAGAGATCAAAGCAGCTGTATGTTTCGTATATGGTTGTATAACTTGCTTAAGTGCTGTTGTTGGCAGTTAGCAGTGATACCGTGAACTAGAGTACTGCTATTGCTGATGCCATTGACTAGATCTGAAGGACTAGTGGGGATATCTATTTTTACTATTTTTCTTTCTAAAATTAGATCAGTTTTGAAATGCAAAGAGCTCACTTTTATTCTAGTTTGGCAGCTCTGCAGATTCAGACTCCTTGCTACAGTACTAATCAGTGACAAGATGTACCAGTATGCCTATTAGCAGTGAGCAAACTTGTCATGCACAATGCAAGGTTGGTGATCAGCACTTCTTTAACTTAGTGAAATACCAGAAAACAATTAAAATCAGTGGAGGCTGTTGATTTACTATTTTAACAATTTTACTTAGGAAAGTTCATTTCAGAAGAAACCTCTGGCTTTCAGAGGTCCAGAGTGAGAGGTATAAGAAGCTGAAATTATTTCACATGGGTCATGCATGTAAGACTGAGACTAAATTCTCTTAATTTCCTTCTAACCACTAGTTACAAATAGCCAAGTTCAGACCAAAGGTAAGCAGGTGCTATAGTTGGTTTGCTATAGTTGTGCCTGACATATCAGGGTGGAGATTCTCTAATATGAGTATATGACACATCTTTATGCTTGCCTTTAAAATAAAAAGCCAATAATTTATTCCTAGAAGCTCTATGACTTGTAGATAATTTGCAATATGTCACTCATGCTTTCATTTCTTTAATTCTCAGGTGTGCAGTACTTATGTTTCAGAGAGAATTTGCTCTTCGTTTGGTTGCAAAACCAGGGAATAAACTATACTGCAGACTCTCAATTAACACACAGTTATTAGCCCGTGTGGATCATCTCATGAAAGTAAGTGACTGCATCAATAACCAGTGTAGGAATATATGTCAGAGTGAGGAGACTTTCTCAAGAATGTGAATATTTGCTTCCTGCTGTTTGAGATAATTATCTAATTTTTAATGGTTAACAGGTTGGAAGGAATAATTTCAGACCTCCACCCAAAGTTGAATCCAGTGTCGTCAGAATAGAGCCAAAGAACCCTCCACCACCTATTAATTTTCAGGTGAGATTCAAATACTTCAGACCACATACAATAAAGTAACTGAATAATACTGTTGTTTCGTTCTGTACGCTCTTTCAAATGATGTAAAAGCAACACAATACTGCTCATATAACCTACATAAGCAGCATTAACAGGTTTTTAAAATCAGTTTAAATAGGCCTAACTCCATCATATCAATAGACTAGACCAGTGGTTTTCAACCTTTTTTCATTTGCAGACTCCTAAAAAATTTCAAATGGAGGTGTGGACCCTTTTGGAAATCTTAAACATAATCTGTAGACCACAGGCTGAAAATCACTGCACTAGACAATCACTGATTCCCCCATTGTACCTCTCCCTTTCTTGTTCAGACTCTCATCTGAGTATCTTTCCAACATTATCTAGATGCCCCAACAACAGTTCAAACTCAACATTCCTCAAAACCCCTGTTCCTGCCCTGGAAATGACACAAGCCAGGGTCGCTGTGGTTATGTTTGCCTTGGACTGAAAGGTAAAAGCTGGCCAGCAGTTGGTGTTGATAATACCTGGGTCTTTTGTAGTGCTTTTCATGTATAGACCTCAAAGTGTTTAAAAGACATTTATGGGTGTTGGCAGTATTTAGTTGATCAAAGAGCAAAGAAGAGTCCTTTAGGACTCAGAGACTATGCACACTTGATGAAGATCGACACTCCAGGGCCATATTGCTCTAGAAAGTTACGGTGTTTCCCTTTTTTACATAGCATCACCCTAGTTTTGCCCAGGTTCAGCCTCCTAATCTTCAGCCATATGACTTCTAGGTAGATAGAGATCTGGGTGATTGTCTAGTTAGCAGTTCGGTAATGATGGCCTACCTTTGCCGGTGGAGTATTTAGCTTGTCAATTTGTACTATACTGTACAGGACTAAGCCATGTTGTGCTATTACTAAGATTTACCTCTTTGTCATTATGCTGTCATGAAATAGTAGATAGTCTGGCCTGGTTATTAGCAGTTGTATATTGCTTCAAGCAAATGTTATGCATTTTTGTGTTTCAGGAATGGGATGGTCTAGTAAGGATAGCCTTTGTCAGGAAAAACAAGACACTCTCTGCAGCATTTAAGTAAGTTACTTCTATCAGAGGGTTTTTCCAAAGTTCAAGAGTTTATCTAATTGCTTGTTTCTCTTAGAAAAATACCTAGAAATCCTTCAGTCTAGTTTTGTAGCCAGCCTTGCTTCAACAACCATATTAATCAGACCATTCAGGCATCCCTGTAGTAGTGTTGGAGAGTTTACACTGTGGTCATGGAAAACTTTTAGATGCCAACTAGGCAGCTGCTTTAAGAGATCACCCAATGTGTTCAGAAGTTTTTATAATAAAGATGAAACATGTACTGAACAGTCACTCAAGTCACAACTTTTTTTTTAAAAAAAAAAAAAAAAACAGGTTTCACAGTGGGTAGACTTCTATATTGATTAACTCATTGTACTGACTCACTTTCAGATCAAGTGCAGTGCAGCAGCTGCTGGATCAGAATTATCGAATTCACTGTTCTGTACATAACATTGTAAGTAGAAGTTTTTCCTGTTAAATGTAACATACAAGTTGAGCTAAGTATGAGATGTAAAATTCAACAGAGGCAAGATAGTACAAAAATCTTTCATCCAGAAGTTAAAACATATCAGAACAAACATTATCTAAGAGTACCTTTAGACAGAATATCTAAAATAAACAGAATTCTAAGATCCTCTAAACTATAGTGAAGGTTTACATGAGAATTTAGAAACAGCGGATATATTGAGATTCCATTGATGTCTCCAGGGAAGTAATTTACTCTCATCCTTTCTCACCCCACCTAAGGGCTGCTAAGAGGTTGACATAGTATAAAACCATTGACACAGCATCTATTTGAAAATATTTCTAGTGCCTCATCTGCAATGAGTTTGAGGCTTACAAAAATCTACAGACCATGCATACACTAATCCAGCCAATCATTCGAGGCAGGAGTTGCGTTAGCTGAGGGTTTGTGTATCAAAGTGGGACAATACTGAAAAACCCAGGATTGTTGGACAGTCTGTATATACCTTGATGAGAAAACAGCAACCTGCATTATTTTTAAAGCATTTTTCAACTGGAATGGTCAGTCACCTTGATGTATAGCAAAGGCTTGGCATGTGCTTGGATAACTGAAGACTTGTGGAATGAACAAGCTTTTAAAAATCCTAAATTATCTCTTTGACATTAATCTGTATTGCAACTTACATTGACAGGAAATACCAGAAAACTTCAAAATTGCAGAGAAAATACAGATGGTTCTAAAAAATACAGGTTTCTCTGAAAAACGGGCTCGATCAATGGATATAGATGACTTCATTAGGTAAACTCATTCTCTCTGAATTCCCTTCATTCTGCCAGGTCTCAAGCCAGCTCCACACAGCAGGGTGCAGGGAGCTTCCCCCCTGAGACTAACTCAGGAGGCCACCCAGCCTGTCTGAGATATGGGGAGGGGGACAACCAAAAAATGTAATTCAAAAGGGGGACTCAGTTCAAAAAGTTTGAAAAGCACTCAGGGTGCAGGAAGTGGGTAGTTAGGGGCTGCGTGAATGCAGGGGAATAGCTCAGGGTACAGGGAGGAAGGGTAGCTGGGGCTGTGGGGGTGGAGGTTCCCAGCATGGCTCCCAGCTTCAGCCTTCCTGCTGCTCCTGGGGAGCGAGGGGAGGTTTGCCAGCTTCAGCCCTCTGCCCAGAGCAGGGCCACCAGCTTCAGGTCTGAGGGCACCAGGTTTCAGCCATGGGGCTCTGCAGCGTCCCTGAAAGGACCCGATTGAGAACTACTGCCCTAAACTCCAATGAGCTCAGTTTTTCGTTAGGGGCATTATTTCTATATCCTTAAACTCATTTTTACTACACATGATGATGCCATACAGGCTGAAGGCAATGAAGCAACACACCTGTGAATCAAATTTCTGTTGAAAAAGTGCTTGATAGTTGGATTATATAAGGCTGGGAGAAGTAGTTAATCACTACAGATGAAGATCCTTATCCCTTTATATGAAAGATTATATGGATTAAAGTGCTGTTTACAGCATTCTGGAGTACTTAAATCTCATTCTATAAATTGCATTATATGACTAGGACAAGTTACACATCTCTCCCCTAGAGTTTCTAGCAGCATTAGATATCCTACAGCATTCTGAAACTGCTGCTGTTATATTAACGACCATGTGTTCTCTTGTTGCTTGTCATCGAATTAGGCAGTTGAAATCCCCTCTCTCAATGTGTAGCTTCAGAATATTTTAGAGACATTATTTACCCAAATGTATACAGTATGTTAAATGGCCTAGAACACTTAAGTACTTGTTTTCCTTTCTGTATGGTTACCTATTCAGCGCAGGAAATGTGGCTAGCTAATCAGACATTGAGCTCTTCTCTTGGGTGGAAAGGAGCTATAATCAAAAGGGTAGTTTCCATGAACATGGGTCTGCTGTAACTAAACTAGTCTTGGCAGAAGTGACTCTACATGTCTTGCTGCTGTGACCATCTAAATGAAGTGCTGTTCTTTGATTAGTGAAGGTTAAACATACCCGTAGACAAGATTGCACTAGAATTACACCCCTGCTGAGCTTTCAAAGTTGATTGCTCACTACTAGTCCTTACCACAAACCTATTAACAGCTCCTTGATGGAATAACTGGAACAGAAAGTATTTTTTGACATAAGTGTTACTGTGTGAAGTACAAATTCATGTAAGGTTATTTTAATTCAACAGAGTGCTGCATGGCTTCAATTCAGAAGGCATCCATTTTTCATAAATTGCTGAAAAGGGAGCATTTTACATTCTCTAGGAAGAGCTGAAATGTGACATGGATGAAGATGTTCGTAGGAGGAAGAACTCATGTTGAGAGCAATCACCAGCATACAAAGTACCTATGACTGTTTTGGAATAGCTGCTCAGAAGTAGTTGTTTGAAGACAATAGCTGTAAAGGTGCTGTCTTGCATTTTAAAAGTGTAACTGTCAGGACTAAAGTTAGGTGCCTTCTTTCCCCCATGATACGAAGTGGCTCCAAAAGCCCCCATTAAACCCTTCCCACCTGGACTTTGCACCTTTTCCTGCTCTTACAGCATTCACAATGGAACTCAACCTCTGTTTACCCACCACAGAACTAATTGTAGACTGGTGCTATGATGCCCATTCATGGCAGTTCAGAATAAATTAATTTTTTTTTTCAAGCATGTATCTCTATTCTTTCCTGTCTGGTAGCTACTAAGGCCCTGGACTATTGGAGAAATTGCTAATAGAGATAGATAACCACTGCATAGGTTCTAGATGTTGGGGCAGTTAAACTCATGCTATCAGGTTGCACAGCAAAAGTACACAAGATAATGGTAGGCTTTAAAAGGTCAGAACAGTTATTTTGACTGTTACAGACCTCTTAACTATCCAAATTTGGTTTCAGCTGCAGTTACAGCTAGACCCTGAATTGCATTCAGAGGCAGCTAAGAAAATGATACTACTGTTTTCACACACATCTTCAGTAACAATGCAGTTTGACAAACTTTGTAGGATGCCTTTAAACTTTCTTAAACTGCCTTAACCATACTGTACACTCAAATACTCCATCTGTTATAGACCACAAAGTGTTTTATAGGACTAGGTAAACAGTAAAATTAAGGTTTTATCATACACACTTTGGTAGGATTTAGAGTCTTCTCTAACTTCCCTCAATGCAAACTGAGACAGTAATTGGTGTGGTATCCTACTCCTTCTTAAAGCCTCAGATCAGCAAGAGTCCTAATTTCCTATTATAAACATCCACTTAGGGCAAGAGTTCATCAGCCTTTAGAGAATGTTTACCACAAATATAACATTGCTGGCTGTCCATTATACCAGAATGTTCCTAAGAAGCTACTCTCCCTATTTCTTTTAAAGTGCAAACACTTCAGTGATCATACTTCTTTCCTTTCCATTATTAACCCACATGATTCCTTTTGTGATGTAAGGCTAGTGTAGGAGACAAGAACTAGTCAGTGAACAATACTGAAAACATTTTAGCTAAAAATATTTAGCTAAAAATAATTTCCCATCAGCAGTGATGAAAGTATAAATTATTTTATGTGGGAAAATTTTTAAAATTGGACACTTATAGAAGCAGGCATAATGCAGCAGATTCATATTTAAATTAGTTGCACAGTTTCTCATGAAACTTAGAGCTATCTGAATAGCATTACCATTCTTAATTTGCAGTTTGATGCAATAATCCATAATGAATCACATTTAGATTGTACTTTTTCAGAGGACCTTAAAGCATAAAACTCTTTATGGGTAGACAACAGAAAGGTTACAACAACAAGGAGTTCTTGTGGCACCTTAGAGATTAACAAATGTATTTGGGCATAAGCTTTCATGGGCTAGAACCAACTTCATCAAATGCATGGAGTAGAAAATACAGTAGCAGGTATAAATACACAGCACATGAAAAGATGGGAGTAGCCTTATCAAGTGTGGCGCAGGGGTCAGTCTAACGAGACAATTCAATTAACAGTAGAAAACCAAGGGAGGAAAAATCACTTGTAGTGGTAATAAGTCATTACAAAAACTAATTTCTGCACACTAACACACTCACCTTCTTGTCAACTGTTTGAAATGGGCCACAAGGACTCCTCATTGTTTTTGCTAATACAGACTAACACACCTACCACTCTGGAAAAAAAGGTAGTGACTTGCTAAAGGAATGCTACCTATTATCTTGACTTGTATATAAATCCTCTGCATAACAATATGGCTCAAGCCTTGAGGAAAAGTGAGATTCAGACTTATCAAATTCAAGTCATTTTAATTAAAGATTTTGATTTGAAGAAGTAGGCAATGCTTTTAACCTGCATCAGTTACTATAAAAAACACTAAAGCTAATTTTACCTAGTTATCTAATAAAATTTCTTCTTAATTTTTGATGGATTGTATTCTTAGATGAATGCAGTGAAAGATAAACTGCTATATCAAAAAGGTCCTAAGGAATGAAGTCAGTGAAACAATACAAGCCTGTACAGGATGCTTATTGCAATAAAACAAACACCCATTCTAGCACCGTGTGCTTTTTAAATGATTTTTTTAAAAAATCATATACCTCTAATTTCAGATGTGATCACACGCTAAATTCCTTCCCAAAGCAAATGCAAGTTACACAGAAGTAAATTCTCATCTCTAATTGAGGTTTCATTGTTTAATTTATTAAACATTGTGTAAAATCTACATTTTTTTTTCAGCTTTCATGTTTACAGATAGGAGCTTTTTACCATGATGCAACAAGGGTCTCCCATAGCCCATCTTCCTATGGGAGTTACAAACATTAAATGCTGAGAATCTCTGGCTCCTTTAGCTCTCTTTTCATTGCCTTCCCTTTATTTCCCTTCAATCCCAGCATAAATGGGCTTGTGTTCCAAAAACCAAGTTTAAAACCATTCCTAGGGTCTGCTGATATCAACTCCTGGAATCGATCCTGGAAACAGGGAGAACTCGAAGAGGGCTAAAATTGTTTGACAAAATTTCTTACACAAAAGACTTTCTTCCTTTTGGACACTGACTTGCAACAACAAGTGCCACCATCTAAAAAGTGCTGGATATGTATGGTGCTATTTGTGAGACTTCAGGTACCTTGGGATTCGTATAGCAGATAGAGTTTGTGCAGCCTATTGTGCAAATCTCACATGATACAGATTCACCCCACTTTTCAGCTGCTGGCACTATACAAAGGGAAAAAGATGCATTAGCTACTTTCTTTAAAGCAACAGTACTACTGCATACATACTATCTGCAAACTACAGTTAATGCACATGTAAGTTGTCATGCATCAGAAGCCAAATTTTTAATTGTGTAAAAAGATATTCCTGTTTATGTTATTCACTGGATCCCTGAACTTTTATAGTCCTCCTACCCATATGTAGAAATCTGATTGCACCTTTATTCTAGACAGCATTTATCACACTTATACACATACTGTATATCTGTATTATTCCAACATACAACTCTCCTCCATACTTAAATGTTACCTTTTATTATACATCAACTAATTTATATTGTTCTTTACAAAGAAAATGTTAGCATTATAACACCATTCTTTATGGTATTCAAATAAATCATGATTCCAGATTTCTGTGAGGATGGTCTGTCCAGCTGTTTGGCCACTCTAACAGCTCTTTTAGTTCCTGTTCAATGATATGGTACATCCTGTGAAATGAACTAGTCACCAAAAGAAAAAAAAAAAAAAAATCACACACATTAAAGATGTACACACAATAAAAGTAATTTACATTGACAAATAAGGAATGTCATTTATTAAGGCTGTGCTTCAGAAAGGACATTTAGGATCAAGTAGCCTTCATCAAGGCACAGAATGGGAATAGGTTAGCACAGCGGTCTCTAGATGAGAAGTTATGTACAATCACTGATGCGGTGTGCATGCACGCAAACACAATTTAAAACTGCACAGCTGGTCTTTAACAAAATTGAACATAGTTAAAAGGAAACAGTGAAGTTTTTAAAGTCCACAGTTTTACTTCATTATTAAAAAAAAATGGCAAAGATTTCCAAAACATAAAATTCACAATTTGAATAAATGTAACATTTTAAACAAAGTGCTTCACAGCTCTGAACCCTGCATGGTTGTGCTGTGCTGTCTGGTCTAGAAGCATTCTGGAGACATCATTGAAGTGTTTCACACACAACTGAAAATGTCATTCAGGTGAAGGAGAAATTAGACACTTCAAAAGTTTTTAAGCTTTCAAGTAGTTGAGTTCTTACAGCCACCGTCTCATAACAACTGTATGTTACAGCAGTAAGGATTCGGGGGTTCCATTAGCAGCAGAGGCCCATTTCAAAGGGCACGTGGTCTCTTCGGATTGATCTGTTTACTGGCCTGTTCCTCCTCTTGTAGAGCTGCCCGGAAAGATTTCACTTTATCTTTAAAAAAAAAAAAAAAAGAAATGCCACTATGTGTTCAGAGGGTGTTTTGTAGGTAAGTCATGAGGCTGCAATTATTTCACCAGCAAAGAGCACAAGGTTGTTGCATTCCTCCATATATGTGAGCAGAGGCTACAGTCAACAAGGAGCCAGGGAAGATAATGGGCATGTTTCAGTACATAAGCTCAAGTGTAATATTCCCTATATAAACAAGTTTCTTAACAACCTGCTCCCCTCTTAGGCCTTACTCCTGGTTTCTAGGAAATTTCACCGTAGCACATTCAATGCAGAGTATGCTTCCCATGTACTCCCTGTCTCCCTTATCATTTATACGCACCTACATGCACAAAATCTCCAATTAAACTCTGCAGGATTACACCTTTAACATGTTTCTGCATATTAATGCAACTTCCAGTGCTAACTTTAAAATCTCTAGAATTGGACTGGAAACCATTCTTTATACTGACATGACTGATTTCAACATCAAAATGCAAACACCACCTTATAGAATCCACTGTTTTCCTCTAACACAGAAATGGACTTGTGTGACTGCAGTTACACAACAAATGGAGACTTCCTCCACATTTATTTATTTCACTGCAAAACTCCAGAGAACTAACCTGAAGGGAAAGGCAGGGGTAAGTCCAGACTGAGAGAGGTCCAGTCTGTAAGAAGGAATAACCAGAACTCTGACCTACAGAAACTGCATTCTGCCAATTCAGTATTTAAGGTAAGAAATTACTTTTTGTAACCTGTTTCTTTAGTGAATCAAGCTTAGTTTGCATGTTTTGTTTGATCTGCTCAGTAATCTGCTTTGTTTTGTTTGCTACTCCTTTAACCACTTAAAATCTGCCTTTATAGTTAATAAATTTTGTTTTCTTTATATTAAACCCAGTTTCTGTAATTTCTAAAGGGGGCGGGGGATATGCAGTTGTGCACATCTTCCTCCACATTGAGGGAGGGGGTGAATTTATCAGCTTACATTGTATAAATTTCTCCACAGCACAAGACAATATGCCTTTGGGTCTGCACTCCCAGACAGGTGGACACATGAGTGCTGGGACAAGTCCCTTAAGCTGAGTCTTCTCAGAGCTCTGTGTCTGTGTCTTTCTGCAGCTATATGTGGTCCTGCCTGTGTGTGTGCTAGAGGAGGCTTAATAGCCTGGCTCAGCAAGACAGGTTAAAGGGGGCCTATGCTGGCAGTACAAGCGAGCTCAGTGGTATCTCAGCACATCAGGTGGCATCTTCAAGGGGGGCAACCCATCACAGGGAGTCACAAACTTATTAGGGGGTCGCAGTATTGCCACTCTTACTTCTCTGCTGCTGCTGACGGCAGAACTTCCTTCAAAGGTTGGGCACCTGGCCAGCAGCTCTCACTCTCTGCTCTGCCTTCAGAGCTGAGCAACCGGAGGCCACATTTCATGGCAGAGACCAGATTCCACTGTCCATGATGTGATTTTCACAGCTGTGAATTTGGTAGACCCCTACACATAAATGGACAAAAAACAGCCTTACCTCGGAGTTCAGTCAGAATGTCAATTTTTTGTTCTAGGATTGCTTCAAGTTGTGTAGCATAAGAATCCACATCATAATCTACTTCTTCAGTCATCTCTAGAAGAGCTTTTTCATCTTCCAACCATCGAATAGATTCCTGAAAAGACAAGAGATGCATGGCAGCTGAATGCATTAGCCAAAGCACAGGTTGGAAGGCAGACAACTGAATTCACAAAATCTTTCTGCCTTCCCAAAGCTAGTGTGCCCTCTTACTAGACAAACAATTTCATGAAATTAACACGAATTCACTTCAATGTCTGAATTTTTTGTTTTCTATGTAGCAAAACTGTAGGTTTCTAATATGTTTTATACATGGTTCCTTCATTCCAATGGCTGTGTCAAGAACGGCCAAAGATAGTGGTCCCAGTTCTCTGCTATAGTCTGGAGCACTCACTATACCCACATGCAGGGGAGAAAAATCACTGCTTTATGCCACCTTTGTAGCCCTGATATAAGGACACCATGCACTGAGCTAGACTGGTGATACAAGTATGAGTTGGTTTCCCACAACTCCAAGGGACAATTCTGACACCCTGGGAAGGAGGACATGCCATGGCACACCTCAGGCACCACTACAACAGCTTCATTCCACAGTAGGATTCCCCTACATCAGGGGTTCTCAAACTTCATTGCACCATGACCACCTTCTGAGCGGGGACTGAAGCCTGAGCCCACCTGAGTCCCAACACCTCGGGCAGGGAGGCCAAAGCTGAAGCCCAAGAGCTTCAGCCTCAGGCAGGAGGTCTGTAACTCGAGTTACCAAGGGAGACAGTGAACAGGAGCAGCTAACGGAGTTTTGTGAGGGAATTTAGAAGGGAGGCATTTGCGGGGGGAGGGGTAGATAAACTTAACATTCTTTAAACTTAAACCCCGAACCACAGCCCGATAAAAACAAATAGTCAACCAAGGAACAAGCTTCAGGAGTAAAAAGAGAATGCAGGCAGAAGTCTAGCAATGGAGTGGGGGCTATCCAGTTTATTGCACCCAATGCAGCATGTATGGGCAGGTGGTATCTGTGCATTCAGTGCAAGGAGCTCCTGGCCCTCAGAGACTGTGTACAGGCTCTGGAGACCAGAGTGGCTGAACTGTAGGAGCTCAGGGAGACAGAGGTACATAGATGACACTTCCCAGGACACAGTAGAACGGCCCCACCCCCGGGTTGGCAGTCTCTCTGCTGTTAAGGAGGATGAAAGCCTCAAGGAAGGAGACCATCCAACTGGAGCAGAGGGAAACGGTCCCATAGTTGGGACCCTCCTTGCAGATGAGGTTATGGTATCATCTCACACTGAGGATACCTCTCCAGGGAAGGGAACTCCATTTATTAGGAAAAGACAGGTATTAGTAATGGGTGATTTGATCATTAGAAACATAGATAGCTAGGTTTGCAATGACCAGGAGAACTACATGGTGACCTGCCTGCCTGGTGCAAAGGTTGTGGATCTCTCGAGACATCTAAATAGACTTACGTGTAGGGCTGGGGAGGAGCTGGTGCTCGTAGTACATGTAGATATTAAAGGAATAGGGAAGGATAGAAGAGAAGTCCGGGAGGCCAAATTTAGGCTGCTAGGTAAGAAATTGAAGTCCAGGACCTCCATGATAGCATTTTTTGAAATGCTTCCAGTTCCACATGCAGGGCCAGTTAGACAGACAAAACTGCAGGGTGTTTATTCGTGGATGAGATGATAGTGAAGGGACGAGGAGTTTATATTTATTAGGAACTGGAAAAACTTTTGGGAAAGGGGAAGCCTGTACAGGAAGGATGGGCTCCACCTAACCAAAATGGAACCAGACTGCTGGCACTTGAAATTAAAAAGGTTGTTGAGCCGTTTTTAAACTGAGGGCTGGGGGAAAGTCGACAGCTGAAGAGAAGCACATGGCCTGGACAGAGACATCCCTTAGCAGAGGATCTATTTATGGAGATTCTCTATGTCCTGGTAAGAAGGAAGATGATAAAATACAGGTAGGATCTGATAAGAAACAGTCAAATGATAAAAGTCAATTATATCATGTAATGGCAGACAGCTAAAAAGTGACATGTTTTTGAAGTGCTTATATACCAAAGGTAGACGTCTAAATAATAAGATGAGTGAACTGGAGAGCCTCATATTAAATGAGGATACTGTTATAATACGTATCACAGTAACTGCTCTATGGTAACGTGACTTCTTTAAGACTATCAGCTTCTGAAAAAACAACAGAAGTTACACTGGGTTTCACAGACAATATAGCAGTATGCTTTTCCTTTGCCACTGTAACAAAGGAGTTGGTGGATGGGGGTGGATGTATAATACACATGGTGTATTATATAGGATTCTGGCTCTGTATCTTGCCACAATGGGCTTGCTTGTAAGAACTGTGCTTAAAAATTTATGAAGCTTTGACTGTACTAATATACCACATGACGTCTTATGTCCCAAGAGTCTGAACTTTTCTCTGGCCAATGTGAGTTATTTGATTAGTACAAATACAATGCAGTGATCAGTATTTTACCTGGAAGACAGCCCTGTGGTCTTCTACTACTTGCTCTTCCATTTCTACCATTTGTGACACAGCTTCATGGAAAGTAAACAACTGTGGAGAAACTTCTTCCTCCTTGGAAAAATAATAAAGTTTAATTATTCTGTGATGAAATTTTGCTTTAAAAACTAAAATTAAATAGGTGTTTCATCCTATCCCAAGGAAAGGAAGGGAAATGTATAGAAAGCTATACCGCTGAAAGGACTCAGGAATGTACAATTTTTAACTTCTTGCACCTGGTTAGATATCAGACATTGGGGCAGGGTGGGGGGGAGTGACACGGAGTCCCTGCGGCGATGATCTGGAACCGCTCCCTATGAAGCCTATCGGGACTCTGGGGGGAAGCTTCCTCTCCATAAACAGCCTGTCTTCAAGGCTAGGAGCGCCACAGATTACAGCTTCCACCTTCCTGGGTCTGACCTCGGAGCATTCAGCACCTTCTGCCCCTCCATGCGCTTCCCCCAGCAAGCTCGCCCAGCCGGGGTCCTGGGGAAACGCATGGATCCTGCACCCCAACTCCACAGTCAGACATGACTCAGCCAGCCAGTAAAACAGAGGTTTATTAGATGACAGGTGATCTAAAACAGAGCTTGTAGGCAGAGTGAACACGATCCCTCCACTGGATCCATTTTGGGGGCCAGAGAGCTAGGCACCCCCGGCCTTTAGCTCACTCCCTGCTCCCAGCCAGATCCAGACTGAAACTCCTCTCTCCAGCCCCTCCCCTGCTTTGCTTTGTTTCATTCCCGGGCAGGAAGTGTCACCTGACTTCTTTGTTCTCAGATACCTTACAAAGGGGAAAGGCCAGGCCCTCAATTGCCAAGACAGGGCGTCGGCCACTTACTTACACTGTCTCTCTGCTCTGCACCAACTACACACCCTTATCCCTCCCCACAGACACTCCAGAAATGCACAGGGGAAATTGAGGCACCCACACACTCTCCAGAGGAAACATTAAGAGCATTCCCATTCCGTCACAGGGAGCGAGTAGCAAAACAAATGAAATTTCATTTATTTTTCATCATTTTTTGTTATAATTTTCCAAGCAGTTTTCCTACTGAGTAACAAAAAAAAAAAAATCAAGAAGGAAACATGGAGTGGGAACAACAGAAATCATTAAGCCTATTCTTTTTACATATCTATTAGTGATCTGGAAGAGAAAGAAATGTTGATTAGATCCACAGATACTAAGCAGGGAGATGTTGCCAATACCAGTGAGGACAAGGAAAGTATCATGGGATCTCAAAAAAGTTCAAATTAGATACCAAATAAGTTTTCTTCCCTGTGTATCCATACTCACCGTTTCCACAAAGTGAGTTTTACTTCAGTGGTGCATTGAAGAGGCGGGACCAGACTCGTCACTCAAGAGGCAGGGGACCTGGCTACCTATTAGCCTACTTCTATTGTGCTCTCCTCTAGCAGAGGTGCCAATGCCTAAAAAGTCATTCCTACCAGCGCAATTGATGTGGCCAGTGACAGACTCAAAGCCAAGGAGGCAGACAGAGGCTACTTCCAGAGAGAAAAAGATGCAGTACTGATTTGCTTGGCAAGGTGCAGGAGAGCTGCCCAGGAAGCTCACAGCTCTGTCTCTACCTACAGTGAAGTAGGCCCAGCCATGGCACACTGCCTTTGTTATGAAAGCAGATTCCTGAAGAGGAGCCCAGAGTACTGTCCAGCAGGGAAGAGCAAAGGAACCAATCTGGAGCCAAATTAGGGCTTGTCTACACCTGGAAGCTTACCAAAAGACATATTCTGGAATAAGTATCAGAGGGGTAGCCACATTAGTCTGTATCCACAAAAACAACAAGACATTTGGTGGCACCTTAAATACTAACAGATTTATTTGGGCATAAGATTTCCTGAGTAGAAAATCTACTTCTTCAGGTGCATCTGAAATGGGTTTTTACCCATGAAAGCTTATGCCCAAATAAATCTATTCTTAAATAAGACCATCCACATGGCATTTTATATTGTAATAATGATCATTATAATTATTCTGGAATAGCTATGTTATGTCTGCAAATTTCAAAGTATAGACAAGCTCTCAGAACTACTCTAAAGTATTCTCTATGCTCTGTAGTCCAAAGAAAGATGGTGGGTCAGGAAACCGCTGTAATTAACGACATGAGGCAGACTGATCTGAGTTTTGTTCCTGAAGAGGGAGTCAAGCCCCAGTCTAAGGCAGCCTTCAATTACAGCGCTGAGGGAAACCCAACTGTAGCAGGGAATTTAGAAACATGGCATAAAGCAGAATAAAATTAAGTGTAGAAAAATGCATGCTAGCAAGCCTTATGGGAAAAAAATAACTTGAAACAGATATTTGCATGAAAGGGGAATATCCAGAGTAGTAATAATGGGAGCCCTGGAAGTGATAATGGAAAGTAAGGGCTTTACAGAATGCTGCCAGTTGCCTAATATGGGGTGAAGGCACGCTAAGAAAAACTACCCAGAGAAAAAGCAGCAAGTTCCAAAACAGACACACAGTTGTACTAAAGTGTCCTTAGCAGCAAGGAACACACAAGGAATCTAAAACAAAGCAAACTTCAAAAAAAAAATATATATATATTTTTAGCATTAGCATTAACTTTATACGACAATTTGAAAAAGTCCAGAGGCTAACTATACTTAACCAAGTAGCTAGTAGCCTTGTAAACATACATTACTCAGGATTTGATCTACTGTTGAATTCAAAGACAATACTGTATATGCACATGCCTAAAATGATAAAAGCTACTCACATTTTGTTCACAAAGAAGTTTAAGATCATCTCTCTGAGGTGAGCTCCCTACACCCCACTGTGTCTCTAAATCATCAATTTGATTTGGAGCATGGTGTATAATTGGACGGATATCTCCTGCAGCACTAGGATCAACCGTCAGTTCCTTCACTCTGCAATCATAAACAAAAGATTTTAAAATAAATGATGCTCTATGTAAAAAAGAAAACAAATTAAAGCCTTATGGATTCAGATGCAATTTAATTCATTTAATAAAAGGTGATGTCAACTTCATAAATTTAATATGATTTTAAGGCCAAAAAAGGAGCACTGTGATCATATAGTCTGCCCTTCTATATAAACAGAGGACACAGAATTTCATCACGGCCAATATCTTGTGGTTGAGTTAGACCATATCTGTTACAAAACATCCACTTTAGATTTAAAGACGGTGAATGCAAGACTGTCTTTGTTATAAACAGGCACCAGAAGGGAAAAAATAACCTAACCATAAACATTTAAAAACTATATAACAAGTCAATAATAGTTGTAATTGTTAGCATAAAGATAGCTTCACAGACTGTACTCCAAAATCTGGCCAATATATTTCTCTATCTTTCTGTGCATCTTTTTGGTTAATAAAAGATTCAGTACTTTTTGACTTTAAAAAACAAATCAGTGCCAATAAACAAACGAACAAATAAACAATCTAGTGTACACACAGAATGGAAGGAATATTAATTAAAGCCAATTTCAACTTTGAGATTCTTAGAAACATTGAACTTTACAAAGTGCTGCTGACATCATCCTTTCAAGCAAGGATGTCCACTTAAAAAAAAATTTATGAACTAAATGAATCCAAATTTGCAAATAAACCAAAATGGTTACACAAATATCCTTCAGCAATAACTAACCTTAACAACTTGCTAATATGGAGTAAAAAACCCACCAAACCCCACCATATGTATATGTAAGATTCACTACACTAATGAAAAATAAGAAAGTACTATATTTCCTTTTACTTTTATCAGGTAATAAAATTCAAAGACTTAGAATTACTCAAAACAGTCTTATGAGAACCAATCCAATAAATCTACAAAGGTGACATCACCATTTTTATGCATGAAGGGAAAAGCAAGCCTCAATATGAAACATTCAAATATTTAAGAAAAATTAACAAAAAATTGGAAAGATGATTGCAGACCATGCAATACCATCATCTGTCAAACAGTATGAAAACAAATATGTGATGATTCAAGGCAAGGGAATAAATGAAGGTTTGAATCCATACAATTATACAGCTAAACAGAAAAACTGAAAATAAAGATTCCATGTAAAGAATGAAGTAGACCTGGTGATCGAAGGAGAAAAGTCGTCATACTCATAGGAAGGAGAGAGATCAGAGCGACTGCCACTACTCTGTGAGAAGGGAATGTCCGAAGGACTAATTCCAAATTCCTTTACTCTGCAGCAGCAAGATACAGCAGCATATTAAAAGAAAGTGTTCTTGTAAAGACATTAATTAAAATGACAACTTTTAATTTAGCATTTTCCTTTTAGAAAAAAAAAAACAAATGAAGCAGTTTATTTTTAAGATAAAACATGTTTAAAGACACTATTTAGCCTTTCTCAATTTTGAGTTTCAAGCATGTTCCTATGAAAATTCAACTGGCCAAATTATGCTCATTTACAGCAGTGTGCACTTGTAATAATTCCACTGTCTTCAGTGGAGTTATTCTGGGTATACATTGGTATAATCAACAGAATTTGGCCTGAGTTGAATATTCCCTGGAATTGCTCCTTTCATAATATCAAGTGACTACAGTTATAATTACTTCAAACTGCATATTGCCCAGTTTAGTGCGTATTGTAAACTGTGCACACATTACTTTTTAATGTGTGTGTGCAGAGTTTATAATACATCCGCAGGACGTCACTTATTTATAAATTGATTAGCGCTGTGGAGCGATTAAAAAAAATTAATCTTGTTAATAATAGAATACATTTATTTAAATGTTTTGGGAGGTTTTCTATATTTCAAATATATTGATTTCAATTAGAACACAGAATACAAAGTATACAGTGCTCAGTTTATATTTATTTTTTATTACAAATATCTGCACTATAAAAAAAGGAATAGTATTTTTCAATGCACTACAGTGCTTGTATGGAGGTGAAATCTCTTTATAACGAAAGTTGAACTTACAAATGTAGAATTATGCACAAAAAATAACTGCATTCAGAAAGAACACAATGTAAAACTTTAGAGTCTCCAAATCCACTCAGTCCTACTTCAGCCAATCACTCTAACACACAAATTTGGTTACAATTTGCAGAAAATAATGCTGCCCATTTCTTGTTTACAATGTCACTTGAAAGTGAGAACAGGTATTTACATGGCACTGTTGTAGCTGGTGTTGCAAGATATTTACATGCCAGATGTGCTAAAGATTCATATGTCCCTTCATCTTCAATCATCATTCCATAGGACATGCATCCATGCTGATGAGGGATTCTGCTCAATAGCGATCCAAAGCAGAGCAGACCGATGCATGTTCATTTTCATCATCTGAGTAAGATGCCACCAGCAGAAGGCTGATTTTCTTTTTTGGTGGGTTAAGTTCTGTAGCTTCCACTACATCCGAGCGCTGCTCTTTAAGACTTCTGAAAGCATGCTCCACGCCTCGTCCCTCTCAGACTTTGGAAGTCACTTCTGATTATTAAACCTTGGGTCGAGGACTGTAGCTATTTTTAGAAATTTTACATTGGTATCTTCTTTGCATTTTGTCAAATCTGTAGTGAAAGTGTTCTTAAACATGTGCTGGGTCATCATCCGAGACTGCTATAACAGGAAATATATGGCAGAATGAGAGTAAAATAGAGCCAAGCACATACAATTCTCCCCCAAGGAGTTCCATCACAAATTTAATTAACACATTGTTTTTTTTTAACAAGCATCATCAGCATGGAAGCATATCCTCTAGAATGGTGGCCGAAGCATGAAGGGGCATACGAATGCTTAGCATATCTGGCATGTAAATACCTTGCAGCACCAGCTACAAAAGTGTCATGCAGATGCCTGTTTTCACTTTCAGGTGACATTGTAAATAAGAAGCAGGCAGCAGTATCTCCTGTAAATGTAAACAAATTTGTTTGTCTTAGCAACTGGTTGAAAAAGAAATAGGACTGAGTGGATTTGTAGGCTCTAAAGTTTTACATGGTTTTATTTTTGAGAGTAGTAACAACAAAATCTATATTTCTAACTTGCACTTTCATGATAAAGAGGCTGTACTACAGTACTTGTATGAGGTAAACTGAAAAGTAACAGTATTTTTCATTTTTACAGTGCAAATATTTGTAATAAAAATAATATAAAATGAGCACTATACAATTTGTATTCTGTGTTGCAACAGAAATCAACGTATTTGAAAATTTAGAAAAATATGAGAAAATATTTAATAAATTTAAACTGGTATTCTATTGCTTAACAGTGTGATTAATCATGATTAATATTTTGAATCAAAAATAATGTTTGAGTTAATCATGTAAGTTAACTGCGATTGACAGCCCTAAAATTGATATGAAAATGACACATTGCTAAAAGAACATTACTAGCTAAAATACAAATGCAAGTGGAAGATTTAAATGTATGGACAAAGTCTACAAATGTTAGATACGTATTAGATTTTGCCATACAAAAGACAAATCTAATGAATACTTCTGCACAATATATGGGTCTCTCGAAAACATAAACCAAGTTCTCTAAGAAACTTGTTACAGAAATATTAAAAATATATACAGGCTTGCAGTGCATTATTTTTGAACAACATAATAGCATCACAAGTACAGGAACAGCTTTCTATGCTTGAAATTGAAAACAAATTAACTGCCTTCCCTCAATTATGAAAAAATAAAGATCTTCAAGGATCTCATATATTTACTTCTCAACATTTATTTCAGAGTTCTTGTTCCAGCAGTATAGTCAAATATACAGCAACTTTAAAACATTTCTTAGATCTATAAATTTGTTTTTTCTTGAGGGTTTTTTTTTGGGGGGGGGGGGTGACCCCCCTCTGGAAAACATATGCAGTTGAGAAGTCCCTGACTACCCATTTCTACTCATAAGTCCAATTCTTCTAAAAGGAGCAATATAAAAACAAGAAAAATTCTACCACTTAAAATAGGTGCCTAACCGCTTTGTTCTATGCATTTACGGATCAAGTTATCAAATTCAGAAGAAAACTTAAATTTACCATTGATAAAAAATCCTGTTTGTATTGCATACTTCTGTATTTGTGTCACAAAGGTAAAAATGAGGAAATAAAAGCAATATAGGATATCTATACTCAACCAGAAACATGTAAAAAGTATTTGTATTTCTTGAAGGGAAGTAGGGTTACCAGACAGCAAAGGTGAAAAATTGGGATAGGGATGGAGGAGCTTATACAAGAAAAAGGCCCAAAAATCAGGACATCTGGTCACCCTAAAGGGAAGAAAAATTAAAAATAAAAACAGAAATAGTGGGGGAAAAGAAGGACTCTAGAAGGGCTAGTCTACACTTAAAAATTTGAGTGTTATAACTATATCAGTGAGGAGTGTGATTTGCTGATATAGGCCTTGTCTATACCTGCAGTATGTTGCTACACATGGCACTGAAAGATTCTGGCAGTGGAGAAGGAGCAGGGAAAGATTTCAACAGCAGGGAGCTGTCAGTCTTTCCCTGCAGCAGGTAAAGGTTCCAGCAGTGGGACACTACACTGCTAAAAATAGCAGTGGGCATATAGAAAGCCATGCAGAGAACACTATGACGTTCGGCTCAAGACACCCAGAGCTGTGAGCAACAGAGTTACCACTCTGCCTTAGCAGGAGTGAGAGCTTCACTGCTGCCAAGCTACACGTCAGTTCACTGACACATCAACCTGTCTGCCTTGTCAGCCAGCTCATCAAGATCTGCCAATCAAAACCTTGCCTTGCAGGTAACAATCAGTGAATCGAGTCTCCCAATGTCCCTAGAGATGTCTCCCTGAAATGTCCAGTCCCTCTCACTGTACACACTCAGAAATCATTAGAGTCACTGCTTGCAAAGAGACAGAGCGATAACAGTGACTCACAGCTCTGGGTGTCCTAAACAGGTCATCACACGCATACCCTATGCTTAAGGCCTGTTTGTACTCTACTCCTCTAAGCAGTGCCTCACTGTATACCTGTGCTAGCTGAGCATGCAGGGTCTGTACTCCACAATGATATATTTGTAGACATACCTATAGTTACACCAGTAAAAGCCCTAGTATAGACAGTTCTACACCAGCATAATTGCATCCACACCGTGGGATTTCTGTGGATGTAATTATACCAGTACAGTTAACATTTGCTATTTAGACTAGGCTGGAAGCTCAGGTTCTGAAAAGCAATACTGTACCTTTCACAGCAAGGAGGGCTCAATTCCTACTGAAAAAGTGTACACGCTACAACTGACCATCTCAGCAGAGGTCCGAGGACAAAATCCACATGGAGACTGAATCTGTCCTCTTACCCCAAAAGGTGACACCTCCAGAACAGGATTGAAACATACTGGTCAGTGTGAAGGTGCTTACACACTGTTGTAGTCCTGTCTACCAATAAATACTGGAATTCAGTTTCCAGTGCTGTTAACTTGTTACCTTTCACAAGCATGAAATTAACTTCAAATAAAATAAATGCTTGGATCAGTCTTTTGGTCTGTGTTTTAGAAAGAAATGCAACCATACTAAAAACAATTAGAAAGTGCCTAAAATAATTATGTCACACAGTAACAGAATACCAAAATTCAGAGATCCAACAGCTAAATTAGCTACAAATAAAATATTTCCCATACCTATTTGCATATCTCAGTGTATTTAGAGTGTTTTCACAGGATGCCATCCCTGGAGAGATAGTAGCAATCTGGGGAAAACAAACCACAAGTCAACAAACTTTTTGTAAAAATAACAACACTACAGAACTTGATAAGTTTACCTGGCACTTCAGATTTCATATAGATCAGCAGATTTTTAAGGCCAGAAGGGACCATAATGATAATTTAATCTGGCCCGTGTTGTGCAGGAGGTCAAAGAAACCCACTCAGTAATTTCTGCCTCAAGCCTATAATTTCTGGCTGAGCTACAGCATATCTTAAAACAATACCCAATCTTGATTTCACAACTTCAGAGTGATGGAGAATCTACCACAATCCCAAATTAAATTATTCCCATGGTTAGTTACCTTTGCTGATAAAAATGTCCAGGTTATTTCTAGTCTGATTTTGTCTAGTTTCAGCTTCTCACCACTGGATCAAACTATGCCTTTTTCTGCTAAATTAAGCAACTGTCTACTACAAGATCTCTCCCCTATGTAGGTATGCGTAAACTGTGATCAATTCACTTCTTAACCTTCTTTTGGATAAACTAAATTGATTGACTATCATCTCTCCCTCTAAAGGTGTATTTTCCATACCTTAAATAAATGGTCACCCTGCTAGCTAGGGTGAGGCTTTGATGGGGCCGGGAGCAGTGGAGACACTTTCAGCAGGTGTGAGGGGTATGAGATCTCAACTGAGTGCAGCTAGGGCAGTGCCCCAAGTGTTCCCTTTACTTCCCCCTCCCACTTGCATTTAGAATGTGTACAGGGGGAAAGTGGAGGCTGCTTCTCTCTCTTTTTTCCTCCCCTTCCTTTTACCCCTATTCTTCATGGTACAAGACATGGGGAGAGGATATCACATTCTGCATCCAGCCTTGACCAGCTCCCACTGCATGGTGGGGGTGGTAACAGGACTTGGTGATTGGCTATGTTTGTTGCCGTGGCAAATAGCCATTTGGGGCCCCCTGTTTCAGCCCCACCCTTAAATTAATATAATGAGTCTCCTTTGATCCCAGGTGCTAGATCACCAGTTTTGGGATCTGGAAGAGATTTTTCCAGTATGATAAACTGCCATATGTGTTTTCACCTCCTATCCAGCATCCCTCTGGTCTGCTCTGATAACTACTGTTAAGAATACCGGATTTGCTAACAACAAACTTGAAGGTGCCATATGTCACTATTTCCTTAGGCGCCATATATGAACCACTACCATTTACGAGATCCAAAGTGCTCTTCTGATGTGGTACAAAACCACACAATGCTTGGGGTCTGATTCAAAAGCCTACCGAAGTCAGTCTTCTGTAGCCTTTAATGAACTGTGGATCAGCTGTGGGGTGAAGGGGGGGAATTACCACAAACTCCATGTTTTAGGAAATAGACAAAACAGCATCAACTCATTGACCTTACTTCATTATTTCAGCACCAAAACCATGCACTGCAACTTCAAACAACTTCTGTTGTTTTTTACACAAAGTAAAACCATCACATCTTTTGAGCTGCATCCATTTAACTCCCTGGTTCTCTTTCATTCACAAGCCTTCCCTATGTTCAGACTCCCAGCATTCACAAATATAAAATCTGATTTTAGGTGAGTGTTTGAGAAACGGGTGGTTGTTACTCCCACTCCTTATAATACTGAGCATCCTAGCATTCTAATTTTGGTGCTTAAATTCCATCTCACTGAGCAACTCTAGCCTACAAATAAAATTAACCCTATATATTACATGTAGGGGTTCTCGCATACATTGGCTACTCCTGGGGGAATTCTGCGCCACTGCACATGCGAAGAATTCATATACCCTGCAGATTTTTTTTCCTCCACAGAAAATACATTCTACTGGAGAGGCACTGCAGATAGGTACTGCCTTTTGCCCAGCAGTGGCTGCTGTGGCACGAGAACAGAGGTCAGTCAGCTCACTGGCCAGAACAGTCAGCAGCGGATAAGGAAGAGAAGAGGCTGCATTCCTCACAGTCCCTGCCTGTAGGGCAAGGTGAGGCGGCATGGGATTGGGGGTGGGAGGGAAAGAAACAGACAGCAGGACACACAGGGCTGCTGAGGAGTCATGAGCTGAATGGGAGTGGGCCACACAGGGACAGGGGGGCCGACTGAGGGTGCAGGGCCACATAGGGATAGTAGGTGGCTGAGCAGGGGTGCAGCAACACATGGAGATGGGGATGGCTGAGCGGCGATGTAGGGACATGTGGGGATGGTGGCAGATGTACCTGAATGGGAGAAGCTAAGCTAAGGGTTAGCCAGCGTCTGCATGGGCGAGCGTCCCAACTCCCTAACAATCCCACTTTCAAACCTAAAAACTCTCTTCCATATTTCTCCTACCCACACCCAACAATCCAGGTTCACTCCCAGACTCTTTCCCATTTACTTCCCTCTCCCTCAGCTCCTCGGTTATCCCTAACTCCCCCAAGCCTTTGCACTACTTCGGAGGCATGCAGGAAATGTGTTTCTGTATGAGTAATAATTCATTTAAACTACAAAAGTTCTGTATTAATATGCCTAGTAGGGAATTTATTTGTTAAAAAATAATTCCTGAACCTTTTTTGTTATCCATATTGTTACAGACATACTTGCTGACAAGTATTTTGTAATAAATTGCCAAAATAACGGATTACATTTTATTATTTTGACAAATAAAAATTCTGTGCACGATACTTTAAAATTCAGCGTATTTTTAATTTTTGGCACAGAATTCCCGCAGAATAATAGACATAAGTACAAATGCAGAGTTACTGTCAACTTAGCATTTCCATTTAATCTTTACAGAAGATCCCAATCCCATCAAATAGAGAGGAATTTTAGTTGATTTTCTTCCAGATGTCACAGAGTTTTGCTTTTAAAAGCCAGGCTCAATGAAAAAGGAAGTGGGAGGCCCAATTTACTGGATTCTGGCATGAGTTACCAGACTTTCTTCTCCCCTCTTTCAGATTTTGTACGAAACAGTAGAAAAAAGTTACTGTAACTTTGGCTCTTCGAGATGTGATGCACACTTGGGTATGTAAGTGCCCAGTGCACTGAAACTGGAGAATTTTACCTAGCAGTATCTGTAGAGAGCGGTGCTCGTGCCTCATGGCCATAGCCTCTCCCTCTGGCTAGATCAGGTGTCATCACCCAGATCCCCCTCAGCTCCTTCACACTGAATAACCAGACACATTCAGATGGGACGGAGGGATGGTCGTGGAATGAACGTCTGCATCAAATCTCAAAGAATCACAGATACAGTAAAGTAATCTTCATATAGATGCAGCCATCTGGTCCACTTAGACTTTAATCCCCACCCCCAGAAGGTACAGCTTGAGTCACCTATTTAAACAAGAACTGCAGGACTGCCTTCCCAACATTTGCATCTGCTCTGGATGCCACTGTAATGGCATAACTATTCAATATTGAGACATCACTTAAGAACGTTATGGGCTCAGACCTGCTTGTAGCATGCATTTCGTATGCAGTCTTGACACAGGAAGTTATCCACTTAGAGATAGTCTATGAGGAGACTGCTTGTCCCTTCATATGGTCCGCATATGACATAAAACAGAACAGACAAAGCCCAAAAGGGTTTAGTCCTGTGCGGGAAAAGGCCAGACATCGTCTGGCATCTCAAGTGTGAAGGCATTGATCCTCCAGGAATGAACGTGGTTTAGGAAAACACACAGGTAAATATGCTGCTTGGCTTAAACGAAACCCAGAGACCACTTTAAACACAAATTTCAGGTGCAGCTGCAACATCACTTGGTCTTTGGAGAATTCCATTTAAGACTCCGCCATCAAAGATTGCAACTCACACACTCGCAGATGTTATTGCCATGAGGAAAGCAGTTTTTAGACATAAGAGAGGAAAAGGGCAGGATACCAAAGGCTTGAAAAGAAGTCCCCTGGGAGGTGCTAAGGCCACGTTAAGGTCCCACAAAGGAATCAGTATCACTACCAGTGGATGGAGACGAAGAATTCCTTTCAAAGATCTCGCCACTACGGCACTGTAAAACACCAATCTTACATGAAGGGATAGATGTAAGGTGAGATCACCACTGATACCCCTCAATGAGCTAAGTGTAAGTCTCAACAACTGAAGATGCCGCAAACAGTGTAACATCTGCTGAATACTGCAAGCCAATGCCCACACAGTTGATCAGCAGGAACGGTCTCAAACGTGCACAGTCTATTAAGGCCCCAATGAACTCAATTTTCTGAATAGGGACCAATGCTGACTTTCCTGTGTTGAGGATGTGACCCAGTTGAGTAAGTGAAGAGTGATGCATACGAGAGAAAGGACTGGGCACTGGTCAGGATAGGGCATTGATGGCCAGCAGGCACCAGGCCAGGGGCCCCCCATCCCGACTGCGAGAAGAGTGCCAATCCTGGAGCCTGTAGTGCCCATACATGGTCCCTGATGTGGGTTGGGTGATGAAGAACAGGAGAAAGATCCTGACCTCAATGCTGAGGAGTCTCAGATTTCTGAGGATAAAGGTTAAGCTAGTCCTGAGGGATAAAGTAACCAGCCTAACTCATCTGTCACCCAGAACGAGACAGGGATCAGCGCCAGCATCAAGTACACTAATGCCAGAAGCGGCGTTGACCCTGAATTCAGCAGTGGTACTGAAACAGCTGCCCAGTACCTAAGTGGAACATGGTGAAAGCCACCACTGTAACATCTGTGTTGCTGACTGCAATGGTGACAAGGAGTTTCTTCGTGCCAATTTCCCTGCACCAAGTCTGGTACTGGCCGTGCTTCCACAGACTGTGGAAGGGGAACATTGGGCTCTGGCATCAACAGACCCAAGGGTTCAGCAGCCTGTCCAGCCAATGGGCTATCAACAATGCAGCCCTGACAAAGTCCTGGACCAAACGAAAGGTTGAGAGAAAAAAGCAGAAGATGTCTGTAGCCGCTGGTATGCCACTGATGTGGAAACAATTAGTGCCAGCCATCAGTAGCGGACTCAACAGATGCTCTGAGGCCAGAACCAGAGTCAACAGTACAGGGTCTCTAACCTCCCAACTTGGTACCAGGGAGCAGTTAAGAGGCACTCACACCATTCTGTGCACCAGCACTAAACCCAGACCAGTCTACACTCTTCCTGAAGGAGGCAGAGGAGACCTCACAAGACCTGGAATGGTCTCATTTGATCTTATGCAACCTATTCCTCAGTGCATTCAACAGGGAACAGCTCCTCCATTTCTTTGGAGAGGTGCCTGCTCCAGAGTGCAGAACGTGAGGGTGACCTCTGATCTGACAAGGGATCTCTGTGTCAAAGCATGCTGCAAGGCCTGTTTGAGTAGGTGCTGTTTTAGGCAAAGATCCTAGCCACTTGAATCCGTTTCTACAGACCAAACACCATTCCTTGACATGGGAATCACTCAAGAATAGCAATTACTATGTGTGGTGATCATTGTTAGGGATTTCTCCTCCACACTCCAACAATGCTTAAACCCCAGAGAGGACCTCACAGAGGACTACTTAATTAAATATAACACTAATCTAACCAATATTAAGGATACTACTAACTACATACACTAGACACATATACACTAGAAAAACAACACTAAAATAGAGAGAAGGTGTGAGGTTAAGACCACACAGACCTCTGACTCCAGCCTCGAGCAGTAAGAAAGGAATTAAGGGAGTCAAGGCGGTGACCACCTCATATAGCCAGGGAGGGGCTGTGGCCATAAGACACGAGCACTACCCCACCACAGGTTCTCCAATGCAAAACTGTCTGCCTCTGGTGCACCTACACCTAAATGGAACACATGGCTGATCTACTCAAAGAACTGTTCTCCGTTTCAGCACTCATGTGTCCTGACAGATGTACCGATTTAAGAGATTCATTTAGGGACCCAATTCAGGACTGCACATGAGCCTGTTTAAAGTTAAATATATGCTTACATGCTTTCCTGAACAGAGATGCTTTTCTGAATTGGGAACTTTATCTATAGAGAAATTTAAATTGCTAACTAAGAATCAAACAAAGATGTCTGGATCTTATTCTTGTTTCAATTTCAAATTAAGTATCAAAGTAAAATACTGTAGGTCTCAGCATTTTCAATATTCAGTAAATTTAATTATGCTAAATCAAGTACTAGTGGCATAACTCTGTCCTAGCTCTTCCACATTATCTAGTTTGCCCCTCCAAGTCCCACAGGAAAAGATAACCATGGGACTACTCAGGGCAACTATGTCTATCATCCTTCACACTAACATTTTTCTGCCAATCCAGACAACATCAGTTTGAAACAGATGAAGATTCGTGTAGTGTAGTGAAGATTGGGTATTGTAGAAGAGCACAGGCAATCATCTCGAGAAGCAATTCTCCTACTTCAGAGAATGGCAATGTATGGGAGCAGGGAAGGCTGGAAAAGTCTAGAAGGTCCTGCTATCCCACACCAAATTTAAACCTCTGATATTAGTACATACTGATTGCTAAGAAAAACAGAGGAAATTATTTATTTAAACAAATCACCTGACTGCCACAAGCTTTTCTTTGTGAATTACTATGTGACCTAACAAACAAGATTGGCAAGTTTCTAAATCATTGCAAAGCCATTACTGTGTAAAGGGGTTATCAGGCATTAGCTGACATCAAGTTTTGTTCAAACGAAGCCCTCACCTGACAATTGTTCCAATATCTCAAGGGAGCTGAGTAACTGAGTTTTGTGAATGTACTATTGTATCATTCACACTGTTCTAAATACATTTCTTTACACATTCCATTCTTAAAGATATTAATAACATCACACACAGCAAGACTTTCTAGTTCTTCTTTCACTCACTACAATCTGTTCAGAAGGTATTTGACAGAGGTCTATATACGCTGCAATACTTAGGTGTAACTGTTAAAATTTCCACTAGACAGACAAGGCCAATGAGGTAATATCTGTTGAGGAAAGATAAGCTTACACACAGCAGCTGTCTTTCTAATATCCTGGGACCATTACTGCAAAAAAAAGTTCCCACTAGTACTTTCCAGGTAAAAATTAGCAGATTTCTTAAAAACATTAGGCACCTTTCCTCACTCCATTAGGTTACAGTTCTTGAGTCTTTGTTCCCGAACAACACTTCTTCACTTTACTCTTTGGTAGGAAAAAAACCTCTCTCTATCATTCTGGCATTTGGACAACAATTCTGCTCCATATTTCCTTTGGAAACATGAACCTGAAATCATTACCAAAAGCCCCATATTTCTAAATCCATGTATCACAAATGAACGACAGACACAGACATGAGAGAGGAGAGACATACAGTTACAAAATAAAATGCATAGTACATAGACAAAACCAACAGGTTCTTAGTGTAATATAATGCCAAAGAAGATGCTTTCTAAATATTTGTAAAATATTCAAGTCTCAAGAGGAATGATTCACCTGCTGTTGCCTACTGTTTCATTATTTTAGCAAGCTACAATTTGACACTAGTTACCTGCCATGTACCCGGCAACCATCTTTGCACATTGATTTGGAAGCAGGCTGACATTATGGAGACAGTAAACATCATTGGAGAAGACATGTTTGTTCCAAGTCTCTTATCAGAGTATTATTTTCCTAAACCGTTACCCTTAGCTAATATTTCTCAAACTTGGTCTCACTCAGCAGAGGACTGCAAAACAAAAATCTAATTTAATCTGTTCATTCTTTTCTGAATTATTCAAACGTGAACAGAATGGTTACTTAACCTTCTAGTAACTGTGGTTCTTTGAAATGTTGTTGCCCAGGCAGATCCCACTCTAGGTGCTCACATGCCCCATGAGTGCAGCAAAATCAAAATATTTTGAAGAGCAATGTGTGTTGGGCCCCATCCACACTGTGCATGTACCTCCCTGGATATGAAATGCCTCAGCAATCCCTCAGCTCCCTCACAATTTAAGAATCCCAGATAAGAAAGACTGTGGAGGAAGCAGAGAAGGACACCCCATGATGGAATCCACACAAACAACATCTTAAAAACCAGTTACTATAACATCAGCATTTTTTGCTTCAAGTATGTGTCTGTGTTGATCACTCTGGGTGGGATTGAGGGTTCTAACAGTCACTTAACTAAAACAACCGACAATGTTCTATCAAATTTGGTATCTAATCTTGCAGCCAGGTCAAGGGCATAGCATTTAATGAAATTAAAAGGATTAACTCTACATCGCTGCCTTGAAAATTTCAGACACAGAAATCTAAAGCATGGAGAAGACGCAGCTTGTGCTCTAGTGGAGTGAGCTCTAATATGCAAATAAATTGGTATATACACCATATGATCATGTAACAGCAGACAGATATATACTGTGTAATCCATTTTGATATTCTCCTGCGAGGAGATGGCAAAAAAGAAGGGGGGAGGAGGGAGGAAGACAGCCTAGAAGGGTTTGTTCTGCCAAGTTAGTATATTATAAGGCCCTCGCAAGGTATGGAATTCTCTCTCCCTCTGAAAGGTATGGAGTCTTGGGGGGAGGAGGAGAATAAATAAATTATGTCAAATGAAAGTCTGACACAACTTTGGGAATCAATTTAGGATGAAGTTTTTATGCCATCGTATCTCTGTGAATGAATGTGTAAGGACGGTTAACCATGAGAGCTTGGAGTTCAGCAACTGAACTTCAGTTCCAACTGATGTAATGGTGACTAAAATGGCCATCTTGAGTACAAGGTTAAAGATCATTCAGAAAGAGGATCAAAGAGGGGGCTCCATCAGGTCTGTAAGGATAATGTTGAGATCCCCCGCAGGAACGGTTTCTCTCTCTAGTGCGTAAGAGCTAGTCTACGCTGAAAAGTTACATGAGAAGAGCTACATTTCTCAAGGTTGTGAAAAGTCCACAACCCAAGAGACGTAGTTAAATCAACCTAATCCTCAGTATAGACAGCACTAGATCAACAGAAGAATTCCTCTAATTCTAGCTGTCACCTCTCAGATACGTGGATTACCAAGAGCAATAGGAAAACCGCTCCCATCTCTGAAGTAAGTGCCTAAACCGAAGCACTACAGCACCTCAGCATATGCAACATATGACCAGAATGTGCAGACTGCGCATTCAAATTAATGTCCCTCTGGATTAATATGAATGTACAGTCAAATTTGTTTGACTATACATTAACAATTAATACTCTGCTTCCTTGCTTTTTTAAATACAGGGGATAAAGGGCGAACAACTATGTTAGTGCAACATTAAGACTTAAAACACAAAAGACAGTCAATTCAAATATTCCCATAGCAACTAACTTTCCATCCTTGCATAAACCTAACTTTTTTGGTATTTCATATAGTTAATTTGCCTTAATGTAATGTTTTTGCAATGTAGCATAATCAGAACCATAACACTTCAATTTACTGGCTTCTGATACATTAAGTATTACCAATAACACTGCTTTAAGAATTTTTTAAGAGGAGGCAGATAATTTTTTTTAAAAAATCTCCATTTTGGCTTTATTTAAAAATACAGTGCAATGTGAAATTTTTGTAGCAGAGTTCTTCTCTATTAAACTAGCAGTAAGAGCCACAGGTATTGCTGATTTTTGACTCATTACCTAATACATCTTATTTCAGGAACTTCAAATATTTAGCCCTTAACATTTTAATCAGTAAATTACCCAATGTTAGTGGAAATATTGTTCTGCAACCATGACCTTGTGCCAATACTGTACATACATTTTAAAAGGCTAACACAGTGAAGGCATTCTATTTTAACACGTATTAACAAGTTAAATTATAGTGGTGGCTTTAATGTGAACAGAAATTAATACATGTTAAACAGTGAGCTTTATATACACTAGTCTTTTCAAATATGTTAGCATGTGTTAATTAAAACATGTTAACATTGTACTTTAAAATCCTAATCCAGAAAAGTCCCATAGGCATTTCTCGTTGTGATTTAGTCTATCTTTGTTGCTTCAGAGGGCCAGTCAGTCTGGTATAATCAGTACAACTTTTAGAGCAGTCAAAAGCTGGGGAAAATGGCTTTACATTCTAGTGCTGTCTAACTTATATAATTAATAAAGTAACAACAGTCATAGTAATATATGCTTATGTTTATATACGCACGCCCCTTAATATCCCACTTAGATTAGCAATTATACAGTATTTACAAACTCAAAGAGGATGCCCTTACTAAAAGTCTGGAGCTATGCTGATGATCCTTTGAAGCTGAAGATTTTGTTGGATGTTTCCAACTTCCAAATACTCAAGGTACTGCAAGAAAACTAGAAAGAGCACAGTGCCAGCAAACCAGAGTTCTGCTTCTCAGAGGGTCGCAAGGTAAGATTGCAACTTCTCCTTCTGAGCTCTGATAGCTCAAAACAATATCTTTAAGCAGATCTTACATCTGTGGCTTTCTTTATAGCGAAACTGGTCCCACTCATAATTGTCCACATTGAACATCTCTTTTTCAACTCTTGAAGCTTCTGGATCACATTCTGATTTCCTACATACAGTAGACAACATTTTAAACACTAGGCCCACTAACGCTTAATACTAAAAATTATAATAGAAAACCTAATAAACTAAAAAAGGACAATTTGGATAAAACAATCCATGAATTAGCTGTAAAAAGTTTTTCAGGCTCAAAAAGCAGTCCTCCAAGCCTGATTTGTGCGAAAGAAAATGAACTAGTGGGTATGCACTAGCACATTTTAAGAATCTGATGTATGCATGTGAATTCATGACTAAGATGTTCCCTAAGATGGAATTTTACGGAGAATATATACAACCCACATTTGCAAAATGTTTTGAACTCTAATAGCAAATTAGACCATTTGAGACAGATTTATTTCTCTTGTAAACAAATCTTCTTACAAGAAAAGATTCTCTCACTGCCAACAGACAGGATAATTTAAAAAAAAAAAAAAAAAAAAAAAAGGTGAAAGTTTGGTAAAGCATTTTAGATTATCAATAAAATGAAACTATTTTCTTTTAAAGTATTTACTTTTTGTTAAAAGCAAAATAAAAACAGTAATACACATTCTAAGGCTAAAAATACTTGAAATCTTATGCCTCGGTAAATCAAAGGTGTGTTTGTAGTAGCTGACAACCCATGTATTCTAGTTTACATATCACATAAAGTGTTAACTTTGTGCATATACTAACATTTTAATCAAAGTTGTAGTTATTATGAGAACCATAATTTACAAGTTCCTGACATCTGTGTGTGTAAAATAATCACAAAGTTGCTCTAAAAATTGCTAGAAGTTCCTTCTTTTTAATAAATAAAAAAAAAAAAGACAAGGACACACACACATGATCATAGTATTCTACAGTCAAATAAATGTAGTCATTACATTGCATACTCATATTTTTCACATACTAGGACTTTACGCCCTTTACACAGAACACACTGTGCTTCAAAGTCTAAATTCTGAAAACAGCAGTGTAAATAGTCTTAGCAGAAAGGTCTGCAAATTTGTTGCATTCTTTACAATGCCATTTTAAAATATAGGGGTAAGAAGAAAGACAGCATCAAATGTAGCTTCTCAAGACTGGCAAGCTCTCTGCTATACTCTCTGCATCAATTTCAGTTTTGCAATTTCAGTAGAGCACAGTAAATTAAGTTGATGTCCTAGACCAGAGCATGTAAAATTTGAACTGTGTCACCAATGACATGATCTAATTTGGTAGTTCTCAAACTGAGTTGGGACCCCAAAGTCCGTCATAACCCTGTTTTAATGGGATTGCCAGGGCTGGTATTAGACTTGCTGGGGCCAAGAGCCAAAGCCCAAAGCCCAAACCCACCATCCAGGACCAAAGCCAAAGCCCGAGGTCTTCAGCCCTGATGGAGCTCAGATTACAGACCCCAGCGTGGGGCAGAAACTCTTGGGCTTCAGTTTAGGCCCCACCCGGCGTTGGAATTGCCCTCGCCCAGGGCAGCAGGGCTCAGGTGGGCTCAGGCTTCAGACCCCTTTGTGTGATCTTGTAGTAATTTTTGCTGTCAGAAGAGGGCCATTGTGCAATGAAGTTTGAGAACCCTGGATCTAATTCATAACATATCAATGTTTGGGGAGTAAGAGTGGTCAGAAGACAAAGAAAGACTATTTCGAGGGCAGGAAAGGCTGGCTATGGTTTGTGGAGGTGCTGAACAGCTGACTGGTCTGTTCTAATTATCTTAAACTATATTTGATAATAAGTTATGTCACAAGTGATGCAATATGTACATATCTGGAATTTTCCCATTTCTCTGCTTTGTTAAAAATGAGTAATTTTCCAATTGCTTATAAACTTTGTTTCTACAAATGTTTCCACAAATGCATCAATCATACAGAGTTTTAAAAACAAATCTTTTTTTAAAAAAATATCTAAATGCAAAAACAGCATACAAGAAACAACAACTACAGAGCATTGTTTCACTGTTTTAAAAAAACTCACAGCCAAAAATGTGTGTTTAAAAACTTACATGTACAAAAAATACCCCCAAACCCAACATCTTGTCTTTAGGCTTACAATAAGCACGAGAAAATTAAAAATAAAAAGTTAAGTGCCTGAAAAATATGTGGCTTATAATGAAAGGGTCTTCACATTCCTAATTATGGGAATACTGTAATTATGTGGTTGCAAAACAACAACAAAAATATCATGCAGAAAAATTTCCACACTGCCACATTCAAAGGCTCATTTTACAGTGAATATATTTCTGAAATTTAAAAAAAAAAAAAGAAAAAAAAGAATGTTTCATCCAAAATTAAATCAAAGAACTGATCAAAGAATCAGAAGAACTACACCAGCATTCTCAATGCAATTAAAAAAAAAATAGTAAATTCTTCTCACAGATGTCACAAAATTATAAACTTAAGCAAACTCAACCTGGGAAATCAGGAAAATAATATACAGGTAGCTATGTAGTTCTCAAAGAGTGGTATGATTTTAATCAGAACTGCACTCTGATTCAATAACTAATTCCTGCATGTATTCATGTTCCTATCTATTTACTTTTTTGATTCAAACAAGTTTTCACCACTGTTACCACAGCAGATCTAATACAACTATGGCAAAGTGAGCTTGGTCTATTCTGGCTTGTGCACTAATAATAAAACATGTTAAAGAAACTAACCATAGGGCCAATTTCTGCTCAGGGAAAACAAGCACAAGTAATGGAAAACTAACTTGCGGAATCTTTATTACTAGTGCTCACACACAAGTCAGAAAGAACACAGCTTGGCTTTCTGGTTCTGGGTGAAATTAGTTGAGTTGGCTGTTTGGAGGAGGTGGAGTGGGAGGAAAGAGAAAGAGCACCACATTTCCATTTATAAATTCAACGTCTGGTCCAGAAGTTATTGAGAGAGAACAGTTATGGAATACAAAATGTCATTTTTACTAAATGCATTTCACAGTAGAACTGCACTTTAGAATTAAAGAGAATCTTTGGTTCTCCTAATCTGTTCCCTCTGCTAATTTGGGAGAACAAGTCCTGCTTTTCAGAATGTATGCGGAGTAATGAGGTTGCATGTTGATGTAAATATGTCTCTATCCCCTTCTTTAATTCTCCTATACTAACTTCCCTAATCTCTTTCACCTCCAAGCAGACTATCCTACAGTCTGAATACTTGATACCAGCTCCAAATTTATCTTTTTTGTCAGGTCAGAGACACTCATGCATTTCCCGTCAATTTTTTCCAAGATTCTGATACTACTGCCAAACACACACGCTGGAGATATCTGGATAAAGAGAAGGAAAAGGGGGAGGATTTTCCTGTTAAAAGATTATCTGATCTCTAGGTGTCATGCAATATGTTGGATATAATCATGTTTAATATAGTCTCTCAGTAGCAAGTTACCAAGATTAACCATAAGATCATTAATAGGCAGTTCCTGTTCTCTTTATAAATATATCACTTGCAATCTAACAAACTTACCATACAGGTACGGGAGTTTTCTCCTATGAATGAATCTCTTAGCACCTGAGTAAGTTTGCTTGCTCTGAATGGAGTATGAGGTTTATTTCGGCCTAAGGCTCTAATGCACTCCTGAAAGAACAAAAGTTTATGTTCTCCTCATAATCAAAGCAAAAAATATTTCAATATAAATGCAATCTGCATATAGAAAATATAAGCATTGGATGATATGCTGCTGTACATTAAATTAATATTAAGTTAATGTTAGGAGTCCACCTCCAAAGAATGTAATGACAGAAGTTCAGAATTAATACTAACGGTATGTCTACACTCAAGCAGGTGGGGTAATTTTCATTGCAGGCAGACATACGCATACTAGCTTTGATCAAGCTAACACATTAAAATAGCATTACAGCAGTGGCAGCACAAGCAGCATGACAGGCTAGCTGCCCTGAGTATAATCCCACCTGCAACCCTAGGTACTATGATAGGTAGCTCATTCTGCGACCCAGGCTGCCGCAACTATTTTTAACATGCTTGCTTCACCAAATCTAGCGTATACATGTCACCCTTAGCTGGAAATTACATCTCCAGGTCAAGGGGAGACAAGCCTTTAGTCTCCCAGTTCACAATCACAGCACTGTAGCTATCCATTGAAAAACAAGCATGTTCTAGCGAGAAAACCTGTTAAGACTGAATCTGGAGTACTAGGGAATTCAGTGCATGCAAGGTTAGGTGACAGCTGAGCAAGAGTTGTGAGGATCTCAATGCCACCTAAATGTTGGACTTACGCACAAAATCCCTTTGTGGATCTAGTTCCTGAATGTCATTTGTTAATAGTGTTGCCATCCCATGCTTACACTAAGAAAATCTTTATACCATATTATCAAGTAATTGTATGTACTATATCATGCTTCTTACACAGTAATTAAGAAAGTAGAAATACAGTACAAGTGTTCTCTTAAACATTTAGAGGAAACATTTTAAATGCCATATCAATCAATTTATCAATTTAGTGGACAAGACCTGCCTACACAAACACTCATCTTATTAAAGACCTTTTTTTGTTATATGAAGAATAATAATGAGAAGACTGCCATGTACTCAAATAAAATTGAGTGAATTTTATTTACCTTGAGTGCTAAAAGGCTCTTGTTAATTTCAGCACCTTCCAGTCGTGTTTGCCTATCTGCACTGGAAGTATCGGCTCCTCTTTCATTTCCAGCCAAATCAATCAGAGAAAATTTACCATGCAGTTTCCCTTTCCTTCTGATGATAATCTGAAACACTGCATGGCTCCGAGATGAGTGTGCATTTGCAGATGTCTGACCAGATGTCCTTTAAAAAAAAAAAGGAGGGGGGAAGAGTGAAATTCTATTTAGTGGACATGAAGGACCACACACTCTGAAGCATCCTGTAAGTTAGCTCTACAGGGCAGGGAAGTGGTTTCTTATAAGAGCTGAAAGTGCCTAGCAGGTTATGGACACTTCCAAAGTACAACTTGATAACAACAGTAAAATTACGCGTATTGCTCTCTCTCTTCTCCTGGGAAAAAGAGGGGGCGGGGGATGAAAGAGAAAGCAGTATCCAAGCATTCTCCCCACCCCATTAAATGTATTATCAGACTCGGAGCATTTTAAAACTGGATCCTAGAACTTCTGTCACAACATAAATGCATGCTGGCTTTTAAAATCTAAAAATCTGGCAGTATTCCAGAGAATTAACAATGTGACAGTAAGCTGGGTATATAAACACATACAGTATACAGCACACAGAAAATTCATCTCAACTCCTCTTGGCAGATGTAGATAACCAAGCCACCTTGATCCAAAAGGGAGGCAACAGCACAACTGTGGTCAATCAGCTCAAGAAAAGCTGTACTGTACAGTGTAGAAAGCTAAGACTTTGAAAGGACAAACACACACTCTTATTACGGTGGAAGTGTTCTGATTTGCTATAATTTACACTGAAAAACTAATTTAAAACATAGATACCTGCAGCTGTTGCCTACTTCAATAAGCTTGAGTACATCTTCAACACATTTAACCTCCCGTTCCTGTAATCCCACCACTTGGACCTGCTGTTTACCATCCTCCAGCACCCTTAATTTGGTCTTTCTGTTCAACAAGTCAAAAACCTGAAAAAAAAATTATGTATAATAAGAGGTCTTAAGGACACGCTTAATTCCAAATAACAACAACATTCAGAATAATTCAGCCAAGCAAGTGATTAGAAAAATGCTCTAAATATCCATATGAAAATAAAATGAGAAATCCTTCTGAATTCTGTTCACAACCCTTATGTATTCTCTGAAGATATTCTTCCCAAATCAAGAACTTGCACTTACCTTCCCACTGTATATCTCAAAAAATGTTGCATATACTTGAAGTTCTAACTTCTTATAGTTTGGCTTCTTTAGCATTAAAAAGACATCTCGAGCTGTGAATATATTTTTCAAATATACAGAAATCTAGTTATGCGTTTTCATCTAGTCAAGAATCTTTAAATACACAATTGTTTGTCTTATTCATATGTATCTCTTGCACACACACTACAACTATAATCAGATATTCCATTCTGTATTGAGGAGAAATTGCCTCCCTTGGACATTGACAAGGAGGAACAGCCATATGCCCCCTGGTGGGCAGAACCTGGAAGGCCACGCCCACTCCACCAGAAGCAGAGGGACAGGGCAGAAACGGGAAGTACAGAAGGCAGGCCTTGCAGCTCAGTTGAGCTGAGCTGCAAGGAAGAGATACACTTCCAATCTGCTGTTGGAGCAGATACATGCAGAAAACCATTGCTGTCCTGAGGACTCACCAGAGCTACCAGATGCTGAGGAGCTGCTGGGATTGCCACTGGTGATGTACCCCACGGAGATGGAGGATGATCCCAGGATTCAGGTACACCCCAAAAGGAGGGTAGGAAGTATTCCAGGAACAGTCAACAATAGTCCAGCTGCTTTGCTGCCTGAACTCAGGTCAGTGTGTTGCAGCTATATCCCTGCTGACCTAGTGGCAGAACAGGTCGCCACTCTAAGGACTCTGGGACCTAATGGAGTATGGTGGGCCCAAGTCCCCCTACTACCTCACCCCTGGAGTGGCAGCCTCCCCACCTTAGGCCAGGAGGCCTGTGTTAGTCTAGTATCTGCCATAGCTAGGACACTAAACCCTTTATTGCTCTGCCCTTCCCGAGCGCCTGGGCCCCTAGACTATTCACCGCTCTGTCCTGCCGGAGGGCCAGAGTCCCTTGTACTGTTTGGGTGCACTGCCGAGCTTGAGCCCTGATGACAAAATACGGTTCAGCCCAGAAAGCCTGAGCTCTAGAGACAGCTAATTTCTCCCCTTTACAGATTACCATTCTAAGCACTTGACAGCTAGGAGGCATGGCCTCCCTTGGAGATTGACAGAGAGGGATGGCCACAAACTCCTGCACTCCAAGGCCTTCTTTTAAACAGCTGGTATATGTGTCTTAAGAATTCCTTTTGGAGTTAAAACTAGCAAAATATTTTGGAGAGAGTTACAGAAGCCCCGATAAATGGGAAGCTCAATTCCTCAGCCATTTATATTCAAACTTTCTTAACTACACTGATACATATATTGAAGTAAATAAAGTTTACAAGCTTAAAAGCTATTTTAGTGCCTCCCTTCTATAATAATGCAAAATACACAAGCACTTACATTAAAATGGGTAAACTAGCGTTTTCTGCTTTCTGTGTATCTCCAGCAATTTGCAAGAAAATACATGCACGCACCTGATTACTTACCTGCAAGTGCATAAATTCCTTTAGAACAATCTTGGTTCTTTCCTGAAAAGTCACCACCCATAGTCTAAAATAAAAATTGCAGAACATGTTTATTATTTATTATCAGAGAGACAAGTTGGGTGAGATAATATATTTATGTTAGATCAACTTGTGTTGGTGAGAGGGACAAGCTTTTGAGCTATACAGAGCTCTTCTACAAGTCTGGTCATTTAATAAGTGAACCAATTAAGTGAAAGTGTTGACAGAGAAAACTGTGTTGTGGATACATTGTGTTATTGAGCTTACAAGAATTGCTTACATGAGTTTTTCCACTGCCTGTTTGCCCATATGCAAAACATGTGGCCATTCCCCTTTCAAATATGGTCTCCACTAATGGTCGAGCTGTAAACCTTAAATCAAAAAAAGCAGGAGCATTAGAGGCTTTTCATTAAAGTTTAGCAAAGTTAAATGTAAATCAACATTTTCCCCCCATTTAACATTTTTTTCCTAAACATTTTCCTAAGTATTTGTTCAATAAGTTACTGTTAGAAAGTTAAGCTAGGAAAGACTGTCTAAATGAAAGAATTAAAATAATCTTTTAAACAGTTTACTGTAGTTCTGTATACTGACAGTAGATTTGCATTAATAGAATAATTTCTGACATAAATTACTACATTCCTAGTCAACTGTAACAGTCATATCATGTTTTCTGCCTGGTAACCAATACTTATACAGGTGCTTCAAAAGGGAGAAGATTTTGCTCTCCAACCCCCTAACAACTTCTTTGCAGTTGAATTCTCTAATAGATAAATCCATAGCCAAGCAACATGGCAAAACAAAACAACAGTCACACATCATCTCTCTCTTCTATAACAACCAATTCAGACATGACACAGCAATACTCCCCTTAGTAGAAAAAATATGAATCACTTTGGATGAAAATTGTGGTTAGAATGGAATTAATTTGCACTACTTTGGGGGGCGGGGGAGGGCACTGTACATTAAGTCACTATTAGAGATACACAAGGTGTTTGTCCAGGCAAATACCTAAACTTAGGAAACGCATGTACTTAAGGGAAGGCCACTGAAATTTTCCTGTTTCAGGTTTTTACCTGACGGGGTAAAAAGACAATTCACAGAAGGAAAGAACATAAGCATTTTAAGTTTAGATTACTTCCTCACTGATCCTTTGTACTCTTGAAAAATACATAACTTGCTATATTTAGGGGGCATAAATTATTTTTCATAGAACAGTGATCCCTTTTGAAAAGACTGTTTTCAGAACTCCAATTATTGTCAACCTAGTTTACCATAAAAAGGAGACATAAATGAATTAAAAAAAGAATGAGCCCTTATAACTGAGTAGATTTGGGCACAAGATAAGATCAGTGGAAAAGAGCCCAACAATTATGCAGTGTGTAATAAGCACCGGAACACTTAAATAGAATTTAAAAGTAACTACAACATCTTAGCTCATAGCTGCATTGAGTAGTAACACCAAATCCTGGAAATAGTCATTTAGAGAGATTCTCTCCTTCACCCTCAATTTCAGAATCTTACAAAACCACCACTTAAAAAAAAATTCTCTATAGCTAAAAAAAAAAGTTGTACTGCTTAACAACGCTTGGTAAATTCAGAAAAGCTCTAATTTCTTACCTCAAATCATATTACTAATAACTTAAACAGCAGTTTTATAGCTGATGCTTTCATAGTGTTACAAGCACATGATTTGCACACGGTTCACAGGACTGAATTATTCATACGTGTTTTTGAATATGCACATTCTGAAAAACCTCAGTCCCTCTCTTTATGCACTGTGCAAGGATATAACTAGAATGCAATGTTCTGATGTCAGCTCAAGACTCCCTAAAATGGTACATGAGTAATGGCTGTCCCCCATTCTGTGCATCAAGAAACATTATCTTGCTTCTCTGGGTGGGGGGGAAGGGTTACCTACCTTTCGTAACTGTTGCTCTTTAAGATGTGTTACTCATGTCCATTCCATGTAGATGTGTGTGCTCTGCACGCACGATCACTGGAATGCTTTTTGTTAGCTGTTGGGTCACCTGTGGAGCCCCCTGGAGTAACATCTTCATGGTCACGTATGGTCCCTGCCATCCCGACACCTCTTCAGTTCCTTCTTGCCGGATGCTCCGAAAGAGAGGAGGCGGGTGGGTCTTGGAATGGACAGGAGCAACATATCTAGAAGAACAGTTACGAAAAGTAGGCAACCATTTTTTCTTAGGGATTGCTCATGTCAATTCCAGGTAGGTGACTCCCAAGCACTCTACTGAAGAAGGAATCAGAGTCCACGGCATTGCTCACTGAAGCACTGCTCTACCAAACACAGCATTGTCTCTAGCCTGCTGTGTGATGGCATAGTGCGACAAAGGTATGAACAGATGATCACATCGCCGCCCTGCAGATGTCCTGAATGGGGACCTGTGCCAGAAACACTGCAGGTGAAGCTTGCGCTCTCGTGGAATGTGCTGTCAATGCTGGGGCCGGTATCTTTGCCAGTGTGTAGCACAGCCTGATAAAGTCATGATCCAAGAAGAGATTTATTGGGATGAGACTGGCAGCCCCTTCATTCTCCTAGCAATGGCGATAAAGAGTTCGCTGACATCCTAAACAGTGTGAAAAGCCAGCACTCGGCTAACGTCTGGGGAATGGAGCCTGTGTTCCCGGTCATTAGTGTGCAGTTTCGAGAAGAACACGGGTAGAAAAATGTCCTGATTTGCATGAAATTGTGAGACTACTTTAGGGAGAAAGGGCGGGTGCAGCTTCAACTGCACCTTTTCCTTACAAGGCATGGTATAAGGTGGCTCAGACATCAAAGCTTTGAGCTCAGACACTCTTCTGACTAAAGTTATAGGCATAAGAAACACCACTTTCCAAGCAAGGTAAAGCAGAGAACAAGTTGCTAGATGTTCAAGAGGGGGTCCCATAAGCCTTGTGAGAACCAGGTTAAGGTCCCATGGAGGGACCTGTCGCTGCATCTGGGGGTACAGTCTCTCTAGCCCTTTAAGGACCCATTCAATCATGGAGTTGGCAAATACTGACCGCCCCACTGCGCCCAGGTGGAAAGCAGAAATAGCAGCCAGCTGCACCTTGATTAATGAGCCTGTCAGCCCTTGCTACTTTAAGTAGAGTAAGTAGTTCAGTATAAAGGAGATTGAGGCCTGCAGTTGAGGGGTGCCCTTCTATGTGGCCTAAACAGAGAACCTTTTCCACTTGGCTAAATAAGTGGTACAAGTGGAAGTCTTTCTACTCCCAAGGAGAACCTCCCTAACTGAATCTGAGCACTGGAGCTCTAACTGGTTTAACCATGGATTTTCCACATGGTGAGGTGGAGAGACTCCAGGTTGGGGTGCTGAAGGTGGTCGGGGTTCTGCATAATGAGGTCTGGAATCATGGGCACGGTCATGGGCATGTCACTAAGAGATTCAACAGCATGAAGAACCAGTGTTGGTGGGGACACTCCGGTGCTATTGAGAATCACCAAAGGCTTGTCCTGCCAGATCTTGAGGAGGACCTCGTGGATGACAGGGAACAGCGGGAATGCATACAGCAGGCACCCTGTCCACGAAAGAAGAAAGGCATCCACGACTGAGATAAGGCTGTGATTCAGGAAGGAGCAGAACTGCTGGCACTTCCTATTGCCTCATAGCATGACCAGGTCTATCCAGGGAGATCCCCGACTCCGGAAGATATTGCTGACAACATCCAGTTGGAGAGACTATTTGTGGCTGTAGAAAGATCTGCTGAGGCAATTAGCTACTTTGTTCTGTCCGCCCAGCAGATAAGACTCCTCCAATTGTATCACATGGTCGATACAAAAGTTCCAAAACCTGAGAGCTTCCTGGCACAGGGGAAAGGAGTGAGCACCACCCTGTTTATAGAGAACATCGCTATGGTGTTGTGCATCAAACACAGATACACATTTGCCCTGAAGACAGGCCTGAAATGTCTGGCAAGCTAGACGCATCATAGCTCCAGGACATTAATGTGTAGTGATAATTCCTCTTGAGACCATAGGCCTTGAGTTCTGAGGTTGCCCAGGTGCACTCCCCACCCCAGCACTGATGCATCCATGACTAGCGACAGCAGTGGCGGAGGTTTTGAAAAAGGTACTCCCACCACATAGACTGTCTGTGGATCGAGCCACCACCTGAGGTACTCGCAAGTCCAAGGAGAAAGCCTGACCAGACTGTCCAGATGGTCCTGGTTTGATCTGTATGCTTGGGCGAGACACGCCTGCAGGGTGCAGTGTTGCACACGGCCATATGCACAAGTAATTTTAGGCAGTTTCTGGTTGTTGAGGTGGGGAACCGGTGGAGGCCCTGTATGATGATGATGCTGCTGCTGCTCATAGCTAGAAAATGAGACTTAGGCAGGAAAGCCCTGGCCTGGGTGGAGTCCAAGAGGGCCCGGCTGTGTTCTATTCTTTGAGTGGGAGCCAGAGTTGACTTTGCCACATAGAGTATGATACCAAGATTGAGGAACGTCATACATACTTGGTTCACATGTTCCTCCACCTGGGCTCGGCATCGGCCCTTGATGAGCCAATCATCTAGCTACAAGAAGACTTATACCTGACTCTTTTGAAGGAAGGCCGCCACGACCACCATGCACTTAGTAAACACCCACAGCGCTGCCGATAGGCCGAAGGGGAGGACTGTTAACTGATAGTGCGTGACTCTGACCACAAATCACAGAAATTGTCTGTGGGAAGGGATTATGAAGATGTGGAAGTCTGCATCCTTGAAATCAAGGGCAGAGTACCAGTCCCCCAGATCCTGGCCTCCACCATTCTGACTCTGGAAGACCATGCCAAATTTCAGTTTCTTTATGAATTTGTTGAGGTTTCGCAGGTCTAAAATGGGCCTGAGCCTGACTTTGGTCTAGAGGTTAAGTAGTAACAGGATTAGAATCTCCTGCCCCAAACTCCAGAGGAACCTGTATACAGCCCCCAGCTGTAGGAGTGTTTGCACCTTCTGCACTAGAAGTTGCTCGTGAGAAGGATCCCTAAAGAGGGACGGGGAAGATGGGTGGGAGGGAACAGAACTGGAGATAATATCCCAGTTCTACCATGCTCAGGGCCCAACAGTCTGTGGTTTTTGAGCCTAGGCACAGTAGAAATGGGATAGACTGTTCATGAAGGGAGAAGGAGGATCTGGGTATTGAACTGGTGCTCTGTCCTCAGGCGCACCTTCAAAAGTTTGGCTTTGAGCCAGAGGGCTGCTTAGCCAAGCACTGCCCTTGGCAGGACTGAGAGGAGCACCTCTTATTACTTCTGCCCCGCTTCGTAGTCCTGTCTGGGAAGGACAGAGTAGAATCGTTGGATGGCCTGGGACTTAAATGCCTTTTTTTGTGGGGCTGGTGTGTCCAGCCCCAAAGACTTGCGGGTCATCTGCGAGTCACTAAGCTGTGCAGCCTTGAGTATGTCTGTTCTGCAAAGAGACTGGAGCAATCGAAGGGCAGGCCCTGAATTGTGTTCTGGATCTCATGCGGGTGCCCTGAGTCCTGTAGCCTAGAGCAGTATCTAATAGCTATGGCCATACCCATAGTGCATGTGACTAAGTCAGCTGAGTCCAGGGTGGTCCTGGCAACCACCTTTCCCTCCTCCAGAATCACTCCAAACTCTGAGTGGGAGTCAGCTGGAAGCAATTCCTGGAATTTAGCCAGAGAGCTCCAGGAATTATAAGCATAGCAACTCAGGACAGCTTGCTGATTCGCTATGCGAAGCTGGAACCACGCAATGGAGTAGACTTTCCAACTGAAGAGGTTCCAGCTTCTTTGCATCCTTGGATTTAGGTGTAGGCCCCAGTTGCCCTGTCGCTCTTTGTGGTTCACTGCCTCTACCACCAGGGTCTCATGTTGGGACTCGGTGAAGAGGTGCTCATACTCCTGGGAAAGCACAAAGTATTTGTGCTCTATGCCCTTGGCTGTCAGCAGGATAGAGGCGGGCGTGTGCCACAGCACCTTGGTGGCATTCTCTGTGGTTTTGATGAGGGGCAGAGTCACCCTCGCAGGCCCTTCAGGAGCCAAAATATCCACCATGGGATCCATATCCTCAGAGACCTCCTCTGCGTGCAAATTCAGGTTCTGGGCCACCCTCCTGAGCAGTCTTGATGGGCCCTGGTGTCCATAGCGGGCAGAGTGATGGAGGTGCCTGCTACTGCCTCCTCCAGGGAAGGAGGATGATGACACCTTGGAGGCACAAGGTGGTCTTTTCCCTATGATTTGCGGGGATCCCCTTGAGCCGCTTGAGAAGTGCAAGAGAGATGGCAGTAGCACCTGCTGTTGCAGCCACTTCGGTGCCCATACCAACATCATCATCAGCCTGAGCTTGTGCATCCCTGCCCCGAGGAGGCTACTGCACTACAGCCATGGCCGATGGAGGGATTCATGGCTCTGACACCACCGACTGAGAACTGGAATCCAGACTCTGGACTGGGTGGTAGGCCCATGGTGTCCAGAAAGGCCACTGCGTTGGTCCCTGCCACTGCAGAAGGCAGGACATTACAGGCCCCGATTGTCCTTGGTCTTGCCTAGGGCGGTGCCGGGAGCGTTGGCCTTGAGGTTGAGAAGTAACAGGAATGAGTCCCTTTGGACGAGTCCTCCTTCGAGCAGTGCTGGCTCTGCCTATAAGCTTAGGAGTCCACCTCCAAGGAGAAGTCCAAATCTGACCAGGGCGATGCAGATCAAGACAGTGCCAGGGATCAGTGCTGTGGCGAAGATGATTGGTGCCACATCAGAGAGCTTGCCCCATGCTGAATCAGCATCAGTGCCGGTGCTGACGATGTTGCCAGAGCCTGAACCTGTGCCCCTGCCAATGGAGTGGAGAACTGTGATGTCATAGGAATCAGCTCCCTGGCCACCTCAAAAGTGTCCAGCGTGGAGGGAGCATTCAACTCCTCCTCCAAATGTTCCTTCACCTGGCAGTCCACTGTGGCTGGACTCAACGAACCTCCCCAAGAGGCCAGAGGTGACAGCATTCATCTAGGCAAACCCAAGGCTCGGTGTCTGACGCAGGACCCGCCTTACTGGCACCTGCTTGCTCCACTGCCCTAGGAGGGGAGTACCCAGTAAGCTCTCTTTTTCTTGTGCAGCATTAACAACTGCAAGCAGTGCCTTGCACTAGAGCCAGTCATTTGTGCCAGAGAATGGCAGTGACATAGCCCTTTGGATGAGTCCTCCTTCGATGAGAAGGTTTCCCATACTGATGAAGCGCCCAGCCAGACACTGTCTGGGTGGGCGAGGAAGGGAAGTGTTGACTCATTGAAGCTCCTTCTAATGGAAAGTCCCACTCCTTCTTAGTTCTGGGCTTAAAACCCTTGCCGCTCTTACACCTGTCAGACTGGTGTCCCTCTCAAAGACACTTTAGATAGGAATCGTGTGGGTCTCCCCTTGGCATGGGCTTCAGGCAGGACCAGGGCCGGATTAAGACCTTTAGAGGCTCGAAGCACTGAAAAGATTATGGTGCCCCCCCTCCCACTATGTAATTCAAAATAAGAACAACACTATACCGTAAAATAAAATTTTATTTTTCGAAATGACACAAAACTTACATGTATGCTGAAATTAAAATAGCTTTTTTCTATATTTTCTGATTGCAAAATTCTGGATAAGTCCATCGAAGCTGACTTAAAGCATGTCCACTTCCATACACAATAGGGAAAGTGAATCAAGTCTGTCCTGACACATTGTTGTTCTCTGAGGGTGTTTTATTCTTTTCAGCTAAGAAAAAGTGTGTTCTGCGGAGCAGTTAGTAATTATCAATGTTAGAAAAATACGTAGTGCGATCTCTACATTTGGAAATACACATTGTATTCCATCTTTCAATATTGTGTCATGAAAATCAATAAGACTGAATTTCATTTTTCCTGTTCCATTAAACTTTGTGCGCATATAACAGTGGAACTGCTATACTTCTCCACAGAGATTCATGTTCAAGTCAACAGGGTATGAGTCAATTAGCTTTTGGGAACCCTGTGAATATTGTTCATCAGATAAGTCCATATAGTTTAGAAAAGAAAATCTACTTGATACTACTTTGTACACTCCACCTCTCCTCTTCATATGAGCTTCAAGTATATCAATTATAGCATAATAAATAGATATGTGAAATTTTTCTCTAGGATTCAATGCTGTTTCTGTTGCACTGCTATCATTTGCTTGTTTTTTCCTGATTCACTTGCGGGACTGGGCTTCTTTGTAATTAGTATCAGGCAAGATATCTTTTGATATGTCTTCAAATCTTTCAAAATAATTCCTCCAAGTGTGTAAGTGGTCTGCTAATGATTGACAGTGGTCTGCACATGTTTTCAAATCCAATTCTTTTCCTTGGAGAACTTTTCTTGTGTGGTAAAAGTGTTGTAAAATTTCATTCCACATGGTCAACATGAATACAAACTCTCGTTCTTGCATCTTGTTTGCAATGTGTTCTGCCTCTTGTATAGTTTCTCCCTTTTGTGCTTGGTCTTCAGCTATACCTTCTAATGCATCAAGTTTTTGAATAGGACTCCAGAATTGCCCTTGTTGCCCCAGCAAGTGCCTCCCAGTGAGTATTAGAAAGAGATTTCAACACACGATCATTGCCCAAATATGTTTTAAGAACTGCCCATCGGTGTGTTGAGGCAGAGAAAAATGTATAAAGTAATTGGACTGTTGAGAAAAAAATTACTGCCACCGGAGTGTAAGGAAGTCTAACAAAGTTCTGATTTTTCCCATGACGACTACTTCGATGCTTTTTTTGAAATATCAAATTTTTTTAAAAAAACATCTCTCTTTTTTTGGTGCCCCCTGGTTTGCTGGAGCCCTAAGCATGTGCTTAGTCTGCCTATTGGGTATTCCAGCCCTGGGCAGGACCCCCACAGCTTGAAACCTTGAGACCAAGGCATGCCCTGGTCCCTGGGACAGGAACAAAATAGGAGGTTAACCCCCAACTTAACTATTAAAGTTATAGTTAGTGATAAGTGTATCACTAAGACTTTCAAACTATTTATAGAATGAAAAGGAGAGTTCACTAGGGCAGGGGTCTCCAAACTATGGCCTGGGGATCAGATCTAGCCCTCAACTTCGATTTGTCCGGCCCTCCAGCTGAGCAGGCACGCGGAGAAGTAGCTGCTACATCCCTACGCCCCACCCCCGCAAGCTGCTGCCGGCGGCCCCATGTGCAGAGGGGTGAGTGCCCCCGCGGCAGTGGCCGGAGGAGCAAAGGGAGTGGGGCTGGCAGTGGCTGGAGGAGCAAAAGGGGGGGATTTTGCATATACTGAATTTTTTCACAGTCGCTTCGGCCCGCAAAGCCACTTCAAAAATCTAATATGGCCCTCGTCTCAAAGTTTGAAGACGCCTATACTAGGGAATCGCTTGCTAACACAAGCAAGGAGCTGCTTCAACAACCATCAAGGGCAGTAAGAAGGAAATGAAGAGGTGGGTGGGCAGGAGCCTATATATATACGGCCATGAAGACATCACTCTAGGGGACTCCACAGCCGACTTGACAGTTACTGCTAGGGAAAAGCCTTCTGACGATCATGCACGTGGCATGCACACACCTACCTGGAACTGACGAGCAATCATTTGAAGAAGAACAGTTTCTGACTAGAAGCTTTATAAACAAACCCTAGATTAATTCAAGAAAAATGTACTGTGATTCAGCATTTAGATTTCGCTGTAAGGGAGGAAATAGGGAGAATAAGAATAGACTAGATAAAAGATGGAAGAAGGACAACTTTGTCCATAGACCAACATTCACATATTTTAAAGCCAGAATGGACCATTGTGACCATCTAGTCTGACCTCCTACATAATAAAAGCCATAAAACTTCCCTGAATGAATTTCTGTACCAACAGCCTAGTAGCCCAGATCATTAAGTTATATTAGCCAAATAGAAAAGATTTCTCCATCTTGTTACTTAAGCACAAATTGGTAATCAACTACCAGTGGGGGAAAAATCCTCATATTAAATGATACAATATTGCACAATTGGCTAAGTGTATTATAGGAGGCTTTTATAGTCTTCCCTAGGAGGTAGCATTGGCCATTGCCAGAAGCAGGATACTGGAACAGATGAACAGCTGGTCTATTCAATATAGTAATTCCACTGCCTATGTATGCTCTTTCTGAATTAGACCTCCAAGATTAACTAAACATGGAAGATGATTCCAATTTCTTTCACTTTTTTCACCAGAAGCAAGCACTACCTCTCTAGAGATTTTGAAAAGGTCACAAATGCCAGAGACAATGCTTTTGAAAACCCTAGATTAGATAGCAAAAGCTTGAAGTATACTGGAGTATACTTAATTTGGTAAGGGATATCAACTATGCACAAATGGGGTCACAAACTTTCCTTTTAAGTAACAGCAATATTATTTCCCCTCTCCTGGCTACTTGAGAGAATTTGTTACAGTGAATATTACTTCATGAAAACCTCCAAGACACAGGGGAGCCTGAATGAAGACACTACAACAAAGTCCCTTCCCCCCAACACACACACCCCAAGACTGTTTACACCTAACAATGTGTATGCAACATCTTTTTTCTTCTGGTGCATTTACTTCAACTTGTTTTCTGACATGGAATTATATATGGGACATTGACCATAGGTTGAAGTTGTATCTTGCTCCATACGACTGCCAGGCACACTGCTGAGCAGTGTGGTAAGGGGGCTGGAGCCAGGGGGTTGCATAACGGATGGGAGTCCCGGGGAGCAGTCTGGGAGCAGGCAGGGTTGGGCGGGGCATGGGAGTCTCGGTGGTCTGTCGCCAGGGGGAGAAGTAGGGGTTGGGGCGGGGGAAGGTGGAGGGGGCAGTGTCAGGGGACAAGAAGCAGGGTTGTTGGATGGGGCGTTGGGTCCCAGGAAGGTGGTTAGGAGTGGGAGGGGGGGTCTCTGGAGTGGGCGGTCAGGGGACAAGGAGCAAGGGGGTTGGATGGGTCAGGGGTTCTGAGGGGTGCAGTCAGGGGGCGGGAAGTGGGAGGGGGTCAGATGGGGGCAGGGCCATGCTGTTTGGGGAGGCACAGCCCTCCCTACCTGGCCCTCCATGCAATTTTGTAACCCCAGTGTGGCCCTCGGGCCAAAAAGTTTGCCCACCCCAGTCTAGAAGGTGGGATTTGAGGAAGGGCAGAGAATTACGAATATTCAAAGCAAGTGAAAAAAAAATATACACGGACAAAGCTATGGAAGTGGCACACAGATCTGAAGACCAATTGGAAGAGGAGGAGTAAAGTCTAGGGTCAAGGATAAGCCCAAAAACACAGAAAGTGAAAAGATATAGGAAAATAGTAACAAAAAGAATCACACATACCTGTAAACCATTTCATTAGGAGCAGTGTCATCAAAGGCATAGTCAAAGCGAAAAGTTTGGTTTTCTAGGTACCTTGTTAAATCCACCTTTTGTTTTGGTTCATGTACCATCACAACATCTTTACTAGGAATTGTGATTACATCAAGGTCTTTCATTACAGTTTCTATAAAATAAATGATAGTATATATAGATACATATTTGTATATCAATCTGTGCATATTAACTTTTACACCACTTGGTCATCTACTTTCTTACAATGTCCAACGTAATGAAATTGCTCCAAGTAAATGTGATGCCATGGATCTCAGCTTCTGATTCCTATATTTTAAAAAAAAATCAGGCACATTATGATTTGTAAGTGTGTAATTCCATCATGGAATCCTAGTGATTATACAAATTACTAAAGTTTTGAAAATGCAGTTTCTGAGCACCTTTCCAGTATCACTTGAAAGAACGATAGCTTCATAATTCACAATTGCCTGTCTGTTCTATAATAACTTTCTAAAAAAAATGCTTTTGTTCTTCTAAGGTTTTATTTGACATATCCAAAGATTATTGCCTTATATTTTGCTTTTTTAAAAAATAAATAAATTACTCATTATATCCCCTCCCCAGCTGGACAACTACAATCCAACACTATTTTGACTATCAGTCTTAAATTCATAAATATAATTACTTCTTACATAGCTAAACATTTTTACAAATGGTATCATTTCTTTTTCATGCATGCGCTTTGCTTAACTCCTTATAGCTCTACCCTTATTATGTGAAGATTTTTCTACCAGGAAAACTTTTTATTCTATTTTATATACAATATGTCTTCATTCAGAATCACTCCTGGAGCAGATTCTTTAGTCAGCAAATCATAAAAACTGATCTTTACAATTTTATTCTGCTAAAGTGAAAATCCTTTTTAAAATCATTTGTTAGAAGAAAAAGCTGCAAATTTCAAAGGATGTTGCCTATCTTCTCAAACAAAAGAAATGCATTATTAAGTTCATGGGCTATAATTACTACACATCACTACAGTTTGTTAATTGTATGAATTAGCAAAACACACAGAGAACCCAATATCTACAAGATGCACAAAAATAAATATCCTTTGTATATACAGTCAAGACTACTGATGTGCCCTGCTTCTGTCTGTATATAAAATCTCTTTGAGGCACACAATTTAAGAATACAATGTAGTTTTCCCCACAATTAAATGGAAGGTTTTGACTTCAATAATTATGTTTTCATTCTTGGCCATCATATTTTAATTACACAGGTACTGGAAGTAACAAAATATAAATCCAAAGTTACCAAGTAAAATTTCTCAGTTTTCAAGTGCAGTACTGCACATTTAAAATATGCATTATTCTGCAGTAAATGTGGGACTGACACACAGAAGACTAGGAGTGAAAGGAGAGTTTAATAAATCCATACTTCGGATTAGTGACAAAGAGTCCTGTGCACCTTAAAGACTAACTAAAGTATCAGAGCATAAGCTTTCGTGGGCTAATATAGAGCTTCTTATGCTCTAATACTTCAGCTAGTCTTTAAGGTGCCACAGGACTCTGTCACTTCTGCAATTCCAGACTAACACGGTTACCCCTCTGATACTTTGCATTGAAACTGTACCTTACTTCTAAGTTTTCAGAAAGTGTATATGGGATAATCTTAAATACTTTTATAATGCCTGTCATACTCATCTGATATGGCAGCCTATGCTACTTGATGATAACCCTCTGGGATAACTTCTGAAATCCCACCTATATTTCTTTGGCTTTATGTTAATTACTGGACATTACAGTTTAACACTGAAGTGTAAATGGGTCTTAACCTATGTCGTAGGATGATCTCATCAAGCAATTGTAAATCATGAGTATGTTTTATCTTGAATCAGGATTTTACAAAACTGAACATTTTTAAATCTCAGAATCTGCCCTTTTCCTAAGAAACAAATAATATAATCACTCAAATGAAAATCTTCTAATTACCCAAACCTTACTATTTCAAGGCCCAGCCCAGTTCTTGCAAGTTCTCAGAGCATGAAACTCCCATGGACTTCAGCAAATTTGGTGTGTATAAGATTGGTAGAAATCGAGTCTATGTCCCATTTTAAACTAGACGACTAATACAGTAAAAATAATCCAAATGTGGAGCTTGAATAGGGAAACACTACTTTTCTGAATATACAAGTTATTCCTTTATTAATACAATAAGTTCCCTATTCACGCTCTCTCCTTTCAACACAAGGTTCTCCAAGTCTTTCTTTTTTCTCCAATTAGAAGACTGGGACAGTTGAAAATACTGTTCATTATAAACCTCTACAACAAAAAAGTGTGCATTTTTTTCAGAATGTTATTAAATGTATTGAGCGTGCATCTGACTTTTGGGGGGGCATATGGTTCCTCCGCAATGAATCTTTTTAGTTCCTTCTGCAGATGCAAAACTTCAATCTTATTTCCCATTTTCAATCAGCTGCTCATCTCCCTAGCACAGGCCTGCACAACATGTGGCCCGGGAGCCACATGAAGCCCGCACGAGCTCACTGTGCGGCCCGCGGGAGGTGAATAGGGGTGGGGCAAGCCAAGTGGTGGGATAGGGAGAAGCAGATGGGGGCGGGGCTTTTTGGCCCGCAGCTGTTTTTTTTGCAGTAATATGGCCTTCACTGCTTTCCGAGTTGTGCAGGCCTGCCCTAGCATCTTGCACAGAATCAGTTCCTTCACTGATATCAACCACCAATACAAACGACTGGAACAGAACCAGACCCAGTTCTGCACCACAAGAGACCCATAAATCATGACTCATGACAACAAGCTGCCAATTTATTGTTTCCTCTCTAATTAGCTTTGTCCAATTAGTTATCACCTATATCATTTTCCACAAATGTATTAAAGATGAACTGCAGTGCTACAATGAAAATTGAATTGCTACCAGATTCATGTGCTGAGTGTCTCTAACCAACCAGGCTGTGGAGAGCAGTTTTAAATAACCTGATTTTGTGACTGTTATTTATACACAGTGAGACCTCTTCTCTCTTGCCTTTCTTCCATGTTTCTTCTTTCATTATTCCTTGATTGTTTTCAGATCAATAAAACAATATACCTTTCTCTCCCACCCCTTCTCCAAAAATTTCCTGTCACTTCTTGTCTTGCTGAAGATACTCCAGAATGTGTCTTTCTGGGACACAATTCCAAAAGACTCACTGCAACCCTTTGGTATTTTGAGGGTATGAAAATTATGCTCTGAAATCTTCAGCCAACCAAGATATCCCTGAAAATGTCATCAAGGAGAAAAAAAACTTTTTTCAAAAAGTAAGTTAACTTATTTCAGTGATGACTGAACTCCAGTCAGTAGTAGATAATAAAGGATAAGCTGGCAACTGTATGAATACAAGACTCTTAGTTTGGTCTCTCTGCCACGTAGTTCCCAAATATTCTTTGTATCAGACGAAATTCTACAAGAGATTTGTTGGAATATAGTTACCATCTCTTCCACTGCACAAGTGGGGAACCATTTTGACCACACTTCAAACCATTATCTTGTCTGTTAAAATCCTGTCCACAACTGTGTTCATGTAATGTCTTGACATAATGCCACTTTCTCCTCTAAAAACCTATGATATATTTCAGTCAGTCAATCTGCTTCCATCATCTTAGCTAACAATGCTATTTATGTTTCAGAAAGGATGCATTACTAAACCCACCACACATTGGAGTAAGACTGTGCTATGTACATATAATTATAGTTTAAAGGCCAGTCATTTTGATTTTTAACTTTAGCTTATAAAGATACATATTTTCTATTATACAAATGAATATACTGAGGAAGAACTTTCATTAGGTGGTTACATAATAACGCAAATTAATTCATTACTGATCACTTAAAAGAAAATCTGAGTGAATTAGAGAAAAAGAACTTTGTGGTCAAGGCACTGGAATGGGATTCAAGATATTAGAGTACAACTCCCAGCTCAACCAAAGACTTCTTATGTGACCTTGTGCACGTCACTTAGAAAACTGAGGCACAGAGAGATTATCTGCAAAATGATGATACTACTATTACTTTTCTACCACTTTTGTTCAATGGGGCCCCAATTCAGGTTGGTGCCTTCAGCTGATTCGATAATACAAATACTATCAAACACCACCACCAGAAGCTGCTGTTTAGTGAGACTAATACCAGCTAAACGTTAAATGGTCATACCTTTTTTATTGAGCGGCCGCTTTCTTACACAGACACATATCCTGTGCTCATCAATCTACCAAAAAAAAAAAATCTGAATTAAGTACTAATTTTAATGGAGAGGGTTTTAAAAAGTCAGAATAATTTCTGTAATCATCAGAAGGTAGTAAATCTGAACTTTCAAAAAGTGAAAGTGCTGAATGTGCAGTATTCAACAAATCATGGGTACAACTCTATATTCACTTAAGACCCAGATCCTGCAGGGTGCAGAGCACATCCTGTAAGGTGTTGAGTAACCTCTTTTCATACTGGGGCAGATACTCAGCTAGTGTAAATTATCACAGCACCACTGATTTCAATAAATCTATAACATTTTACATCAGCTGAGGGTCTGCCCCATTGAGACGGGAGATGGTCTCAGTACCTTTCAAAATAAGGCCCTAAATCTACACATTTAGAATTGGGTATTCAAAGACCTAAGGGAGTTAGACACCTTAGCCTTCTTTGAAGATTCTGTCCTATAAATGTACATTAATAGAGTTATAATATTATAGAGTTAGTACACATTTTAATTGCATAAAATTTAATAATTCCTGTCAATGCAAATAGCATTCAACAAGTTACAAGTTATAGAATTATAACAGTTTTTGAACCCTATGATTTTTAGGAGTTTAAATCACTCAGGCCCAAATTTGTAAAACCCTGCAGCACTCAACACTGCAATGTCTAAGTCATTTTCAAAAGCAACTAAAGCACTTAATAGCCTAAATCTCATTGAATGTCAATGGGACTTAGACACTGCAATGCTCAACACTGCAATGCCTAAATACCTTTTAAAAATTTGGTCCTCACTGCTTCACAAGTACACCAATATCTTTAAAAAAAAAAAGATAAATAAAGTATGGTAAAACAATATAAAGGGCTAAAAAAAAAATCTGAAGAAAATCCTTGCCTTTTAAAAACAATTCCTGAGGTAAACTTACAGGATCGGCTGTTGTCAATGGTCTATAATCCAAACTTCCCCTGAAATCTCTTATCATACACATAATTTCATAATTTGGGTTTGTAGCATCAACATCCTATGAAAAAAAAACAGAGTTACAAAGTTTTCATTAGCATGACACTTGCAAATACTTTCCAGATATAATTATAGAAAAGCTACAGAAACATGAATAGAGGTAGATCAGGCCTGGACAACATGCGGCCTGGGGGCCACATGCGGCCCGCACGGACTCAGTGTGCGGCCCACGGGCAGTGAGTAGGGGTGGGGAAAGCCAAGCAGTGGGGTGGGGGGAAGCGGATGGGAGCGGGGCTTTTTGGCTTGCAGCTGTTTTTTTTGCAGTAATATGGCCCTCGCTGCTTTCCAAGTTGTGCAGGCCTGAGGTAGATGATGTTTGCTAAAGTCTTAACTTTCTTCAAAAGGCATGTTTTGCAAAAGTTAAACCACATATTGTTCACACATCATTAGTTTTGACCATACGACTATTTTAGTCATCAAAAAACAAACTGGATTTCTATGGTAAAAACAACAACAACAAAAATACAAGCATTCTGATCAATTTTAAAATAAACTTTTGATTAATAGGCAACCCAAAACCGCATCCTTGATAAGGACTCAACATAAGAAAAAGCTTGAAAGGGGCGAGGGGGAAGGGACCTCTTGCCCTTTTCCAAAACTTTCTCCATTAAAATAATACTGCCTAAAGTAATAATAATAATTAATAAACTAAAATAGATCTACACATTTATCACTCACTTATAAAAACTGAAAAAATATCCTAAAGAAATCTACATAAATATACATAAAATGTGTTACCTTCATGCTGCTTCTTTCTAAGATTCTGAAAGTTACATTGGTTGTTACAAAAAAGTCTTAGCCTTCCTATCATTCTGAAAATTTAGCACTTGGGGTTCAAGAACTAAAAAAGCTTAGATTGGACTAGTACTCTACTACTATTGCATTTAAAAAAACATTTGAAAACAAACACAATACACTTGCATAGTCACATAGATCAGCAGAGTAACTCCCATATGCAGAAGTTAGAAATGCTAGACACAAAAAAGTCTTCAAATCAAATAATTTACGATTTAATTCAAGAGTAATGCAGGCAGACTCTCAAAAAAGAAATACTTTAAAAAACAGGATACTACATATTATTTGTTCTCATAGAAAGAAACAGTAGCTTTCTGATTAATTTAAATGGATGAAAAGTAGAGAAAAAAATTCCGAATATATCCTTTTAGATAAGCTTAGGCCCATCATAAAGCCATGAAATCAAGTTGCTTGAATCATTTACTTTCTGGTGGTGCTCATTATGTCACTAACAGATTGCTAGTATCTCCTTAGAGACTAAAACATACATCCAGGACTGCCAAAAAGATTATCCTACTGCTCTTTCTAAATAGTTTACTCTCCTGTGACAAAGTCATTAATATTAAAATATTTTTCTTACAAGATTAGCAACTTCATATTTTAACAGAAAGTTCTAACAACTTGCAGCCATATCGCTTATATGTTATGAAACTACAATATCTATAGAGGTATTTTAAAAATATTCTTCAAACCTCAAGCTCTTAAATATACCATTCACACCCTACTGAAGGTAAGAAAAGGACAAATGCGATGCCTTATTTTGAGGCAAAGGATCTTAATATTTTTGTCTATATGTTTTTCTTAGGCAAAAGTTATCATTGAGATTGTATTTGTAAGTATTTATGGCCAGGCCAGCAAATGCAAAAAACTTAAAAAATAAATGTATGTGAAACAAAAGAATCAGATAAAATGATAAGGTGAGTCACCACAACAAATCACCACGCACTCTAAATGACTATGGAACTTGAAGACTAATAACACAGTTTTGTACATATGAAGAAAACATTTAATTTCAAGCTAGTCATATTTTATATAAACAATAAAGATCACAATAACTTGGTATATATCTTCTGGACACAGGCTTTCTGCGATGAGTACAATTCAGCTCTGAACTACCAATACAAACCTGAGCTCTTTTTTCTCTAAGTTCCTGCTGCTGTAGCCTTCTTTTCTCACGTTTCTCTTGCAATTTTTCGACCTCTTTAACACAATTCGATTTTCTACGTGCTTAAAGAAAAAGATACAATTTTGGAATATTCAGATTGTCACATGGATTGAATATTTACACTACAAGTTTTCAATTATGTTATTTTATCAATAATTATAATTTACTGAAATCTTTATACTGATTAGCTCCTCAAACAGCTCAATACTAGCAAAGCATAACTACTGCAACTTTTATTTGTGAAATTTACTAAACTCTGAATTAAAACACTAGTCATGGAAATTGGACAAGAAATACCCAAATAAAAATATAACAGACAATGGCCCTCAAAAACATACTAACTGATTTATGTGATTACTTGGTTTGAACTAAAAAGACTGGACAATTTAAAATATATTTTTTTTAAATGAACAGTCAAGGTTTAAAAAAAATTGAAGAAAAAATTTAAAACCTAATTACCAACAGGACAATGACAGAACTCAACCTTTTGTTTCCCACAGTAATCTGAAAATGCTTCTTATGGAGACCTAGACACAACTGTGTGTTTAGACCACTCAACAATTATGGATTACACAGATGTCCGAGAGAGAGTGCACATGTAATGCCTAGAATGAATGAATCCTTGATACGTGGTTTACATACAAGGGGGTCCAAATTCCTTTTTTGCAGCTTGAACTGGAGATATATCTGAAACACTACCATTCTGTTGTGTAGAGGAAGACTGTTCAGGAAGTTGAGTAGGTCGTGCACGTGCAGAACCAATCGCTGCAAAAGAAAAACATAAAATGGTCTAAAGCTAATCTTGATATGAAAATTTAATACTTTTTTTCATTTAATAGTATGATCTTTTCACATTTCCCATATTACTGTCAAATTCTGAAATATTTTATGATTAAAAATACAACAAAAAGGTCTTTTAGTGACATCTAAGTAAACAAGTAGTTTACTAGAAAAAAATAAAAGGTGTGTTTTTAGTTAAAACACACGACATAGTGAATTACTAATCTTAATGATATAATTAAGGCTATGATTTAGTCAGTGGTATTTTTAGTAAAAATCATGAACAAGTCACAGGCAATAAACAAAAATTCATGGCCTGTGACCTTGTCCATGACTTTTATTAAAAATACCAGTGTCTAAATCTTAAGGGAATTGGTGCTGGGGAGAGGAAGTGGGAGGAGGGGTGCATCTGGAGGGGCCAATGCTGGGGGAGAGCCAGCTGCTTGGTGGCCCTGTGGTCAGCTGCAGTGGCCACCGCTGAAGTCACAGAGATTGCGGAAAGTCACAGAATCCATGATTTCCACGAACTCCATGACAAACATAGAGCCCTAGTTATAATCAACATAAACTAGCAACTCAGGCCTCAGTCCCACAAACATTTAAACAAGCATTTAACTTAAAGTAAGTAGAACTCTTAATATGAGTGAAGTTAGCCATATATTTGTGTTTGTAGTACTGGGGCTTAAAATTGAGTTATGTATTTGCACTGTGTTTACAGCTGAAGACCTGAACCAAGACAAGGGTCCCATTGTTCTAGGTGCTCTAACACATAATAATATATAATCTCTGCCTCAGAGAGCTTGCAATATTTGGGGGTGGCGAGGACTGTGGGGCAGAAAAGAAAGAGGAACAGGAGACAATATACAAATCGGTTTTATTTTGGCATCCAAGGGCAGGTGACATACAAAGAGGAGATGTCGAGGATACAATAAAAATATGTGCATTTTTAATATATCCGCGTGGCCTGATTTTCAGAGGTGCTGAGCAATCCCATCTTCCCACTTAAGTCAATGGGAGTGGCAGGTGTTTAATATTTGACATATATTTATGGCATGTTTTTTTTCAGAAATGTTAAATTGTACCCATAACAGATGCTTAAAACTACCCTTTTTCAGTTGGCCAGGTTCCTGTAAGCATCACAGAAATAGTGGGTTATGAGAAGGGATTTGAAGGAGGGGAGGGTAATGGTTTAAGTAGCAGTTCAAACAGGACAGTCCATGTATGAAAGGCAACATGAAATTAAGAGCATGAAGACAACTGTGGGAGCAGCAAACACATGGATGGACAAACACTCCCCTGGTATAGCTGAGGGGAAAATATGATAAGATATCAGAGTTCCAATTCTTCAGCAGATGGGATCTAGTTTACGGTATCCATCAACATATTGAATAAAACAGTATACTGACACTAGGGCTTAACTGAATGACCAAAAAAGGAAAAATTCTTAAGAGTTAAAGACAGAGGATAAAAAATGCAGCTCCCATCACAGTGAATGAAACTTGCACAGCTCTCCTGAACCAAGCTGAAGTTATTACTGTACAAAGGCACAAAGACAACACTGACAATACCAACATTTGCAGAACTAGATTTATAAATTGTTTAAAAATAAAAAGTGAATTAATATCACGAAAGGAAGGATACCACTTATGCAATTAAATGTTTTAAATTTAGACCAATCAAATTAATTTAAAACAGGAATTCTTTCCCTCCCCCACCAATATACACTGACATTTTCTTTTCTTCTTTTTATTCCAATGGAAGTCTCTGCCTCGGGAGGGAGAAGGGACAGAGTGGTCCCAATTGCCCATCAGAAGATTCTGGAAGTTTATGATGCAGGTGCCTTGAACCCTTGAGATCACTCAAAGATTTTTTAAGTTGAATCATTTCACAAAATTGTTCTAATGTGACATATTGGTAATACTGACAAATCAGGTACTGCATTGTCAGTAAAGATTAAATAATTTTAACATAACAGAGGGGGAGAAAAAAGCACCCTTAGCTAGATAATACATGTTTATTTTGGTATTTTTTAGGGACTTGATGCATCACATTTATCTTTCTAATAAGTATATGTTTTTAAAACACTCTTCTGTCATATTTCATGCTGTGTCAACCCCTTTGTGCTGGACAGAGGTGCTGGTAAATGCCCTGAGCTAGCAAGCCTGCACCTATTCCTCTCCAGGTTGAGCATTTGCCTCCTTTGTTTACGCGAGTCCAGAAACTCCGGACACAAAATCAAACAACACAAAGAGGGGTATTCCAATTATTTTATATAAAAGAATGTAAGGGAAGGGAATGGGTACAGAACAATGGGATGGAATATGGCTGGAAACTCAGGGGAATTCAACAACAGCACAATCCCTTCCCCCACATCCACAGATGCCCAAAACCTTCACTAATCCCCTCTCTCCTCCTCCCCAGAAGCCTCTAATCCTACCACTGGTGCACACAGAGCTGAGATGCAATAGCCTGGTAAGGTATCGGTTCTGCATCTGCTCAGTCCGGGCCTCCAACCTGGTGAGGTACGATGCTCCTCAAGGGCCTTCACCTTCTCCCAGGACACATACAAGCCTACGCGCTCACCACGAGTACCGCTCCCAATGCTCTCACACACTTGTTCTGCATGCGGCACAGTCCTTCTTGTTTTCACAGAGGCTGCCCACTACAGCCAAGATTGCCCCTCACCTTCCTGGCTCTTTCCAGCCATCCTGGAATCCTCCGGTGTCTTGCCCCTCTAAGCCATTGAGCCTCCAGGACTTGGCTGCTCGCACTTGGGCGCCATCTGCTGGCTTTTTACAATACATTCCTTTGTACTTTTGGTTGTTTATCAATGCAGAATTTAAGTAGTCACTGAAGTAGTGATACTCAAATTTCAGTGAATCAGGAGGCAAATCAGCAATCAGTATTACTCAAAAGACCCACAGTAATGTGAATTCATTGTTTCATTTAATTTTATATAAACTAAATTGTAGCTCATAAAAAACTAATACTTGGTCATTTTTTACATTTATATATAATCAACTACAATTGGTTAATGACACAGTAAAAGCATCAAGATTGGTTAATAATTAAATCACACAATATTTTAATATCATGTGCTACAAAGAGCTGCAGGAGACACATTAAGGAGCCACTTTGCAGCTCCCAAGCCTCAGTTTGTGTATCACTGCTCTAAGGGCATGTGTACACAGGGACACTGAGGCAAGTTCAGCTAAATGAGAGATGAATCCGAAGTGAATTAAACTATTGTATGGATGCTCATAATTCAGAGATAAAGTGACTTTAGTTCACCTTAGCTTAATTCACTCCTAACTTTCCTGAGTGTCCTGTAGACATGCTTTTAGAAATATTTAAATACTGAATTGAGGAACAAACAAAAGTAGCATCAAAAGCACAAAGGAACGTCTGAAATGGTGAAATATGACAAGAGGCTGTTTTAAAGAATATATTTATTAGATACATAAATAACTGATGTATAAAATATAGACATGCACTAAAACTTATGCTGAACTTAGGCCATATCTACACTCTAGGGACTACAGCACCAAAGCTATAGTACCATAGCGATGTCAGCATAACCCCACAACGCAGATGCAATCTACAGCAACAGATGTTGTTCCAACTTTGTAGGAACACAAGCTCCCCAAGTGGCAGTAACTAGGTCGACAGAAGAAGTGTAAATCTAGCCTTTTATATAAAAAGCTGATCACATACTAACTTTTAAAAAATATATTATCATAATAGTTTCAGTAACTACCTCCCCCCCGCCCATTAAATTTAACATGGGCATGTAATAAACAAGAAAAAAAACATATGATACTAAATAAATAACACTAAGTGTCAGATGAACAATTTTCACTTTCTTGCTTTGTGGAATGGAAAGATACAACTGACCATTTACCTCTGTTGTCTCTGGCAGGAGTTTCATTCTTAACAGGAGCCACAGTCCGTCGATTCTATAAAAAGAGAAATCTCTATAACTGTTCACTTTATCACCTCTTTTGTAAGTTGTAGCCCAATCTCTGCTTACTTTCAGTAAACAGAAGTAATCACAGACATCAGCATGAGCAGCATGGGGAAGTGGTACTGCACACTCCCTCCTGGCAGCACTTATGATGAAGAGGATACAGTATGTGAGCTAAATGTATCGTTTAATAACCTCCAAAACCTTCTCTAAGACTAAAGGTCCAAAAATAATTTTCCTCAAGATAAACACATTTCACAAAAAAGGAAACAAGCTATATTTAACAAGTTTAAAATTGGTTTCAAACTAAAGAATTCATTCTGTCCCCTTTGTAAAATCATTAACATTAATCACTGATTTCTTCTTTTCCCAGTTCTGCCCTTCAGAAATCTCAAGTTTTTTCATGACGAATACAGATTTCTAAAATATTCCTGAATTAGCTTATAATGCACAGAAATGAAAATTAAACTTAAAATTCTTAAATACTACAGTTAAAATACTAATATGAATGGGACGATTCAATTTTAATTGAACACATCACCAACCTTCACAATTTTGTTTACTTTGGCTGAAGGAGTGGGAGGTGGTGGAGTCTCTGGACTGGGTTCAATATCTTCATCAGGCACAAGATCTGGGTTAAGTGAGAATATACTCTCCAAGTCAATCTGTTAACAAGAAAAAAAGAGACATGTACATTTGTGAGTCTGCTGAAGCAAATTCACCCGTATCACTCTTTTTACATTTACACACAGACAAGCAGAGACCTTTAGTGATTTTAATCCATTGTTTGTTTAGTGTTGTAAACCGAGATACTTCATGTATTCTCAGCTGAAGAAAATTTTTGAAAAATTTTAATCCTCAGGTTGCCTGAAAATTATATAAGTAAAAGAAAGCATCAATAGTTTGGTCCTATTATATTGCAAAGAGGAGTTTTTCTATTCCCAGCTCTGACACAGGCCTGCTCGATGACCTTAGGCAAGTCACTTTGTCACACCTTAGTGGCCCCCATCCTCAAGTCCTCTGGGGAAGGAGATCAGTATTGTACGTTGTTAATGTTGTTGCAGGCATTGCAAAGTGTTCTGGGAAGGGTTAAAGGTATGAGAGTGGAATGAAAAGTTCCTTTGCAGGTCTCAGGAGGCCAAGGAGGGAAAGGAATGGGTTAATTTGAAGAGTCAGCTTGGCCTAGAGATAAAGAGAAAGTTGCTCTGTGTTCAAAGTCAAGAATCAACACAGACCCCATGCCAAGCACCAAAAAATTGCTTTCAGCCCCAGTTGGCTGTGAAAAATATAGACAGAAGCAAAACATAGGCAACACAAGTTGTAGGACTAAGATTACATTTGCGAAGGTTGGCCACCCAGTGAGATTCAACAGTCTGTCTTTGCGACTCTGGAGCAGGTGTGTTTTGGGAAAGCTGAAGAAGCCACAGGCAGCCAGCCTGGAATGGAATACCAAGCAAAGGTCTCTGAAAGGGATGCCACAAGAGACCCCAGGGCATAAAACCCCTCCCAAGAGTGGAAGCAAGTTGGAGATCTATTCTGGCAGTGAACCTCTGGACCACCTGTGCACAGGCTAACCTCCCATACATCCCTCTCTCTCTCCCCTATCCCTGGACCTGGCCAGCCCGGGGCTGTGTGTCTGAGACTATGAAAGGTGGTCAGGGTGTGAGCACTAAAGCTGCTTTTTTCCTTTGAGTGACATGGAAGCAGTTCCTGCACTCACCACTGTCTTTTTATTATTTTCTTAATAAAGCTTTAAAATTCAGCCACATGGTGTGTTCTCTTCATCTCTGCCCCTATGATCCTATGGCCCAGGCAGATTGGTAACAGAAATCTGTCACAACTTCCCTCTCTGTGTCTGTTTCCCCTGTCTGTAAAATGGGGATAGTGAGACTGACTGCTGGTGTAAAGAACATTGAAATCCATAATAAAAAGTACTACATGAGAACTCTGTATTATTATTATTATTATTATAGAAACGTATATTCAGGAAATAAAATACAGCATCACAAAAACTGATGTCATTTGTTCTATGATGCACATTAAATAATAATTGGAACCACGGAATCACAATTTTCCAGTAGGTTTACTGTATGAACTAATTCAGGTTCAAGATTAAATATTTTGGAACTTCTCTATTTTTTAAACTTTTAAATAGAGATTATTGGAATGCTCTTTTTTAAAACTGTGTATATTTTGTGTACCTCTTTGCCTTTAGTGTCTCCATTTTCAATCCATTCAACAGTAACGCTTTCATTATCTTCATTGAGAGATGTTACCATAGCTTGATGTATTCGACCTAGAAGGGAGACATTAGCAGTTATGGAATTTTCCCTGAAATTATTTTAGTCCTAGTCTGCATCCCAGAGGTTTTGGATCTGATCTTGCAATTTCCCTCACAAAAAAATATTTAAGAAAAGAAAGTAGTTCCAATTTCCCCCAAACACTTCCAAACAAAATGAATGTAGACAGTTTACTTTATTTCTATCACGGTAGTGCCTAGAGGCCTCATTGAGCTAGACACTATGCAGATTTTTATATAAAAATAGACAATCCCTGCCTCCAAAAGCTCACACTGTAAACAGACAACACACAGAGACTAAGGTTGAGCCCACAAAACTAGCTTGTGACAATACATTAGTATGCACAGAACCATAGGAGTTAAAAAATAAGAATGTGACTGCTAATTATGCAGGAGAGAACAGGAGACATGCAATCTGGAAAACTTTCTTGGCTTAGAGGGGTTTCATTAGCAGTTCCAGTTTTGTGGTCTTTTTACTGAAAGAATACTACTTGGGTGTACTCTATATAGTCAAGATAAACGTGTTTGAGAGCTTTTTTACAGTCTTTTGTTGAGTTCCTGAAATAGGCTCAGAGCACCCTGACCAGCTTTTCTGATGCCCTCAGTTGACAGGGAATGGATAAGCTAGTCATCCATTTAAAATGGAGAGGATTTCATTATTAGCATCACCATCAGATCAGAAATATCAAAGTGCAAGCAACATTAATTGGTCATTGTTGGAGAAGCGGACGTTTCATGGATATGACTTTGCAAAGAGCATGTAAGTCTTCATGAACTATATTGAGACAGGAAACATTTTATACGGAGACAAGGACTGAAGAATTTTCATCATGAATATTTAGTATACTACAAATTAGTCAGCTGAGCTTATAAGGCCATACACTCAGCTTGATGGCATTTGTCTGTCTGTATTCAGATAACTTTGAATGTTGCAGCTGATAAATTCCAAAGTTTCAGGGCTTATTTAGACATCAATGGGCAAAACACTATTGATTTTGAGGGAACTGCAAGAGGAAAAGAGAGGGACACATGGAGGCCCTTCCATCTGTTTAGTACAGCCCCCACCTTCAAGCACCTCTGCAATTATCTGCAGATCAAACTGAGTTATGGTATCCATAATGCCTTCCAGCATGACAATACCCCATCTCCATGCAATCTCCCAATATAGTTTAATGTGTTCAAACCCTGAATAACTTTTCTCCCAAAGAAACGACAATGGTGGAGGTGGAAGAGAAGCGGGGATTGTGCACACAGAACCCCTGGGAGGGGGAGACAATAGGGAACACACAGAACCCCTGGCAGGGAGAAGATTGAGGGCTCATGGTATGGGTGTGAAGGAGGGAGAATAGGGAGCATGTGGCAGGGGAAAAAGAGAATAGGGAGCACAGAGAGACCCTACCACAGGGAGAGAATGTGGGAGAGAAGAATGGCAGGCACACAGAACTTCTGGTGAGAAATCCTGGGGGATCCTCATGTGAGAGCCGGGTGTACACTGAGCCCCTACCCGGGGTGGAGGAGTAGCGGGAAGGGTGAAATAGAGGACTGACACAGAGCCCCTGACATGGAGCGAACAATAGGAGGGAAGCAGAAATGGGTTTTCACAGAGCCACTGGCATGAGGAGGAGATGGCGAACCCTTGTATGAGAGGAGGGAGAATAGGCAGTACACAGAAGAAATTGTAGGGACTCCCTGAAATAGAGGGGGAATGGAAGAATGCATAAAGCCCCTCGTGGGCATAATGGCTAGAGATCCACTTTTTCCAGACACCTTCCTCCCCCTTCTATTTCTGAGAGAAGTCAATGGAAGGTGTGGTACATGGTAGAATAGACCTGGCCAAGCCTTATAAAACACATCCTCCAAGGGAGGCTAAAGACAAAGATACAGTACATAGGATCTTCCATGTTAGATCTTCTACACGGGAAAGCTTTTTCAGAAGAATTTGAGTTTTTCTGTCAAACTCTTGCATCCACATGCAGTTCTTTTTTCAATTTATTTGGCATCCTCTCCTGCTTCAATTCATCTTTCTGAAAGCAACTTAGACTCAGACTCATATTTTAAGGTCAGAAGGAACCATTATGATCATTTAGTCTGACCTCCTGCTTTGCTCACGAATGAGTTATACCAGTACTATATAAGGTTTGTGTGGATACATTCCTATTTGAGATTGATATCACCACTTTAAGCAGTTGTCTTACTGTCACCAACCAATCTGTTTACCTGTGTGCCCACCACTGCTCAAAAGATCATCTTGACTAGCTATCACCTCCCTGTTTAAATGCTGGCACAGACATAGGTGCACTCATCTGCAATTTCAATTTGTGTCAAGTACACATACCCACAGTCCATTATAGTAGCCAGGCCTTGTGCTTCCATGTGGTTCAATCCAGAGATCCAGTTGCCCTCAGGGGGACAAGAACACATCCAGTCCCATCTTTATAGGAGGCATCAGAGCATGACAATCTATGAGCAGCTATGGAGCACGTGCAGAAGAAAGGGCGCTCCCGGGACATGGCCCAGTGCAAGACCCAAGCTAAGGAGCTCCAGCAGAATTATGAAAACACAAGGGACAAAAACAAGCATGCTGTAACACTCCCAGCAACAAGCATAGTACGAGGAGCTGAACTGAGTTTTGTTAGAAGACCATCACAGAACCCTCCTGTGCAGTGGACAGTATCAAAGGCACCCAGCTGACACAGATCCCTGGCAAGGAGGAGATTTCCCCACACAGTCACAATCTCTTCAGCACACCTAACTCCAAACCAGACACTTGGGCAGAGATAGCACTGGAGATGACCCCAGAGAGTCAGACAGTGACTCAGCCTGACTATACTGCAGAGGTGACCTCAATCATAAGCATTACAATAAACTGTCCGAATACTGACTGCATAGAGGGATTTAAACAACTTGTTTCCTGATACCACTTGGGAGGTGCTAAGTTAAGAGGATCAGAGTGGACACAGGCCTCTTTCCACCTGCTCTCTGTCCCACCCACTCCCCCAAATGGCATCAGCTCCAGAAACTCAGAAGGGTTTCTTTCCCTGTATGTTAAATCTCACAAGTATGGAATAAAGTGTGCCATCCCTCACACTCCTTCCCGTTCTCCTTGATGCTCCCTCTCTCTCCTGCCCAATAGCAAGTCTCCCAACCCCCACCTCCTGCTCAAGATGGTAGCACCCTGTCGGCTAAAAAATACCAAATGCATTCTATGGCAGGCATGTTTATTGTCACAGCAGATAGAGAAAGAGAAAAGGCAACAGAAAAGTAATTTGGATGACAGTCTGATCAGTGCCCTGAGCTTTTAGCTACCTTTACATTTACAACATGCACTGGATTACAGTAGACTATCGATTATCCGGGATGATCGGGAAAAACTTAATTCCAGTTAATAAAATCCCGGATAATCCAGAGTCTACTATGGGTGTAGTG